>JAHLSL010000116.1:0-16181 GCA_025920805.1 Petroica traversi | reverse complement strand
TTTCCTGTGAGGAAAAGGCTGAGGGAACTGGGATTGTTCAGCCTGGAGAAGAAAAGTTTCAGGTTGATGTAGCTGCAGCCTTCCAGTACCTGAAGGGAGCTACAAGAAAGATGGAGAGGGACTTTACACAAGAGTGTGTAGTGACAGGACGAGGGGGTGGGGATTAAAACTGAAAGAGAGTAGGTTTAGATTAGATAATGGGAAGAAATACTTTACTGTGAGGGTGGTGAGGCATTTGCACAGGCTGCCCAGAGAAGTTGTGGCTGCCCCATCCCTGGCTGTGTTCAAGGCCTGTTTTGATGGGGCCCTGAGCAATCTTGCCCAGTGGAAAGTGTCCATGATCATGACAGGGGGTTGGAACTAGATGATCTTTAAGGTCTCGTCCAAGTCAAAGCCTTCTGTGATTCACACAGCAGGACTGAGAGGTGTATGGAGACGCATGGGGGAATACGGCAGTGGGTTGCTGTGAGGTGCCAGGGAGCAGGTGTCTCCAGGGTGGAGGGAAGGCTCAGGGGGTTGCCTCTCTCACCAAGGTGAGGATGCAGCTGAGGGACCTCTGAGGTTGGGGAGAGGGGCTGGTTATGCAAGGAGGGCCCCATCATGGTCCTTACAGGGCATTCTTTAATCTGAGGGTGGTAAGACAGCCGCTGGAATCTGGAATAGATTGCCCAGGGAAATTGTGGACGCCCCATTCCTAGAAGTGCTCAGAGTCAGGCCGGATGGAGCACTGAGCAACATGATTTAGTGAAAGGTGTCCCTGCCCATTGCAAGGGAGTTGGAACTAGATGATCTTGAAGATCCTGTCTAACAAAATCCATTCTATTGTTCTATGATTCTATGCTTGCCAGTAACCAAAATACATGTGGCTGGAGGGAGAAGAAGGTCAGTATCCAAAATACTCAGAGCTGGGCTTGGTTTTTTTTTCTTTTACATTTTTTTTAATGGGTGGGTTGGTGCCATGGAAGGTATGTGTTGGTTATGGGGCAAGGTTCTGGTGCCAAAAAGTCTCTAGGTAGAGACTTTATTTTGGAAACAAACCCAGCAAGGTCTGGCTAGGGCCATGCTGCTGTGGTGGGACTTAGCTGACAAGTAAAGGGCAACCTCCTTCTCAGTGTATGAGCACCCCTATAGAGCCAAATCTACCCCCAGGTTTTGCAGTTTCCTGCCTCAGCTGTGATCTCTCTCTTGGAGGATGAGCAGCAGGGGTAGGTCGGTATTGGGAAGGCAAAGTTCAAATTTCTACTTTTGTTTCATGCTGAAATTCAAGGGCACATGGGATTTTGGAATTGGAAGTGTTTTTAACTGTGATCATTGTGGTGCTTCAAAAGTGCGCATCAAAGGCAAAGGATGGTAATTGCTATTACAGCACCCTGTGATTCTGAAGTGCAGTAAGACAAGCATGGTCCTGAGAATGCCTCTCTTTTACAAGGGAAAAAGCAATCTTACCGACTATTTAACAATGTAATATTGTTAATCAGGCACTACTTTAATATTATTTTAGCTTTTACTTGGTAAAACCTTATCTGGGATGAAGATACATGTGTCATGTTTCTCACTTGCATTCAGCTAAGTGGCTGCCATTGTAACTTCAGATCCCAGGAAACTATTTTTGTCCAATTAATTGTCACAGTCCTTTTCGAGGCAAAAGGTGCTTATTTTAATGTTTAAACAAAGTAATCTAGCTTTTGCATGTCATGACACTAATATCCACTACTGATGAAGATTTGTATTTCATGCACCAAATTTTGTAGGTTTACTGGCCCTACTGGAAAGAGTGCAGCAGCCATTCTACCACAGAACAACAGTCAGCAGCAAAGCAACATAACCTTGCAGATACACTTATCAACAGAACCCAACTCCTGCTCTACATAAACTAATTCAAACCCATCCATCTGGCCAAGATGTCACGAGACAGCGCATAAGTTGTGAGTAAACCATTTTCATTCATCCCATGGGTTTGTAGACAGCTTGTCTATTTTCCTTAGCAGTGATCCTTTGGGAAGTTTTATTAGTAGCCTTTCCTTGGGCCTAAACTCAGAAGAACAGGCTTAATTGCTGGCATGTCCTGAAAAGGCAGATCACAGCAGCTGACCCGAGCTGCAAAACTCCATTAAGACCCCTTGTCTAAAGGCTTAGAGGCAAAATCAGTTTATTTGCTAATCTGAGTTAAATATCTGTGTATGAGGCAAATGCAAGGTGATGTGGTTTAATATAATCCACTGTGAAGTGGGTTAAGTAGGTGACTTGATACTTGCTGGAGGCTAAGAGATTTGCTGCCGTGACACTCCTAGCATGTGGAAACATGTCAAACTGCAATCACTCCCTTACAAGGTCACATATCTTCAAGCAACAAGTGAGGCAGGAGAAATTTTTTTAGGTGTTGCAATTATATTTAAAAGGTCTGAAAGAACTTAGATGAGACACATTATCAATTTTTTTCTCTTTTCAGAGAAATGGCAATAGTTACTATCTATTGCCAATAGTTAGGGACCAGCTGGACTGATGCCTTCCAAATAGAGACTTTATGTTGGAAGCAAACTGAAGTGATATAACAGAGTTTTTTGGCCCCCCCTTTCAGGCCAGTGTTGCTATTTTCAAGTGCCTTTTTACTTCACTTTTTAAAACTGACAGAGAAGTCACACTCTGGAACAGCTTTCCAGCATGGTAAGAGAGTGACAGAAAACCTGATATCATTCTAAGAGTGTTTCCAGTTTATGAAGGGTATTCTGTGGGAGAGATGTGTGCAACAGCAAAAGAGACAGGGGTTCTCCAGAAACCCTGCCAGTCTCACTTTCATACACTCTTGGCTGTCCTAACTTGGCTGAAGTAAAAACATTTCTGCCAGTTTGGAGCAGATAAGGGCCTGGCTTAGTTGACCCTAGATTCAATGACTTCAGCCTTGACAGAATAATTGGCATAAATTCAGGAACTAAGTGCATGGTCTCAACAGAAATGTGAGGTTCCAATGGAGGCAGAAGGACAGACCATAGGAGGTACAATCCTCTTCTTACTGTTAACTCAATGGGATCTTGGCTGTGTTCTTTGCATCCCAGTGGCTTGTACATCCAGACTGTAATTCCAGATCAGATCAGGACATTTGGATGTCATCTTTACTGCAATAACTTATTGGGGCATGCAGGAGGTAAAATTTGATAGGTACATAAATTTGCTTAGACACAGTGGTTTAAAAATGTTCTTTTTTCAGTTTGATACAAATAATTTTCTCATCTGTCTTAGAAATTAACTTTATCACTTTATTGCCCATCTTACTAAGGTCAGACTTTTTTAGTAAGAGGAGATTATTTAAAGCTCTAGGTAGCTCCAAAATTTCATTTTTTTCCTCCTTTGCTGAGAAGACCCCCTGGATTCCTGTGTTGCACACTTACCAAAGAAGACAATTATCTTCAGATCAGTCCTTAGGAAAGATCAAAACAAAATGAATTGTGAAAATGAGAGAGTAGAAAAAAAAATTCATTTCTATTTATTCTGAAGCAAAGATGCTCCATATCTGTAAATTTCTTAAATCCATTCTATTTAAAGGGTTTATATTAACTGCGGATCTGGTTCCTGGTACTTAGAAGGATATTTATTTGAAGTTTTGGGGTGCTTCAAACATTTCAAGAAGTTAATTTTTGGGGGAAATTAATTTTTTTCTTTTACAACTGGTGTCATGACACTGTAATTCCAGCTTCATCCAAACATCTAAGCAGAAACGTGAATTGCTGTTGCAGTGTGAAGTATCCGAAAAGCCATTCTTTTTCACGGTATCCACGATAACTTTATAATGTTTCAGCTACAAGCTACATACTGGGACCAAATTAATTTACATCTATGTCATCCCATGGGCATCAGTATTCCTGTGAGAGTGTAGCCCTGGCAGAATGTCAGCCAGTCTGTTTTTCTCCATTTTTGGCTGGCTAGAGCTTTGGGCCAGGATCTGTTTCTGATTATGTGTCAGATATTACGCATGGGAGAGGAATCCAGAACCCGTGTTGGGCTCCATGGGAAGTTAAGCACCTCCTAATGGGAAGAAGCAGCAGGCTGAGCAGATCTAAACCCAGCAGCCTAAATCCAGCCCATGGCTGCCTGAAGCTGGATGACTGGAGAGATTCAGACCAGAGCTAGTCTAAGCTCTGGACCACTCCTGACCACAGGGAAAGCTGCCTCAGAGCAGCAGTGGGCCCTTGGGAACCTCAGCTATGAGGAGAGGTGCTGACATCCTTTCTTACAGAGAAAAGTTTTGTCTGAAGTGGAAATGCTGGCACTTGCCTTTGATACTACTTCAGCAGTTAGAAAATTTTTTCCCTCCTTCGTCTGGGTATTCAGTGACAGGAGGTTCTGTGTCACTGGGATAAAATACCCCCTAAGAATCAGGTTAACAGCTACATCATTGGGGGCCTTCCACCTTTCATATTTCAGTCTTTGGAAGCAGTAGAGAAAAGCATTTGAGATTCGCGGGGCCAGAAGGACAAGTGTGTTTGAATTTGGCTGTGAGTACACTAAGAGAAGTGCCCATCCAACAATGGAAACTCTACTTCTTTCTGTGAGTTACAAAATCAATACTATAAGCAGGGACCAGAGCCCTGTTCTTCCCTGATTAGCACCACTGCACCAGGTGACAATGTTATGCTCCTAGTTCCTGTTTCTCAGATTAATCTCATATTTACAACAATACTGCTCAGCAGTGAAGTGTTCCTACACACCTGAACCTACTGTGGTGTTCACTGCCATATGTCATCACATAAAAGGAGTGAGAGAGTGTTGTGATCCAGTCATTGAGAAATGCCTCATCAGATGAACTAACCAGCCTTACCTCTGTTAGGTGTGGAATTAACGCCTTCCTATTGCAAATTCTTCTCTTCTGTGCTTATTTCAAGTTCCTGATGAGGTGGTTTATCTTGTAGCAAGTTCCTTCTGATGCCTTGATGGTGTTTGAGACAGGCAGTTGTGATCTTTAAGCCTCTCGCAGGCAGCAAATGTCTAAAAGAACATGATGGCCACAGCTGCATTTTGTACAGTCCTTATCCTGTTGGTATTTGATATTATCTGTACATGACTACAGGGATAGGCTTTTTAGGAAAATTGGGCAGAACATCAAACTTCCATCAAAGTTGAATCCAAATCAAGCACAGGTGTGAGCTAAGCATTGAATTGTTTATTTCTATAAAGACTAGGTTACTGTGTAGTTTATTCAAATATGTGTACTTGCAAGCAAGTTTTATAGCTAAGCAAGGAAGCATCTCTGGAAATTAGTTGAGCAAAGTGGTTTGAATTGCCGCTTTAGTTTGAAGTCCCTTGAACAGCTACGTCCCATTTTAAGCACTCAAATCTTTTTATTGGATCTATCCTGAAGTCTGATAAGCTGGAAGTTAAAAGAGGAATGTTTGTCTTTCTTTTTGTAAATTCTGTCCTCCATAGCTTTGGGAGATGATTGCACTGATGAACTCCCTCCATCCCTCTGTGGAGATACCGTCTTATTGATCATTTGGAGTTTGTAAAGTCACCTGCGCCATCAGAAATGTAATGCATTCCGTCTCTTCAAGCCACCACTCAGTGAAAATAATCTTGCTTTAATATTTCTTCATTCTTTTAATTCACTTAAGTATTTAAAGACATGAAATCATTGAATGACTTACATTTTTCATTGGTTTTTGCCTTTTGTCGTCTGGTCTTTATAAATAAATACAAATAACTGTACGTAGTCCCAGATGTTTGGCATTGTGCCATTTGCATTTTTTTTTTCAGGAAATAAAAAATTGTCCTTTTGATGAGCGTATATTTGTGTGGTACACTCTTGATATAGCATTATACCTCTGTGTACACACTGACATTGAATCCTAAAGTATTAAGGTTGGAAAGACCTCCAAGATCATTGAGTCCAACCTTAGACTGGTCACAGCTTTGTCAACTAGGCCAGAGGACTAAGTGCCATGACCATGTAATTTCTTGTACACCTCCTGGGATGGTGACTCCACCACCTCCCTGGGCAGCCTGTTCCAATGCCTGACCTGCTTTCCAGTGAAGAAATTCTTCCTGAGGTCCAAGTGGAAACTCCTCTGGCACAGCCTGGGGTTGTGCCCTGTCATTCTGTCACTTGTTGCCTGGGAGAAGAGACCAATCCTCACCTTGCTACAACATGTCTCTTCTGCTAATGGAGGCCCACAAGTACATCACTACAGAGGCAAAGCAGTTTTATTTACCTTCAAGGGACTTTACCTAAGTAAGGACTGATCCCATTTGAGAACTGTGTGAGCAGTAGGAGCACTCAGACACTAATGGCATGTTATATAACAGTAGGGAAGGGAGATCTTGGCTGGCAACCCTTGGACAGTCTCCCAGCTTCTTACAAAACATACCATCCTTTGTGGGATCACTTGTGCCCAAGCTGAGTGGCCAGGACTTTGGTTTCATAACAGCCAAATGCAATGAAATCCATAATGCTCTATCTGTTTTTAACAGATGAGAGTTTGACTCAGAGTTGCTGTAATTTGAACCCCTTATTAGGCGGATGAAAATTATTCCAGATTGAATGTTTCTCTTGTATTAAATACACATATATATACACACACACATATACTGCTTCTTAACCCTTAATGGTTATAGTCTTGCTGTCATCAAAGTTGGCAGGAGTTTTGCTACTGACTAAGTAAGAATCAAAGCTAGATTCTTTGCCTGGTAGCCAGTTGGATTTTGTGTTTTTTCACAGCTGCAGGAAATTCCTCCTCTGAGCTTTGGCTATATTCTCAAATCAGTGATCGGTTTACAAGAACTTTTCCCTTGCAAAAGCAGATTTCTTTCCTGAATTTTGTCTCTATAATATAGTGACTGATAAAACAGTTCCCATTTAAACGATGCCCAGCGTATCAAGTAAAATAGACATCTTCAGTGCCAGCATCTGTCTTTGGTATGTCCCCTCAGAGCTGCCAGCTTTCCAGTGGAACCTGAAAAGGCTCCAGTGTTTACTAATGGGTCACAGAAACTGCAGAAATAAAGTGATGAGTCTTGAAGAGTTGAAGGCTTGCCACCTCTATTAAATGAGAAGACGACTTTTTCTTGTTAAAGCAGCTGATCTGTTAGTTCCGTGCAAAGCAGCTGTTCCCGCTTAACAGTAGTCTTTTTCAAAACTATCCAAAATTCACAGCTCTTAAGCTTAACACACTTCCCATATGTCAGGTCATCAACAGCTTTCTAGGTAACTGAAATTCATGGAATTCTAGGTAAATGAAATGAAAGGAATGGAAGCTCACAGTTCTAGACCCTCTCCTTTCCCTGCACATCTTGAGGGGAATACTGAACGGGTGGTGTAGCAATGATATAGCAATGAATCAAGGATTAGTTAAGCAAGATGATCCAGGAGTGCCTCTGACAGGAATGGGAAAGGAATTCTCCTATGGGACTGTTGAAATGCATGCCAAACACACAGAAATAATGTTTTCCAATAATGGGCTTGAAACCTCTATGTTTCTATTTCATTGTGCTAGTTTTGCTATGAATGACATCCAGGAACGCTCCCTCAAAGTTACTTTTGCTTGAAAGTCATCTGTGTACATGTAGATATAGAAATGGATGGATAAATATATCATTATAGATAGAGAAAAACACATTCTCTCCTAGTCCACTCTGTATCTAGGCAGATCTGTGCCTGGCCTATGCTTCTATTTGTCATTTGGGGAGTGTGTAAAAAAATAAAAGTCAATTTAGCATCCTCTAACAGGGCTTTCTCCTGCCAGCCTTGCATGATGCTTTTAGGTCATGCTTGAATAAACTAAGAAATGAGAGGTGTTCTGCCCAGTTATAAAGTCATTTTAATGAAGTACCAGTGTTCTTGCCAAAACATGTAGATGTTGGCTACAGGTGGTGGGGCTGTGTTCATAAAACATTAGTTAAGCTATCTGGAAACCTCAGCTTGAAGGCTGTAGATTAAAAAAACAGGGTGTTTTGTGCCTCCCAAAATGCAAGTACTAGATAAGAAAATTCAAGCACAGGATGGTAACAGAGGCCTCAGGACCACAGACACAAACCATGGACTGTCAACTACAGATCACTAAATAAATGAAGCCTTAGAAATTGGGTCAATGGATTTTGTGGTTTACCTGCAATATAGGTAAAACCTATAACCTGCAGTGAAGTGAGATGTAACCCTGAACTCTGCGCCAACAAGGAAGGAGCAAGCTGACAGACTGATAGTGAACATGAAAAATGACCCCAAGCAGACCTTGAGTGAGGAGGGGAAAATGCACACCATCACTTTCCTGGCAAAGAGGAAGACGAAATCATAAATACTAGCACTGTAATCAAGGCAAAGAACTTGGGATGCTGACAACTTACTACAACCAGCCCTTGCTTTTCCTAAAGTCTGATTTTATTGACTTTTGAACTCAGTGGAAAGGGGAGCATGAGACCAGAGAAAGGCATAGATAATATTAACTTTGTGTATAGTAGTTCTAATTATATCATTATTGAATTAGTATGATTAGCATGATTGTATCCAGACAAATAATAACAACTCTTTAATTTGCTAAGACTTTAATTCTTGGCTTTATGTTAATGGAGTGTTTCTCTAGTCCACTCAGATTGCATGGAATGTTTGGTCTGAACCATAAGGACCTAGAGGTAAAACTTGTCTGGAGCAATTAGTGGAGAAGGCAGGCAACAAAGCCCGTGACCTGTGCTGCAACAGCCCAGCAAACCAGGAATGGGTTCAGAATGTGCCCAGCACTCAGAATGATCTTACCAGCTCTATGCAATGATCTAAGGATAATTGTATAATGTAAAAGTCCCCAATTTTGTGAGCCTGGGCCTAAAACAGATCAGATGGCTAGAAAAGTTACTGGAATACCACTCTGAAATTGCTCTGACAGACTCTACTGTTAAAAGCAAGCTCACAGCTGCAGTAAATATCCAATAAATCTATATGAATCTGCTTCCAAAAGAATGCTGACATTTCTAGTAAAAGTGAAGTGTTACGAGTTGATGTCTGAATACATGATTCTTTCTCTCTTGAGATGCAAGATGTTAATAAAAATTCACACAAGAATCACTAAATGCTTACAAATTAGGAGAGAAGATTGCTGCAATCTTCTTGCACTGGACTTCTGTTGAGCACCTGCTTTAATGCTTACACACACAAATAAGAACCAGTGAGCACTATTTTGTAACACCTTCGAACTTCATGCAGTCCCCAGGGGATTCACACGTGAATAATAATGAAGGAGGGAAAAAATAACAAGGTGTCCTGTTTCCAGTTTGTTTAAGCAGTGGCCTCTGGCAGCTACAGTGCTGGTATGCAGAGAAGTGGCTGACCTTACTTGCCTCTTTTCCAATCACTTCTGCAAATAATCCTTTTACCCAAGACACTCAAAGTGAGCTTTGAGGTGTGCTCATTTCAAAATGCAAGCAGATTGTACCCCTGGTGGAACAGACACCCTTACATTTCAGGAAAGTTTGCATAGTTTGTTTCGAGCCAAGTTGTTTGCAGATGAACCATTTTCTCTTCTCCTCCCAACACATGCAGCTTTCAGAAGGCGTTTTATATGGAAAATGCTATGGGCAGGGGATGGGTGGATGTGGGGGTGGGGGATAAAAGGGTTCTGTCTTTCTGAGCAGAAGTCATAGTCTACACCTAATTTGCAAACGAACTTTATTAAGGCAGCTTTGTTTAAAAGAATGTTGGAACAAAACATTATTATTTTTTAATTGTAGAGCCATAACAGTTCTAACAGACAGAGCACAGATCAGGCGTGATAAAACTTAGGCGTGGTAAGTTAGTTATCCAATTTTGGCCATTTGATTTTCAGACTGGAGTTTCTACTGTGCTGCTTGAAAAAGTTTTTAGTCTTCAAATAAGTACATAATGCTTCTGCCTTCCCTTTTGACTGAGTGAAGACACCTTGTAAGAGGCAAACTATCAGTAATTGTTTGATGGTTTTTAATGCATTTAAGGAAACCAGCGTAATGCTTGTGGCAGGAACCATCTCTTTCTGCACAGTTTGAGCAACACAATTCTGAGATTGGTCATGCTGCATGTGAAGGTTCAGTGAGACTCACTGTTTTGCAGATTTTGTACAGCAGAAGGGCAGAAGGCTGAGGCTGCAGTTTAGCTTTTCTTTTTTTTTTTTTTTTCTTTTTGGTGTGCAGTCTCCTAGATCATTTCCATTGCAAAGCAAACCCTCATTCATTGGGAATTCAGGCCAGTGGACAGCAGGCTTCTCTGCCACTTCTGCATGACACTGTAGAAATCCACAGACCAAAAACCTGTTGTTTAACTGCATGTGTGTTTTAGGAATTGGAATCTGTTATATCTGTTAGAAATATCCAAGTCTTTCTATAGTTTAGTATAAGCACTCCATTGTTTCAAAACCATTTTCTGACTTTGTGGGTACCTGCAATATATTTAGAATATGATTTAGTTTAGGTGATTTATAATAATTTGTTTTCCAACACATTTCTCATTTTGTCTTCATCTACTTACATTACATTTGGTATGTCCCTTATGACCAGATTTTTAAAATTTTGGCCCCTCCATAGATTAAGTTTTCTGAAAATCTGGTAACTGATTTTCATACTTACTTTGAAATAGTGAGTTTTAATCTCTGTGGTCTCTACTTTCAGGGGTACTTAGTTCTGAAAACCCTTTCCTTTTTATGTGAGATGAGGGTGGAGGCATTTTGTTGCAAATAGACATTTATGTATCTTGCCTGATAAATACATGAACATTGAATGAAAATCAGTAACATTTAAAATATATATAGTTGTGAGAAATTGTAGGAAAAGCGAGATGCATAGGATAGTTTGTCAGCAGTTTTACCCTGGCGCTTCTATGCTGAGGCCACCACCACCGCTCTAGGGTAATTAGAAAATAGTTTTGCCCAGAGTTGGCTCGCTACAGTTATTTGTTTGTTTCTAGTAGAGTGCAAACTACAACAGTTGCAGTGCGAACACAAAAGAAGGCGTGACTGATGCCTCCGAAGCATGCGATCCAGGCCTATGCTTTTGACAGCCGTTTGCCTTACCAACAATAGCAGTGTTGGTGGAAGACAACAGTCAACTGTAATTTATCCTGGTGTTTGGCTGTTGGGAGCCACTGCCTCATCTCTGGTGGCAGTGGCCTTTTGTAAGTGCTGTCTAACTGGTTTCCGCCAAAGTGAGCCAGACTTGCTAAATCACTTGGACAGTAATTTAGCGTGGCACATTCGGAATGACGGGCTATTCATAAGCACTAATTAAGACAGCTCTGTTGGTGTATCTCATTATGCTGTGACATCCAGCAAAGGAATCGCTGAGTACCCAAGGCAAGTGAGACCCTCCTGGCAGGGCAGAGTCTGGAAGAGAGCGCTGGTTCACAGCCTTACCCTCTGTTTGTTTGACTTTCCTCAGAATATCTCTAGTGGGTGGAGTAGAGAAGCTGAAGATGGATTGGAGCAAGTGAAATGTATCTCAGTATCAGCAATTTAAAGTATATCCATTTCTTGGATGCCCTGTTCTTTATGTTCACTGCTAAACCTCCACCAGTAATAGATCAGGATCAAATCTGAGTGTTAAATAACCTGTGGAGGTGGCTGAAATGTCCAGGAGGACTCTCTGTGAAGAGTGAAGAGCCCCATGTCCCAGTATTTTTCATACTCACCAAGGAAGAAAAAAGCCCAAGTGACCTGGATCTCGCTGGTCACCAAAGGCATTTAGGGTCATGTCAGTCCCTTGTGATTCACACCACTGACAATAAATTACATGCAATTAAATAATTTGTAACTGAATTTATATTACAGTATTTTGGGTGCAAAGAGGTATTTCAGGTTCCAGATGCTCTGGAATAACCATGTAGCTGTATAAAATAGAAATAGTGTTTCTTCAAAATCCTGTTTATTAAAACCAGTACTTACTCAGAATGTTTTGTAGTTATAGTTTACTCATATTTTATAGTTAAAACCAGTGTTCCATTGTTGTTTCAAAATATCTGAAGAACTCTACAACCTTCACAGATCTTTAGAAGCAGAAATTTTGAGTTACAAATTGCATTTTTTTTTCCTTTCTTGAAATTTAGTTCAGCAGAGAGAGAACAATGTTTTTTTCCCATTAGTTGCAACCCAAAACTATTCTCTAAGAAGCTCCTTATGATTTTGAGAGTACATACCGAGGTGAACAGCTGTGGAAAACTGCAGAAGATAAAAATCATTCAGAGCCCCTCTCACAATCCCCCAGTAGATTATACAGCCAAAACCAGCAGTATATTTTGATCTTTATGAATATTACCTACCTGTTAAATGCAGATAGATGTTTTCGAAAACTGGATTTTGTATCAGTTCAAGCTGTGATTTCCATTGCTCTCACTTTTTTACTTCTAGTATCTTAATTATCTCTAAATTTGCCTGCCATAATTTCAAGGTATCTGCAAACTGCAGCATTTGACATACTATTTCTAAGAAAAAAAGGATTAACCCTGTTTTTCTTGATCTATAATTCATAGAGAAATTTTTAGAAAACATTTAGAAAACATTGCAAATCCTCTTTCTGTTTTTCTGTCTCTGTATCCTACCTTTTTAGAAAACCTCTGATCAAAGCACAATGCATAGATACTTGAGGCATCCAGGGACTGAATCTTTGGGCCTGTAATCTTAGCTGTGTGAGGGGTAATTGCCAACAGTCAGTGGTTAAGTACTGAGTAAGTCCACTCAGCAGAATATTTTACTAGTCACGACTCCTCCTGTGTTTATGTGACCAAATGCGTCACAAACATTTTCATTTGCCATAGGCCCACCATCTCATGACTGCCTGGTACTTGGCTTCAAGCACATTCCAAGAAGTAGAGCAGCATCTCAAGTTACAAACCAGTGGCATCTTGCCTACCTCAGACTCAAGCTGAGGCTTTATTTCCTTTTTCCAAGCTACCATAAATTAATCTTTAATTGAAGTGACTCATCAGCATGCTCCTCAGCGTTCTTCAGTGCTTCTGAGACATGATTTGTATCAAGTAGTGTATGAAGGAATTTTCTTATCTACCTTCTTGGAATTTGAGCTCTTGGATTTCTCCTCTCTGTGGTGAACTTAATGGTAATGCTGCTGTGATACATGGGGAGACAATGACAGCTGACATTGTCAGCTTCCTTGCCCTTCCAAAAGGTTTGGGAACAGCGTCAAATCTATTTTAGATTGATAAAACATAAGTCAAAGCTAGGAGAGCTGCAGCCCCTTGAACATGGGGCACATTGTGTACTCCAAAAAGAGATGCAAAGGCCTGAATCTCAGCTCCTTAATCCTAATTTAATGTCTGACCTGTGACATTCCTGAAAGCTAACTTTTAAGAGGGAGGTTGGACCTCAGCTGCACAGTGTTTTAAAGTTTGGAAAGGATAATCCTCCTTCCAGGACCAGCTTCTCTAGGAGTTTCAGGCACATCTGTGTTTTTCTCTCACACTTCTCACACTGTTGTGTATCAGGCTGACTGAAGAACAGATCTGATATGGTTCAGCATCCCCAAAAGGCTTCCAGAGAAGCTGGGTTAGCATTCAAACAAACTGACATACAAATAAGATTTTCTGAGTTTGCGCTTGCCTGTGTTTGTCCTTTGAAAAGACAGCAAAACGTTTAAATTGACACTCCTAAGGAAAATATCAGATTTGCACATTTGATACCTCTGTGAACAAAACTAGGGGGACAAAAGGAAATGCACCTTCCTGGCTGATAGCTGTCTTGAGCTCTGTGTGTGCTTATGGCATGTGGCACATGAGCCATGGGGCAAATGGAACAGAGGCTTAAAGAGAGCAAGTTTGGTCTCACAGAAGGGTCATGTGGCTCTTTTAGGAGTTAATAAAACTAGAAACACTTTGAGCAGTCTTGGGGCAATGGTAATTGCATCAGAAGTGGAGAACTGTTATTGGCACAGGTGAAGAGTAATGAGTACAAATCTGCATAAATATTAAGAGTCCAAGGAATTGTTTTGAAAACATAGGACTTCTTAAATAAACATTCAAAAATAAAGATTGTGTCACTGCCTGGCAATAAAAAGTGCCAAATGCAGGGTAAATTTTATCTTTATGTTGGTTGTATCAACATACTTCAATGGTGAACTATGAGTTCTCCTTGAGAAAATAAATTGTGTCCACATAAACCAACATCAAAATAAGCTATTTAATTCTAGGCAACTGCCAGACAATTTACATTGCTTGTTTAAAAGGCCAATTTGGAATATGCAGTGTGACTGTTCTTGGAAGGAGGATGTGATTTGTAACAACAAATCTTGTTATCTTTAAATAACTGCCCAATTTGCTAACTTCTTTCACTGGTTATGTCATTGAGCAGCACCCATTTCCTAGCAATGCATCAATATTATACAAGACCATTTTCCAATGCACTTAAAAAACCTTTGATTTGGCTGCATCCCTTCTGTTGCTGGGTTGGTACAGCTGGGTGGTAGATACACAAAAAGTGGGGAACTGGGCCTGTGAGCTGTTGTCTCCCCAGCTGTGAAGCTCAGGCCCTCCCTCTTCCCTGGGTTTCATGGGTTTGCAAGTAGACCACCCAAGAGTACACTGTGCTTGTTGAATAATTTGTCAACAACAAAATCTCATCATTGGTGTTTCTTACATGATATTCCTGGGGTGCCCTCATTTCCAACTGGTTGCCTCAATCCTGCTGGCGTAGATTTCTCTGCTTTTTAAAAATAATGTATTATTTTACTTAATCTTGCTTGGGGTTGGTGCTTCACATGCAGATGCTTAGCTTTCCCATCCTTGTTCACTGAACCTGGTTAGAATAATGGAGAAAAAAACCCTAAGTTCCTCCTTCTCAGTGTGTTCAATATCATAGAGAGAGGGGAAGGGGATTGCTGGCACACTGGGATGGTGATTCCTCTTGGATGCTGTGTCTTACTGGGTGCTTGTCAGGTCATGTTCATGACCACATGAATAACTTGAATATACATCAGTCTATGGGGCCTGATAAGATGCATCCCAGAGTCCTGAGGGAATTAGCTGATGTAGTTGCCAAGCTCCTCTCCATGATATTTGAAAAGTCATGGCAGACTGTGAAGTCCCAGGTGACATCTTTAAAAAGGGTAGGAAGGAAGACCCTGGAAACCACCAACCTGTCAGCCTCACCTCTGTGCCTGGGAATATCACTGAACAGATCCTCCTGGGAGCTGTGCTGGGGCATGTGGAGGACGAGGAGGTAATTCAGGACAGCAGCATGGCTTCACCACAGACAAGTCCTCCCTAACCAACCCAGTGGCCTCCTGTGATCAAGTGACTAAAGCAATGGACAAGGTATGGGCTCTGGCTGTAGTTTATCTGGACTTTTGTAGAGCCTTTGACGTGGTCTCCCACAACATCATTCTTTTTAAATTGGAGAGAGATTAATTCAATGTGTGGACTGTTAGACAGATTAGTAAGCAGTTGGATGGTCCCATCTGGTCAATGGCTTGGAGTCCCAATGGACATCAGTGACAAGTGGTGTCCCTCTGAGGTCTGTACTGGGGCCAAGTGCTATTTAATATCAAGTGCACCCTCAGCAAGTTTGCAGATGACAGCAAGCTGAGTGGTGTGGTTGACACACTCAAAGGACAGGGTGCCATCCAGAGGAACCTAGACAGGATGGAGAAGTGTGCCCATGAGAATCTCATGAGGTTTAACAAGACCAAGTGCAAGGTGCTGCTCCTGGTTTGGGACAGTCCATGGTACCAGCAAAGGCTGGGGATGAACAGATGGACAGCAGCCCTGGGGAGAAGGACTTGGCGGTGCTGGTGGGTAAAAGGCTGGACATGATCCATGAGCACTCACAGCACAGAGAGTCAAACGTGCCCTGGGCTGCATCCAAAGCAGTGTGGGCAGCAGGGCCAGGGAAGGGATTCTGTCCCTCTGCTCTGCTCTGGTGAGACCCCACCTGGAGAGCTGCATCCAGCTCTGGGATCCCAGCACAAGAAGGACATGGACCTGTTGGAGCAAGTCCGGAGGAGGCCATCAAAGACAATTAGAGGGATGGAGCGCCTCTCCTATGAGGAAAGGCTAAGAGAATTGGGATTGTTCAGCCTGGAAAAGAGAAGGCTTCAGGATGACCTAATTACAGTCTTCCAGTACCTGAAGAGAACCTACAGAAAAGATGGAGAGGGGCTATTTACAAGGGAGAATAGATTAAAACTGAAAGAGAGTATATTTAGATTAGATATTAGGAAGAAATTCTTTACTGTGAATG
>JAHLSL010000114.1:196058-210511 GCA_025920805.1 Petroica traversi | reverse complement strand
CTCAGCTTGGTCCAGACTGGGGCTGGCTCAGGTTTTCCAGGGAAAACAGAGAGATCACTGGGGACTTTTGCTCTGGGAAGCAGGGGCTGGGTTTTGCAAAGCCGAGATGAACTTTGCAAAGGACCGAGAGTGGCTTTGGGCCAGCACTCGCACTGCCCGCGGGTCACAGCCGGTACCGGCACTCGCACTGCCCGCGGTACTGCAGCTGGTATCAGAGCGGGCTCAGGGCGAAGCGGCGCTTTCCGCATGTGGTGCTGCCGCCCTGTGGACACAACCAAAACTGCATACATGTATACACACACACACACGTACAAACACACATATATATACACACACATACTTATACGCATATACACATACAGATATACATACATACACACACACACACACACACACACACATACACGTATACACATACACACACAAACACACATACACATAGGTACAGACACACGTACATATATACATATACATATATACATACATATACACATGTCCCCCTACTCCAATTTTTACCTGCGCTAAAGTGTTCCCCTAATCCTATTTTTACCCGTGCTAAAGTGTTGCCCTACTCCTATTTTGACCCTCGCTAAAGTGTTCCCCTACTCCTATTTTGCAGCTACTGTTGGCTGAACAGGTGGTCCCGATATTCCTTTAAGCTCCTGATTTGTTCTCTGCTTCTCCCAGCTTGTGCGGTAGCTGGAATCCCGGTAGTTACTTGGAGACAGTTCGTGGTGTTACCAAGCGGGCATTTCTGCTTGCAGAGACAGTTCCGGTGCCCTTGGAGGCCTTGTGAGAAGTGAAGGGTTGGCAGTGACAGACTTGGGATCCTTGACTTGTGGCACTCATGTTCCTTCTTGCCAAGCACTGCGAGGCTCGCACCAGCGCTGCTCTCTGAGTTCCCGTCGGCAGCCCAGCCGCCAAATTCCCCCTCCACCTCAGAAATTCCCCAGGGAATGCCAGGAGAGCTCCCATGCGAAGCACTTGCTGCCAGGGCACGGGCAGAGTGCCCTCAAATGCAGCGGCACAGCCTGATTTAAACCCTTCAAATGCAGCAAAAGCTGGACTTTCTTTCAATCGAACCCCTGAAACTGAGGCAACAGGAGCTATTCACCTCACCTTAAACCAATTCAATAGCAAATACATGGGTTCTCCCCTTCAATTTCATCCCTTAAAATAGCAGAAAAAGAGGGCTTTTCCTCAAATTACTTCTCTCATATGATGGGCAAAGAGGGATTTTTAATACAATTCAAACCCTTACAAAGTACAGACAACTAGGTTGATGAAAATGGTGGGGGAGTACCCTCAGTTCAAACCCCTAAAATAGCATAAATATCTTTCCCCTTCCATTTCAAAAGGAACTTGGGGATTCCCTGACAACTGATACCCCAACATCATTGAAAAAGCATGTTTTCCTTCAATCAGTACCATTAAAATCACAGGTAAAGGGCGATTCCCCCCTCCCCCCCCCCCAGTTCAAACACAGACAACAATGGAAGAGGAGTTTCTTCCCTCAATTTAAACTCCTTTTGACCTCCTAACCCCCTTTTTTTTCTGGGAGCACTTGGGAGGGACTGGCAAGAAGAAATCGAAAGGGAAAAGGGGAAAGATTCCCCCCCCTTCAAATCCACATGCTGGCTCACCTGCTCACCTACTGCTGCCTGGCGCAAAGGTTTGTCCCTCGGCACCTCCTTTAAGCCATGCTCCCCATCCAAGGGCACCCAGGTGCTTTTCCCCCAGACCCTGTGATGCGCTCTCACATTGTTCCACAAGAGACCCCCGGGAGCCCAGCATAGGCCCCTCTCATCCAGCAGTGCCATGCAAAAGGGAGCTGAGGGAAACCCTCCCCCTAAAACAGCCCACACTACCCGTGCCTTCATCATTGTCCTCACAGCTCACACCTGGGGCTGTTGCCAGTCCCACGGTGAGGGCAGGGGCACAAAGGACTTGCTGCTCATTCTCTGGACAGCTCCTTGTCTGCACCCAACACACTGGGGCACCAGCCTTTCCATTCTATGGACAGGAACCCCTCTTCTCCTCCAGGTCCCCAAGGCTGAAATTGGGATTCCACCTCCAAAATTCTGTATGTTTGAATTCCCAAGGAAATGTCCCACTGATCGTAAGCCACCCCCCTACAATTCTTCCCCTGGAATCATTACTGCCTTGGCTTTCTGTGGAAGTTTTCAAATGTCCATTGAGGGTGCAGGGGCTTCGCTGGACTGTTTATGGCTCATCCTTACAGGCCCAGGCCAAATCCAAACACCCAGAATTACAGGGAACTATCAATACAGTTTATAAATACTCCCCTTCCCTGCACATCCCTGGAGTAGATTTACTCCATCCTTTCTTCCCAACAGCACCTCTCCAGCACAAATCCCACTTCTCACAGACACAAACCAAACAGAAATCGACTACAGGTGTTGGCTTGGAAAGTAATATTCTTAGTACCTCTGCCTACATTATTAGCATACATACATGAATTGATGGTCATAGATGGAAAGCTTTTCAGAGGAGAAAATAGCCATTTTGGCTATACCTTCAGGAAAAAAGCAGAATTAGCACCAACTCCTAAGATCCCTGCTGAATAATCCAGCCCTCCTTGGGACACTCAATGCAGCAGACATTGAAAAAGAAGGGGAAAAGCCAAGCTTGGAGTGGAAAAAGAGAACAAAAATGCACCAGCCGCCTTTAAAAAACCTTCACACAGCAATAGGGGGAACAGTGACATTTATTGTTTCCTTGCTTTTTGTAATAACATAAATATGAAGTAGAAACACATTACACACAAGGCAAAGCTAGGATTTTCCTGGTCTTCATTTTGGCAGTCTGGATGACAAATGTCTCTTCCTGCACTAACACCCAGCCCAGTTTAAATCCATCCTTAGCCCGACTCTTCCTCGCCTCCCATTTCCCACTGCTCTGCTCAGGGCTTTGCAACTCTCGCTTGTTCCTCCTGCAGCGCCATTGCACCACAGCACAGCCAGGTTTTGGCTGCACTCACGCTCTCCAAGCTGGTCTTACCAGAAGAAAAAATGTGTCACAACAGTGTGGGAGACGTGGAGAGGCAGGGGCAGGGAATGCTCAGGACACACACAGAGTGTCTACACTCTGCAGCTGCAACTCCAGCTGACAGTGCTGCTTCTTTCTTCTTCTGTCCTTCCTTCCTTTTCAGCAACTCTGGTTGCTTGCCTATCCTCCACCTAAGAACAATCTGAACATTAAGAATAGTTAGAATAGACAAAGAAGCAGCTTAAATATTACTTTAAAATTAATAGCTGGAGTGGACAGCCCAAAAATCATGGGCTACAACATTTGGGTTTGCAGTTCTGCAAATAAAGACTTTCTCTCCCATTTCCCAATACTGAGAAGCTTTGCCTAAACAAGGATTTGAGGACTCTCTTTCATTACAATATACTGTATCCTGTTTCACTGTATACAATACAGTAGAACTTCCTGAAACACTGGTAGGCATCTTCATCTCTCCTAAAATACAAAGAGAGAAAAGCAGTGCCTTAGGACAACCAAAGAATGTAAGGCAATCTACTGGGTGGTACGGTGTCTGTGTCAGCAGGGTTCCACTGAGTCCTGCCGTGCTGCTTCTGAAGCATCTCAGGATTCAAGTTCCCTTCAGCCCAGAGCCAGGCACCTTCCTGTACTTGTGTATGAAAGCATCAGTCTTCCCCAGACTAACAGCATGGACACCCTCTGGCACCAAAGACCCGAAATGTCTGCTGAGAATGGATTCTCCACCACCCTGTGCCAAGGAGGAAGCGTTCCCATCCACACTTGGGGCTTGTGCAGGGGCTGCTGCACCGTCACTGTCAGCAGAGGCCTCAGCAGAGTCACTTCCAGCACACTTAGTCAAACCATCCACGTGCCTGGAGAGCTCCTGGCTCAGCAGCAGTACGAGAGTCCCTCCAACACGAAGCACTCTGGCAATCACAGGAAAAATAAAGGTTAGGATCCTTCCTGGCATCTCTTTGCTGGTGCAGAACGCAACACTGCTGATACTTCAGATGCTGCCTGCATTCAATAAAACACCTGAGTGTGTCATGGCTCAACTCAGAGAGCTGCACCTCCAAAAGGAATTTAAATCCCAGATCTTCTTACCTCTTCTTAAATAGGAGAACTTGGCCCTGTCCTGACTCCTCAACATTTTTGATGTTAGCAATTCCTTCTATTGGGTTAGCAGGGAAGAGGGACTCATTTTTTAATCCCCTTAGTATTCTTTCAAGGATTGAGGGCACCATCAAACCTGGAGTTTTTGAGATTGCAAAAGAACACTCTTCCAGTGCAGGAAGGCTTCTCAGATTAGTAGGGTAATTCTGAAACTGGCTCTTCCTTTTGGAAACTTTAAAAGGACCTTTTCCTGTTCCTATGAACCTTAACAGCTTTCCTCAGGAAGAGGAAAATTAACCACTGTTTGTAATTAATTTTTCTAGGTTTACGTCCAAACATTACACTTGGCTTTGAAAGAGGAAAAAAAACCACTATCCTGACTCAGTTTACAGCAAGCAAACAGTTTGAACAGTTTTACTGGTGGGGCTCTCATGGTAATGGTCCCTTCTTCATCTCCAACTTCCCAAGGGAATATTTTACTTTGGATGGACCAATAGAGCAAACACAGCCAGAAGACGAGCCCAGTAAGTTTGCCACACCATTCTGTGGAGCCATACCACCTTCCTGCACTGGGTGAGTGAGATCAACACCCACTGAGCAGTCCTAGAGAAGGGATTATTTTCAGGCAAGAAGTAGAGGGGAAGCTGGCTTGAACTGTCTGCTAGAAGCAGGCCACCTATTAGCTTGGCTCAAATCTGCCACAAAAGGACACAGAGAGGGATTAAAGGATACACCTAAAATCAGACCAGGTGCCTAGTGAGGTACTCCTGAATAGCAAGCAAAATGAATGCCACTTTTTCTAGTCTGAGATCCTTCTTATCAAAGCAGGCTGTTCAAAGCTTGGCTGTGACCTCAAAAAGGAATGTCTGTGATTTAAAACAAGCAGGTGTTGCAGTGGCTGAGTCCACATTACCCCTTCGTTGCTGGTAAATGGTCTCTCTCTGCCTCTCCCCATATGACGGTAAGAGAAAGTTCTCCTTTCCTCGGCACCCCATGAGCCCTTGGTTCTCTCCCCTCCTCCCCTCTCCTATTGGCCCCTGTTATGTCATTCAACCCTGTCTCCACTCCCTAGCCCTGACTATTGGTTAATGATGCTCTGCCCACCCCCTTATACTCCTCCCTATAAAACCAGGCGATTTCCTTTGCTCCTGGTTCTCTGCCTGTCCCCCTTCGAGCGTGGCTGTTCTTGGTCCATGGTGCAGACCCAATAAACACCTTGGGATTACATACAAAGAATCCCTCCTGCGTCTTCGCCTCTGGGTCGCACACGGACTTTGTGTGTGTGAGTGGCTGCTTGTGTCCCCCTGTGGGGTTGGACTGGGTGTTTGTGTGGGTGCTGCCGAGCCACCGCAGCGCGACTCCGCGAAGGACGCTTTGGGAAGGACGTGGCATAGGTCCATCCACCACCCCACACCGCATCAAGCAGGCCTCAACTGAAAAAGGATTACACTTTTTTCACTGGCCATGCTTTAACTTTGCCCAGATAGGCCTCTTCTCTTTCTCCTTTCTATCCTGTACAGAAAACTTTTGAGTGTGGCCCAGAAATTTCTCACCACCATGGCCTTGCAAAGAGCATTTGTGAGCACGGCTTGCACAAGACCATTCACTGTCAGCCTGCGCTGCATTGTCTCAGAGACAACTAAATGGCTCAGACTTCCACAGCCTGCACAGGGTCAGACTACAGAGCTGGAGAATAAAGCAAATCTGAAGCTGACTGAATGCTCAGATCACAAAGCATCATGGCATGTCAAACCCCAAGCGTGCCAAAGGCCACACATACCTTTCCATTTCCTGGAGAATATCTGGTAGGAGCTGGGCATCATTTGTGATCTTGAACTTCTTCCCAAATGGAATATCCGAAATAACACTGTCAAAGCTTTCTGAAGGCAATGGCAATGCTGCAGAATAAAGGCAGATCTTTATCTGACTGTCTGAAAAATGCACAGCAGCTATACCCCCATTCCCCTTACAGCACTGTCTGCCTGGTCTTTTTGGGCGATGCACCCAGATTCACAGCTCCTTCTGCACTTGCCCTAACAAACAATACTATGAATGCACCATCCCTCTGCAGACTGGGAAGAGACAAACACATGACAGGACAGTTTAGTTTGCAGATTCCCTGCTCCTGATGATGTTTGCCCCTGAAGCAAGACTCTCCAATACGGCACTACACGGTTCCAAATTAACTGCTGCTTCTCAGCCCACAGTACATCTTAAACACGAAAATAATTCAATACAAAATACAAAAGAAGAGCTAAGTTTGTGAGCACTTTACTCAGTGCAGCTGTCCAAGTGGACATGCATGAATGACAAGGAACCACATAAAATTCCTCTCCATTCCACTTTTCTCCCCCCAGGAATCTGGTTACAGCCAGAATCACTGGGATTCTGTCAGAGCTGATGTCTTTGAAGTGTCTCCTCAGTGTCTGCATCCCAGCAAAGGTCAGTTCTCCTGATGAAGATGCAGCACTGCACCTTTGGTGATGAAGGTCGGTCGCAGGGCAGGCCAGGCTGAGATCCTTCCTGAGACCCTGTGGCTCCTCCATCCCTCAGGCTGCTCAACAGTGACTGGACACGGCCCTGAGCAGACAACAGGACTAAAGACCTCCAGGAGTCTCTTCTCACCTAAACTGCTGAGATTCTACGTCAACTTTTCTAGAACTAGCTGGACATGTTTCCTGGACCATTCTTGGGTCAACACTTGCAGCACAACAACTGGGTATCAATTTTATCTGCAAATGAAAGGACATGTCACCTACAGTCCTGCTCAAGACATGCAGAAATAACAGCTTTTGACCAGTGATGAAGACACCAACTACTTTTTCAGTTTAGAAAACCTGACACCTAAGTAACTTCCATTATCCTAGAAAGCCAAGTCAAACACAGCTTTTAAGTAAGAAAAAAACCCTACATTTTAATAAGAAATAAATGATATTTCTTATCATTCTGGTAAGAAATAAATACTGCAAGGTAAAAAAAAACATGCACACTTCATCACTCATGCACAGGGAAAAACAGCCAGCTTGCCTGCCATGAATTTCATATACGGATAATTTAGTCTCAGGCTTAGAGGTCCAGAATAAGGTAATGAAATTATTATCTTCTCTGTTATGGACTAGCTTGTGAATTAAAAGCAAACAGATTCCCTCTTACAGGAGAAAGGCATCATTATTCAAAATACCCCTGTTGCAAAATATGAACAATTCAGCTTAGCTTAATTAGTGCTCACTATTACTCACCTGGTAAATTTAAGTTACAGCTGCATTCGATTTGGATTTGTCCTGACTGTGTTGCATTAAGATAAAAAGAACTCTTACATGGTACCTACTCTTTTGTGGCACTCACACATTTACCATTAAGAGACAACTGCTGTCCACACCGGACAACTGTAATTTTTATTTTCTTCTGCTGACTACATTTTTACCAAAGTTCCCATGTGCAGGCAGCAGGGAGGAAAAACAAATAATTATCCCTTCACTAGCACTATCACTACAGCGTCATCACTCAGCTATTTGTTCGAAGTTAGCTGTACAACATACCACCTCAAGAGAACCTACAGTACCTGTATAATCCCAGAAACACAAAAAAATTCACTTGGAAAGCCTACAGACATACCTTTCACAGAAGCTTTAAGCAACTCAATCTTATCCATTAAGCCTGCAGTTCTAATATTCATATCTGCACCCTCTAACTGTGCATCGCTTACATCAGCACCCCAGTAACAAGCTTCCTGTTCAGAGAAAGAGAAAAGTAGTTTTGTTAACACTTAGGTTATTTATTTTATAAACCCTTCTCAGAACTGCCTTGTTGCATAGCTCTTGCAGGACAACCCCATTTCTGGAATATTTGCTACTGTTACACAGAGCAATTCACAATCGAGAGGATGGAGGAATGCAGGAAGTATGTGCTGTCTTCACTCCTTTCATGTTCTGGTCTGCTCTGGCTGAAATTACAGAAATACCAAGGGGATGTCCTCACAGCAAGACCTCAGCTAGCTACAGCCAGCCCCACTGCCTCTGATGCTGACAACTGTCCTATCACACTGACTCCTGAGATCCCAGGATAAACCCAGGAAGCTTTATCATTCCATGGCTGCCTCACACAAACCCTGCAGTGCGAATCAACAGCTGCACCAGCCTGCAGGACACATTCATTTGGAGGAACATCTGTGCTAGAACACTCTCAGCAGCTGCCTAGAAAGATCGGTTTGGTTTCAACTTTCCAGCAATGGACCTTGGCCTAACTGGTACAGACAAAACCATGCACCACAACTCCCAGTTTCCCTGCAAAGGTCCAGCCAGCGGTGACTGGGATACTTACGGGCCACTCCTTGGCAGCCTCCAACAGTATCGTTCCTAGCCCACACATGGGATCCAGCACAAGGGCACCAGCCTACAAAAAGAGAGGCGTTACTGCATCCTAGGAAGTCCTTACTCAGGAAAAGCCTACAGACAGATGTACATAATCCCACTGAATCCAGCACAGGTTAACAACAATCACTAGTAATCCCAGGCCAAACTTGCTTGTAATGAAATATAGTAAAAAGCAACAATAGCTTCACTACAGACAGCCCTGAGGTGACATTCAGGAGGAAATATTACAAGTGGACTGCCGAAAGATACCGGTATCAAATTAATCTGTGAAAAGGAATCACTTTTCCTTGGAAAACAACACCAAACAAGGCTTCATTTTCTTTCACTGGACAATGAAAAAAAATCTTGCCACTTAGACATGTATCCATACAAGGATTAACGGCTCTGTTGAGAAGCACCTGGAATTACAGCTGAACAGCAGGTGACACCACACTCATCACAGACACGGCAGACCCTGTCCACGTAATTAGAGAACGGGGCATTAAAATCACCACACTCCTTCAAAACGTCCAGCTCCAGCCCCGATGAGCAGCACACCCCTCCCCTTGATTCAGGACTCCCTTTCTTTGCAAGGAACATTCACTGACACTGATTTCAGCCAGAGATGTCATGGCCCATGCAACTGTTGACCGCAGCCCTGCTGTTTTGATGTAGTCTCTGTTTGACAACGGAAGCCTGCAGACAGCAAAAAAACAAACAAAAAATTAACTACAACAACAGCAGAACCACCCAGAAAAGCCCATGTAATGTCAACGAACAAATGAACTGGAGGGACCTACTGAGAGACAGAAGTCTGCTTTTAACCATAACTCACTGTCAAGTCTGGCCTTATGTGCTCATTTAAGATCCAGGCAGATCACAAGACTAATTTGACAACCGGTGATTATCAAACTAAAAGATAAATATTCGTGGTGGACAACAAGATTTATAACTCTTGTCTGTTCTGATACTGCCAAGACAAATCTGGTGGGGAGAATGCTTACCTGAAAAGAGGAATCCCCACCACAGAGTGAACATCATTAAGATGTACAAAGATCTAAAAGAGGGAATTTAAAAAAAAAACAATATTTTAAAGTCTCAAACTGACATGTCAATAGCTTTAATTCTTTCAAACCATAAACAGATGCATCGACAAACTTCTGATCTCAGTTTTTAAAACCAAAAATGCATATTTTAAACAATAACAATTAACTGGAAGAAATTCCACTAGATAATCTGAACGTCACTTTAAAGATGATTTAATGTTAAAGCAAGCTGAAGGCAATTTTGTCCGCTGGGAATCCATCACCAAGCACTTGAATTTATAAGGGGGCTTATTTTTCCTTAACACAACATGGGAATTTTTAGTTATAAATCCATTTACTGCAAGTGGGAGAATATTATTCACTGTACTAGCAACAAAATAAATAATGAAATAAAACCCCAACAAAACAAAAAACCCCAAACAAACAACAACAACAAAAAATAATCAATCAAACAAAAAAAACCCAAACCAAACACCACCAAACAAACAAACCAAAACAAATAAAAAACCCCCACCATTACCCACACTAGTGCTACTAAGGGACAATTCAGACAGAAGTTACACATAAGTAATCCTTCAGAAACATAGGCAGCTAAAAGGAGTTGTTCTGTTGTCCCATACAGAGCATCCCAAAAGAAGACTGAGCTCCCCAGCAGGTCTTGCATGACTGCAATCCCTGTCCCCACAAAGTGCAGAAGGAAACATGATGCTGTTGAAAAATCCCAGTCCTCAGCACTTGAATAGTTTCAGAGCAAAAATCTGGGTGAGAACAGGAGCCACATATGAGCTTCAACAAAGCCGTACATAATGCTCAGTGTGTGGGAAAACCGGTGCCAGTAAATGAACCGAAGAGTTTCCACAAGTCTCAGATATCTCAGCATCAGTGCCAAGCAGCTTCCACCAGCCAAGTGCAAGGATGGTGAAACAGCTTGTCAAGAGCAAGGAGTCCTTTGGAAGGTCTCCAGGCAGCTCTACCAGCAAGGGTGCACTAAGCAAGCTGTTTGTCACGGACAAGGCCCAGGGGGAGGCTCTCCCACAAATGGCATTCTCAAGTCTAGCTCTTTGAGAACATGCCCTTGCTGCATGCTCACTTCCCCTCCAGAGGCTACCCATGGCTCAGGTCATTTCTGTTTTCACACAGAGTCCAGAAGTCCGTAAGGGTGCTGGATCCTGCAAGACCTCCTCTATGGATCCTTCCCCTCCCATTAGGCCTGCACAGCCAGGCCGGGGCTTATTCCAGAGCTCTGGAAAGCACACACACAGGGGGCCACATTCATGCTTTGCTCAGTGCTACCAGCTGAGCTCCAGTTACATTCACAGGCAGAAAGACCAGCAGGGAGAGGCCGTGGTCCCATGTGCAAAGGGAGCAGAGAACAAAAGAAAAGGTGTCAGGTGATTCTGGAAGCATCTGATGCTGGAATGATTTTTGTCTTTTCTTTATATACCTTTTACACAGTTCTGTGTATCCACAAGTATTATTAGCATGCATACTTGTAACACTTTACTTAGTGTTTTGTAAGTGTTCTGCAGGCCCTGAGACAGAGCTGCAGAGCCAGGGACACCAAACATTCTGCTGGCTCAGGAAGCCAAGGGCCCCTGGCAGGACAGATTCTGGAAACTCGAGCTGAGCCCAGCCCAGCCCCAGCATTGGGCTCCCTTGTTGGATCTGCTGACGTGTAAAGTCTAGAACTGGTGTGTGTGACTGACGGGAGGGTGCATTTGCCACGCTGTCACCTGGGCGAAGTGGATACATCAAACAGGATCCTGATTAAAATACTGAGGTAAAGACCCCAACCCTCTACCCGTGTCTAGATTCATTTTCCTAACACCAGGAAAGAGGCATCACATCAACAGGCAGACGAGCAGCACTACCTCCAGGTCAGGGTCCCGCAGATCAGCACGCCACCCGTACTGCTTCACAAGGGCTACGCCAATGGCTCTTCCGATCTCCTACAAGCAGGAAGAACAGTCACGGGCAATAAAAACATCACAGAACTCAGGAAACTGCAGATCACAGCCTTGGATGCACAACCCTCAGAAATCTCTGGGAAAAGACAGACTCTATGCCTATGAGAACAACTCACACAATTCACACCAGAAGAGTACAATAAGGCAGAGCAGGGTGAGTGAAGGGCAAAGCAAACACACCCATGGCAAACAACCATCAGCAGGGGTGAGAGACTGAAAATGAAGTCCTGATCCAGTCATCACAATAAAACATTCACTTGAGTTGGACTTGATCCTTATGGGTCCCTTCCAACTCAGAATATTCTGTGATTGCTGCCATTTTGGAATTCTTAATCACATGCACAAAATACTTCCAGTGGCTCTAAAGCAGACTACCCAAGAAAACCTGCAAATGCCTAACTACAACTCACAGTTTTAAAGCTTTCATTACATCTAGAAAGCTTTGATTACCTTCAGAGCATAAGTTTAAACAAAGCAAATTTAGGCAAACACCCTTATAGGGAGCCTCATATGTCTCATCTCACAAAGGTACTAGGTTTAGCAGGAAAAAATCTAAACTACTGTTACCTTCAAGCAAGAGAAACCTGCATAGCTGGAAGGAGGGCTGGTTGGAACAGACCTCTGGAGGTCTGTATGCCATTCTTTTCCAAGGACCAAGTTCCACTTCTCCCAAGACTCATCCCATGGCTGCATTCCTGAAGAACAAGCTATCCCAAAAACCCAACCAGAGGCAACTGAAACTGCAAGTTCTGGCTTTTACCCCTTCTTCTAGACTGCCTGCCACAACTGAGAGGAGTCTGGCTCCATGATCCTTGCAATGGCCCTTTAAGTCGACGTAAACTTATCTGGTCACTCCTCAGCCTCCACAGGCCCAGAGACCTCAAATCCTTACCCTTTCTTATCCTCAAAAAAAGGTATTGATTTGAAAAACATTAAGGGAAATAGTGCACAGAAATTAAAAACATCATTTGTATTTTAAGGTGAATAAAGGTTAAGGGCTTTCTGAGAAAATACAGAAAAGGTTTATATCAGTTTATTACTCCACAACATAACTACAAATCTCTGTTCACCTTTGCTAAATTCTTTTAAAACACAGATACTTCAGCTTACCTGTGAAGTAA
This sequence comes from Petroica traversi, assembly GCA_025920805.1. Lineage (NCBI taxonomy): Eukaryota > Metazoa > Chordata > Aves > Passeriformes > Petroicidae > Petroica > Petroica traversi. Next base: position 197,906 of record JAHLSL010000114.1, on the reverse strand, counting down.
GTATTTTGGCAATCGCTCCACTACAACGACAAGACACTCTGAAACTGAAGCTAAGCTTCTCATTCACAGTAGGATTCTCTCCACTGCCTTTGGAAGGAAATTCTGAGGAAATCTTGCTCTTGATCCAGCCCCCCTGACCACTCATTCTCTCTGGTGCCACACACATCTCTCCAGATTCCACCTGACATTCCTCAGACACAACTGCTCTCAGTTGTTCCGTTTTCTGCCTTTTACTTGCAGCGTTTGTCTCTTCTTCTGACTTTCTCTTCAGAGCCAATGCCTTTTCCCGAGAAACATCATCTGTTTTGCCCTTGTGTCCATGAAGCTTTCTCCAAACAGAGATAATATCCAGCCAGTATTTTGGTTCCTCGATGACAAGGCTTTTAATCTCATGCAGCATTTTCCCTGGGGTGGGGGGGGGGGAGGGAAAAAGCAGTTTTGGGTTAAGCACTTCAGCCTGACATTTCATTTCCCCACAGACTGAGAACAGCTGTTAACAGCAACTGTATTCAAATTTCATTAATGTGTGAATCCAAAAACCAGCAGCTGACACCACAGGCACAGCTGAGCTCTCAGCACCCACGTACTCACCATAAGCCACACAGGCATTACTTGACTACAACCTCTGCACTACCAAGATTAAATCACACAAGGGTTGAATTCTGCAGAACTCAGCAGCTCTAGAAAACCAAAGCACTTGTGAGAGTCACTCCCAGGGATAGAAGACCAGCCTACCATGCAATCCTCCCCAGAAAGCAATTGGCCCAGGATTAAGAGATGCAGGACACTTTCAAGGATTGAAAGACAGGTATAAACATGAATTACTTTGAGTCATGTCAGGCAAATAACCAGTTTATTCTTTCAAAAAGAAAATTTCTGCTTCCCATTCATCACTCTGACTTCAATCCTGCAACACACACTTAGACAGTGTGAGCAGTCCTAACCTAGCTAGAAAGAGAGGCATGAGGAACAGAGGCCAATTCACTTAAATGCATCAAAGCTGGTCAAGAAAAAAAGAATAAAGGTCTTTCTAGTTATCGCTTAAATTTTTAGAATCATGATCAAATCTCATCCTCAAAGCTGAAGGTGATCTCCCAAATAAAAATCCACCAGCAGGCAGATACCAATCCATCTAACCTGAAATTCTCATTCCAACACTGACAGAGAGGATGACCCAAGTGGCTGAGACTTAAAAGGAAGCTGTGTACCTAACAGACAATTGACACAGGACACAGGTTTGGGATTCACTTTGCTTAACATAAAATAAAACTTATTGTTAAAATAAACACAAAAGATCCAGAACTGAACTTTGGTTTTTGAGTGAGGTGTTTGTTCTTCTCTTTTTTGGGATCAGGCAAGGGGAGATAGTCTCAAAAATACTCATATACATTCAGTGTCGGCAGAATACAGGCTGGAAGGCAGCTATTGAAAACAATTTAAAAGCCCTTTTCAGGTTAAAAAAGACGTTGAAAGCACACGTGGGTGAAAGACACTTCAGAATCGATTACTGTCAATTAGAACTACAGCCATTAGTAAAAAGAACTAAACACCCCAAATTTTATAAGTAGGACTCAAACCGAGGCTTCCCGTTCCCGCGCAGCCCGAGTTCGGGCCGTACCTCTGTTCCCGAGCACCGGCAGCGGGCTGTGCTTCTTCAGCAGCAGGAACAGGCGCTCCCCCGACCGCAGCCTCCGCAGCTCGCCCGGACCCGCCACCGCCCTGAAGAACACTTTTCCCGAGACGCAGTCCACCTCAGGGGAGAACACACGTCGGACCCAGCCGGAAGTCTCCGGGTGAGCCCTGCGCCCCGCAGCCCCTGCGCCCCGCAGCCCCAGCGCCCCGCGAGTG
>JAHLSL010000114.1:158798-195658 GCA_025920805.1 Petroica traversi | reverse complement strand
GGGCTCCAGCCCCCGGCCCGCCGTGCAGAAGAACTGCCCGGCGTCTGCCGCCGCCATCTTGAGGAGGCGGCGCGGAGCGGACTGGCGGGCCGGGGCCTGGGGAACGGCGTTTAAAAGCGCTGCATTTTGTAACGTTTCCTAGTTTTGTTTTATTTAGGCTTCGGATGCCCGACGCTTACATGCTGTTTGCGCAGGAGAAAGGAATTTTCCATACGGAAATGCACAAGATACTTGTCACCAGCTGCTCAGCAGGATGGGCTCAGGCACTTGTAACGGCTTAATTCCCTGTACAACTAATCCTGTGTAGCGATGACAGTATATAAATCTTGCAAAAAAAAAAAAAAGGCTAGGACCTTGCATTATGTAACAAAGACAAGCCTTGCATGTTACACTCTTTTGTTCAAATGTTTGTAAACAACAGGTTTATGGTTTTAGGCAAAGAAGTTCTTCAGTTGGTCCTTGTACCCTTCACACATAAACAGCATTGTAAAGGTGCGAGACCTCAGCAAGTACCGGCATTTCATGCTTAATAGCTTAAGTATGCATTTAGTGGAGTTTTGTGTGGTACATACTCGGTTTATTAAGGCTACTGTGCAAAAAGAGATTCTTAGCCACTGAAGGTGTTAAATTCGCTAAAAATTATTAGTAACGTTCCTAAAGTTTAGTAGGCCTGTGTGAGATTATTGAAAAAAAAAAAATCATCCCTGCGGTTCACCCTCGATGCTGTACACAGGCCCTGTACCCCTGCACTGACAAATGAGAGAGCACTGGCAGCAGCCTACATGGCCCAAAAAGTGTTGAGAAAAATGAGGTAATATGCACTGCAGTTTACTTCAAAATATAGAAATATTTTTTAAAGGCCCAAAGCATGGTACAGGCACATCTGAGTGCAAACACAAATATATGAGGCACCAAACACTCAGGCCAGATCTGTTTTTACATATCTTGCAATCACTGTCTTCATTTCTTGTCAGGTAAGTGCTACAGCTTGACAGCCTATAAGAAAAATCAAAGTCAAAACAATTTTAGAGTTTTTCATTATCAGACCACTGTAATTTCCCTACAATTTAGGTTTTGAGCTTCCACTCCTGAAACTACTTAAATTATTTTATTTTTAAAAATACAAGCATTCATTTTCTTTCTTCAAGATTTGAGACTCAATTGTAGGAAACACTTAAAACTGTTTCATGTATATTGGAACAATAACTATCAGTGTCTGAATGTTTTATCATTGTTTGAAATTTTAATAAGGCCTGTCAGGAACACAGTTATTGTTATTCAGGGACTAAAAAAATAAAACAAACCTGAGGGCACAGACAAAACTGTTTGAATAGGGAAATTAAGCAGATAGAAACCAGCATTCTGCCAAGAATTACACCTTTTGCATTTGAACACTCTTCAAGTTATCAATAGCTTTATCTTCTAAGCAACTATGATGACATTTACTTGGCGTTATGGATTTAAGTGACTAACTGTGGGGGGACACAGCTTTTCAATGCTGGTAATTCTTCAGACATTCCAGGTGGAATATATTTGCTTTTTCACAGTTTGAGTCATACATCCTGATTAAATGAGAAAAGAAAAAATGCTGGTGTGTATAAACTGACAATTAACAGAAACGTAGACTAGATGAAGAAACTGGAGTTTTTTCCCTACTAGAGTAAAACTAGTAGAGAAAAACTAGGCATCTGCAAGTTATAAAAGCAGTATCCTCAAATACTATCCTCAGTAGAGTTTTACTGCTTATCTTGCAATACAAATGGTATTTCTTTACACAATGGTTACTAATTTCATTGCATACTAAAAAGCTAGTCACTGGCATTTACCTCACTTGATCTCCTGAAAATGTGGCATTACAGGTGACACAGAGCAGTGAAGTAAGAGCAGTGTTCCAGCCTTCAAACTTAAAAGTATAAGAAAGCTCAGAGCCCTAAGATTATTTGAACAGACTGTGATGCACTACTTGTACATAATGCTGAATGGAGTTTATATGTACTGTTTCAAGAAGTATTTCACCTCACCCCTCGTTCAGGACCATTTTTTAAACACTACCATAATAATATTAAGTGAAGAGTGAAAAATCAAAAACCTGATTTTTATGCAGTTTTAACTATCTGTACTATTTAAAATAGTCTATCCTCTTCACTTTCTCGTTTTCACATGCAAACAAACTTCGGGATTTGAAATGTCAGCATCAAACCAGACTGTCCAAATCTAAAACACATTTTGAGTCCAACAGTGAGCAAAATTCAAATATTGTGTCGTGCAATTCATTATAAAGCAAAAGCATTAATGGTCCTGTGACCTAACTCTGGTATAACACTGTGACAAGGGTACACCCTGATCTCCTAACATTAATTTCTAACATCAGCATGTTATTTATACCCAAAATTTAAATCCTGCATCCCTCATTTGTAGCTGTTGCAGATATAGTTTCAGGTATTGCTGGTCTCCAAGTTTATCTTCTTCAAATGAAAACTTGTGGAAGAAACTACCATGGCTTCTCTCTTAGTCTTTTATGAATTTTCATATTTTCCCTTATGCTTCCTTCAAGAAATTTGATTTTATTGCATCATCCTTTGCCTTTCATACATGTTCAAGGAATGTCCAAAACGAACACAATGTCACAACCAGATCTCTGGACTACTACACAATAGAGTGCAAGGTGCCTTTTTACCCTTATCAGACAACTTGTGAACTGCTGGCAACACCAAGACGTCAAAAATAACATGCAGCTCAAAGAGTGAACAGTAATGGGATTCAAATGAGGAAACACTTCTACAGGAAATAAAACTATGGATCATGTTCTCTACAGTTAGATCAAAAACAGTTTCTGTGAAGAAATTCCTAGAAGTGGGGATAAATGCTGTCCATTCTTACAAAACTGAAATAGAGCACATAGCAGTTAAATTACTTGCACTGCACCTACAATCCAAATTGCCAAATAGAAGGCATCTGCAAAATAAAAGCCCTGCCTCCCGGCATAACCTGTGCTTTCTTCAACTGACTTAGCTGACACATTACAGACTTCTCTATGCATTCAAGACAAAGCACTGGAAACACCTCAGGAACTTTAGTCCTTCCTATTAGTTAGAAAGGAGAAGAGCAAAGCCATGTTTCTAAGCCTCTTGTTCCTAGAACATGGCTAAGCAGTTTCTAAAAAACTTCTGACAGGTATTTGGTTAGTTCTGTACTACAGCAAACATGAACTCTGTAATTCTTACTTCATATTAAATTCTTTCCAGTTGAGGTTTAGGACAAAGCCAATCCTCCAGGCTCCTTTCAAACAGTCCACAGAAACCAGTCTGCATTTATAGTGTTTCTGCACAGAGAAAACAATTTGAAGCACAGCTACACTTGTCCCTCAGAATTTCCTGGCTCCACTATTTGTTCAGGTCCACGAAAGTACACATTTGCAAAAACAGAGCATAACACTAGGACTTCTCTTACTATTTCCAACATCGCCATCAAAGTAAGGAACGAACTCTCATCTTCCTATGCTTCATTCTTCAACAGAAAAATTATTTGTAAATAACTATACTCCAAAATTCCTCCATTTGATTTCCTATTATCAAAAAGCCCTGAGACGGATGGGAATACTTTAAATCCTTTAAATACTACTTTTTAAAACTAGTACTTTCTACAAAACATTAGAACATTGCAGGGTTATAAAACTGATGTGTTTGGCTCCTGTCAGGTGTTTTTGCAACTTCTGGAAACACATACAAGTCTCAGTCACAGCTGGTTTTCTTTGCTATTCCTTTGTCCAAAACCAATTAGTGGCACTAAAACACTGTTTTCATGCTAACAAGATTTATTGAAGCTGTGCCAGGGCCTCCCCACCCTCACAGGGAAGGATTTCTTCCCAGTAGCCCATCTAACCCTGCCCTCCGGCAGTGGGAAGCCATTCCCCTTTTGCTGTCACTCCAGGCCCGTGTTCCAAGCCCCCAAGTCCTGGACCTCTGGAAGAGGCTCCCCCTCTGCCGGCTCCTTTCCCCCTCTGCCGGCTCCTTTCCCCCTCTCGCGGCGCCTTTCCCCCTCTCGCGGCTCCTTTCCCCCTCTGCCGGCTCCTTTCCCCCTTCTCGCGGCTCCTTTTCCCCTTCTCGCGGCTCCTTTCCCCCTCTCCCGATTCCCTCCCGGTTCCTCCTCCTCCCTCAGCGCTCGCGCCGCCCGCCCGGGGTCAGGCACCGTCTGGCGGGCGGTGCGGTGACGCGCGCATGCGCAGTGCGCGGGGCAGTTTCCATGGCAGCGGGAGCACAACGGGAGGTGCCGCCATGAGCCCGCCTGAGGTGGAGCCGCTCGTAAGCCAGAAATACGAAATCAGGAGGCGCCTGGGCAAGGGGGTGAGTGCCTGGAGGGGGGTGGCCTGTGGGAACTGGGAGGGCCCATGAGAGCTCAGGGGGTCCCTGTGGAGTTCAGGGCACCGTGAGAGCTCCGGGCGGCCCGGGAGAGCTGAGGGGGTGTTTGGGAGCCCAGGCGCCGTGGGAACTCTGTCGCCCAGGGCCCCGTGGGAGCTCCAGGGGAAATCCAGGGGACTGTAAGAACTCAAAAGTAAATAGTCAAATGAATCGGAGTCTCAAAGTACATTCTCTTGCTACCTGCCAGCTCCTTCTACATTTACTGTAACCACATCACTTCAGATCAGGTCATATCTTCTCGATAAAATGTATTTTTACACGAGCCAATGGTAATTTCTAAGGTATGTCTCCTCAGACAGTCTCTAAACCCTCCCCAGTTATCTGTTTTTCTATTCTGGCAGCTCTTTGCCATTATTTTGTTTCTTTGATACAAGTATTTAAGTATTTCCCTCATTATGTTCACAGAGTCAAGGAATCACTGAGGTGGAAAACCCTTTGAGCCTGTTGAGTCCCACCCTCCCCCAGCACTGCCAAGGCCACCACAACTTCATGTCTCCAAGTGCCATATCCACGTGGCTGTTAAATCCCCCCAGGGATGAGGATTCCATCCCTGCTCTGAGGCAGTCTGTACCAGGGCTGCACAGCCCTTTGCAGGAGGGTTTTCTCTGATATCCACCCTGAACCTCCCCTGGCACAACTTGAGGCTGTTTCCCAATTGCCATCAGGGTAGTACTATAGCACTTATCTTAGGTGCTTGTACAGCTGTTTGTACTGCCTAATGCATGGCAAAGGTCTTGATCCCATGCTGCAGGACCACACACGTTACTAGGAAGTCTGCCTTGGTGTCCTTACATGAGTATTATTCACTGGAATAATACATTGCAGCTCTTTTGCTTTTTACAAGTATTTAAATGTTAAATGGCATTTCTGAGTAGGATATGATCCCGTTGTGCAAAGGTAAAGCAGGTCCTAGACTGTGGACAATCAAAATTCAAATCTGTGGCCTAAAATAAAAAAACTAGATCTGTACCACAAGTGAGACTAAGCAATCATCATTTACAACTGTCACAGTCATCCAGAATAGGGAAAATTCAGGTAGAAGTTCTCATTCCATTAACAGACAATACAGCTTTTAATTGAAAAAAACAAAAAGTTTGGTGTTTGACCTGTCAGTGCTGTGTTAGTGGTCGGACCCAGTGGTTTTGGACGACTTTTCCAACCTCAGCAATTCTGGGATGCTGGGATACTGTCACTACAGACTTTGGTAAAAGTCTCTCTCCATCCTTCTTACCAACTTGCTTTCCATTTTGAAAGACCACAGTAAGTTCTCCTTGGAGCCTTCTCTTTTCCAGACTGAACACCCCCAGCTGTCTCAGCCTGGCTCCAGAGCCAGAGGGTCTCCAGCCCTCGGAGCATCTCCATAGCCCTTCTCTGCACCTGCTCAAACCTTCTGTGTGAGCAAACTTTCTTGTACTGAGTAACTCCAAGTGGGATGCAGTGCTCCAGGTGGTAATCTCACAAAAGTCAAATGCAGGGGAAGAATTTTCTCTCTTGACCTGCCAGCCACACTATGGCTGGCAAAAGACAGGTGCCATTGGCACCTGGGCTCATGTTCAGCTGCTGTCACCAGCACCACCAGGTCCCTTTCCTGCTTTCCAGCCACTCTGTCCCAAGCCTGGTATGTTTCATGGGGTTGTTGTGACCTAAGAGCAAGACCTGTCACTTAGCCTTGTTGACCTTTGCAGCCATCCCATCCCATCCAATCCCATCCCATCCCTCGGTTCCTTTGTCCAGAGCACTGATTCAGACATGAAACAGGACTGGCCCCAGCCCTGAGCCCAGGCAGTCCCGTAGTGTCCAGCCCCAGCTGGATGTGGCCCCATTCCCCATCACTGCCTGGGCCCAGCCACGAGCCAGCCAACAGTGCAGCTGTCCAGACCAAGAGCAGCCAGGCTCTTCAGGAGAATGTTGTGGGGAAAGGTGTCAGAGCTTTACTCGAGTCCAGGCAGACACATCCACAGCCTTTCCCTCAGTCCCTGAGAAGGTCACGCTGTCACAGAGGGCGATCAGGTTGGTCAGGTAGGACCTGCCTGTCACAACCCTGAGCTGGCTGGACCTGATACCCTAGTTGTCCTTCTTTTGATGCATCCCAGCACATGGTTGGCTGTCTGGGTTGCTAGTGCATGTTTTCAGCTCATTTCCAGCTTTTTGTCCATCAGCACCCCCAAGTCCTTCTCAGGGCAGCTCTCTGTACAGAGTCAGGGAGCCACAGAACAGTTTGGGTTGGAAGGGACCTTAAATTCTGCTCAGTGCCACCCCCTGCCATGGACAGGGACACCTTCCCCTATCCCAGGTTACTCCATGCCCCATCCAGCTTGGCCTTGAACACTGCCAAGGATGGGGCAGACGCAGCTTCTTGGGGCAACTGGTGCCAGGACTCCCCACCCTCCCAGGGAAGGATTTCTTCCCAAATCCCATCTAAACCCTGCCCTCTGGCAGTGGGAAGCCATTCCAGCTTGTGCTGTCCCTCCCGGCCCATGTCCAAAGTCCCTCTCAAGCTCTCCTGGAGCCCCTCTAGACACTGGAGGGAGCTCTGAAGTCTCCCTTCAGCCTTCTTACTCCAGGCTGAACAACAGCAACTCTATCAGTCTGTCTCCTGCATAGAGTTGCTCCTTGGCCTAATCTCTCTTCCATGTATCCATCAACTCTGCTTCCAGTCCCTCGTTGAACACATTTTGGTTCCCCTGCAGGCCCGAGCTGCATGCAGGTGTCAGCACCCTGCTCACCTGTCTGTGCTTCTCCCCAGGCCTATGGCATCGTCTGGAAAGCCATTGACCGCAAGACAGGAGAAACAGTTGCTGTTAAAAAGATTTTTGATGCTTTCAGGAACAGAACAGATGCTCAGGTAAGAAATTATTTTCCTGATGTGTTCTGAGATATGGTGGGATTTCATGGGTACTTTCAGGATTTTTGTCTCTGAAAGACAATAATTATGCACGTAACAATACAGTCTGCAGCTATATTGGGATAAAAACAGCAATAAATATCAAGATTTGTGTATCATGGCATGTTCAAGAGGATTGGATTTAACCCTGTCATTGAAGTGCATCTCTTTCTGCCATTCTTTTGAAGTGATAAACTGTTTATTCTTTATTTCTAGAGAACATTTCGAGAGATTATGTTCCTGCAGGTAATGTCCATGTTCCCTCTCTTCTCTGATTTTTTATTATCTCTGATGTATAAGTATTTTCTTCCCATTGTTTTCCAAAATGCAGAGGTCATTGATTAGTGTTGATAAGTCTTTAATTTCTTTTCTGCACCATCTTGGTGCAAAGAGCCTTTCAGGGTGAGCCCCCTGAATGAAACACTCACCATTTGGGCTTGTTTTTACACTTTCCTGCTCTTCCCCATTTTTAACAATATGTCCGCTGCAGTACCAATGCATCGACTTGCACCTTCTGACACTTCTTGCTTCTTTGTGGATAGAAACTGTTTCTCTTACATTTTAACTGCCAGGGCTGGTGGAGGGGCTGGGGTGGGAGAGGGATTTACTCATGAAAATTGTTTTCCTCCATCATGTGGTAAGCAATTTAATCACTTAAAATAATTGAACCAAAAGAAGGAATAACATAAGACTACGCTTGTTTTTATATAATTGACCTTATCAATGGCATTCCAATTATTTGTGCACTCCTCCTCAGACTTACCATGTAGAAACATCAATATTTTGGAATAATGTTCTTATAGCTTGTGCTTTTCTAAGGACACAAGTGAGGCAGGGCTCATAGAAGAGGTAGTTCCTAAGACTGCTAAATTTAAGTAGGAAAAAGATTTTTTTTTTTACTTTTTAGTCCTTCTTGAAGCCTGAAATAGAAGCTGCAAACTTGAAGCTAAAAATAGAAACAATTCCTTAGAAGTGAGTTATCTGTAATTTAGATAATCTCTGAAAGTGCAGCACTCCTGGAGTGGATGGGTGGAGGAGGAGCAGGGGAAAAAAGGGTATTTCTTTTGAGGGAAGGAAGGAATCACTTGGCAGGAGAGGGAAAAGTTAATGTGCTGCTCAGCCTGTACTTCCATGACTTCTGGTGCTCAATAGACTTTGAGAATTTTAGTTTCCTCTCCTCTTTCTTGAGGTTCAAGACTGAGAGCTCAGAAAGGAAAAGATGTGAAAAATACTCTGTTATTCATAACTGGATGTTTGTCTTTATTTGTCTATGCATAATTGCTTTGTTCAATCTTGATGTTCATCACAAGACCATTTGATGGACTAGGTTATTGTTTCATATTATGTATCTCAATTATTCTAATTGAGAAGTTGCTGTAGAATCTGGGGTGTGAATGATTCTCTCACGCTCTGGTCATTGCTTGCAGGTTTTGTATTTGCTGTTCAGTGTAGTTGTAGATCTACAGGTGCATTTTAGGCCAGTTTTCGAATGTCATTTTGGTAAGTTAGTAGCATTATTATTCTTTTAGCAAATTTAAAACCTTTTTTTAAGTTTAGGAGGAAACAGCACGCTAATGTTTGTTCTAGACAGTAATACAAACTTAAATAGGTTACTGTCCCTTTTTATGATTCACTAGCAAAAGACATGATTTTGACAGCTGGGTCTCTTCCCTGTGCAGGAATTTGGAGAACATCCAAATATAATCAAGCTGCTCGATGTCATCCAAGCAGAGAATGACAAGGACATCTACCTCATCTTCGAGTCCATGGGTGAGACTCAGCATTGCAGCAGCCATTCAAACTCAACCTCTCTTGTGTTGAGGTGGTGATATACATGAATGTTCATGATACTGCTGATATTGACTGATTACTGGTATATTACAGAGACAGATTTACATGCTGTGATTAAGAAGGGGAATTTGCTGAAAGATATCCACAAGAGTTACATTCTCTATCAACTCCTAAAGGCAACTAAATTCATCCATTCAGGAAATGTTATCCACAGGGATCAGAAGGTACATTTTGGTCGTAGTCTGTATTCTTCACTCCAGTTTTTTGTTGAACACAAAATTCATAGATGGATTTGGGATGGAAGGGACCTTCAAAGCCCATCCATTCCCACCCTTGCCATGGACAGGGAAACCTTCTACTATCCCAGGTTGCTCCAAGCCCTATCCAACCTGATCTGGAAAACTTCCAGGGCTGGGGCAGCCACAGCTTCTCTGAACAGCCTGTGCCAGGGCCCCATCACCCTCACAGGGAAGAATTCCTTCCCAGTATCCCATCTAACCCTGCCCTCTGACAGAGGGTAGCCATTCCCGCTTGTGCTATCCCTTCAGGCCCATGTTCAAAGTCCCTCTCAAGCTCTCTTGGCAGTCCTTTAGGACCTGGAAGGGGCTTTTAGGTTTCCCTGGAGCCTCTTCTTCAGAGAGAATACCCCTAGCTGTACCAGCCTGTCTTCATAGGAAAAGTAGGAAGAAATATACAAGTATGAGACTAATAAAAGAACCTTGATAATAATCTTCTGCTATTCAGAGCGTAAAAGGCTAATTAATTCTTCTGTGTTCAATCCAGCCTTCCAATGTCCTGCTGGATGCAGAGTGCTGTGTGAAGCTGTGTGACTTTGGCCTGGCCCGTTCCCTGTGCCAGCTGAGTGAGGAGCAGCCCAGTCCTGCACTGACCGAGTACGTGGCCACGCGCTGGTACCGAGCCCCTGAGATCCTGCTGGCCTCTCGCAAGTGAGTGAAGGCACGGGAGCCTGGCACTGCTCCACCACTTGCAAAGCTTTTTGTCCAAAAGTCTTCGGTGCTTTAGTTTTCAGTGTCACCAGATGCAGTGTCATGTCAGCAGTCTGTTTTCTCAATATACCATCAAACTTCTGTGACATAAAACCTCTCATGAACACGTGCGTGTCCTTCCTGTCTTCTTAGAGTGTCAGTGCACATACAGGAGTAGCTCATGTTTGTCACCCTTTCTCCCACCAGACTTATTTCTTCTCACTTAAAGCCACAACTTTACAAAATCTGCTTGAGAACATAAGTCCTCTTATCCAAACTGAAGCAGTGTTTCTTGATAGACCTTCACAAAATATTCCCTAATCAAATGTTAAACCAGCTGCCTGTTAGTCAGGCTAAGTCCCTTTTTTTCAAATTAAGTATGAAAGTCCAGAAAACAGATACAGTGGTAGTATCCTGAATTTTAAATGTGGATTTCCGATACCCGTTGTTTGGCATTTACTTCGCTTAAAAATGTAATTCTTAACTAATCGTAACTACTTTGTGTGTACATTATGACCAAAGTAAATTGTTTCCAAAGAACAATGTTTATCTTCATTCTTGGTCATATGAAAAGAATATAATACCTTGTTCTGGAATTACTTTTAATATATTACCTTGTTCTAGCATTTCCCTGTAATATATTTCCTTTTATAGTTTCTTAGACTAGACGTTCAGTAGGCTAAATCTCCTTTCTGTTTCATGCTTGCTAGTCTTATGATTCCCAAATGTTATTCAATTTATAGTTCAAACTTGCGAGCATTTATATTTGAGAAGTCACCAAGCATGCTTTCTAGCAAATAAATCTGTGTAGGTGATATGAATACCAGGTAGAGAAAAATATTTGCTTGATTTAATCCTACCTCTGTTCTGTTCCTGTTTGTAGTTACACTAAGGGTGTAGACATGTGGAGCATTGGCTGTATTCTCGGAGAGATGCTGCTGGGAAAGCCTCTTTTTCCTGGAACATCAACAATGAACCAAATAGAGCAAATCCTGAGGGTCATCCCTGCTCCATCCCCAGAAGGTACAACTCTGCTGCGGGGAAAGGTATCTAGAGAAGGGGTTGAAAATGGAAGAAAGCAGCCTGGCTGGGACAGGGAAGAAAGAAAGTATCTCTTATTCATTCTGTCACCTTTCCAAAGAAATTAAAGTCTTCTTGAATTTTAGTGATAGAGGAAAATAAGAAATTCAGATATCCTGATGCTTCTGCATCTGTTGCTATGAGAGTGCAAGTTTATGAAGTATATGATTAATAAATAGGAATCCAAAAATCAGCTTAGAAAATTTCTAAGTCAATATTCCATCTCCATTCCATAGATCTCCGACTGAGTTTTATGAGGATTATTTCCTATGTTGATATCAAATATTTGCTTTCCTTCATAAACTGTGTAGCTCTGCTCATCCTCGTCTTGGCAGTAACAGAATCTCTTTATTATTGCAGATATTTTGGCTCTGCAGTCAGAGTACAAGGCCTCAGTTATTAACAACATGAGTTCCCGGTAAGCTTGAGGTATTGGTGTGTCTCAGATCATCTGATGTGGGTCCATGAAATCATGGAACCACAGAACAGTTTGGGTGGGAAGGGACCTTAAAGATCATCTCATGCTGTGACCCTGACATGGACAGGGACACCTTTCACTAGACCAGGTTTCTCTAAGCCCCACCCAACCTGGCCTCCAGGGATGGGGCAGCCACAACTTCTCCAGGAAATCATTCCAGTCCCTCACAAGCAAGGATTTCTTCCCAATACTCCATTTAACCCTGCCCTCTGGCAGTGGGAAGACCTTCCCACTTGTGCCATCCAGGCCCTTGTCCAAAGTCCCTCTCCAGCTGTCTTTGATCTTCTTAATGCACTGGAAGGAGATCTAAGTTGTATATATATCTCCTTAAATATAAATTGTTTAAAATATGAGTAAGATTTGGTGCTTAAAACTGATTTTTTTTCAAGATACTTTCTTCTTCATTATGTTCCAAATTATATTTAGGATTTCAAAATGCAAAACCAGATTTTTAAACTTTATTTTCTCTGTAAATTACAGAGAAGTATGTTTCTATGATCTCAGGTCTTGTATTGTGGAATCATGGGACTGGAAAGTGATGAGCTTTAAGGTCCCTTCCCAGCCAAACCATTTTAGGATTCAGTGATTATGACACACACTTTATGAGTGAAGTCGTGTCTGGTGTCACTTTGATGTGATCCTGGAACTGTCATTCCTGCCTTCACTGGGAATTAGACACTGAGAGCTCATGTCATTGTTTTCTGACGTCTAGGCAGCGAGTAACATTTGAGGAGATTTTCCCTTCCTCTACTCCACTGCCTGCCTTGGATCTGCTGAAGAAACTTCTGGTATTTAACCCTGACAAGCGGCTCACAGCAGAGGAGGCTCTGCAGCACCCTTATGTAAGCAGGTGAGAGTGACATCAGTATGCAGCTTTCCCTGATGTCTTCTGAGACATTACACGCTCTGAGACAGCTCTTGGCACAAATTTTCTTTAAATGCAATACAGAAAAAATGGCAAAGCTAATTCTTTATTTTCTCCAACCCTATTTACACGAGATTGTTTAACAATCCTGTTTAAATTTTAATAATCAGTTTCCAGTCAGTGATTTATATGATGTGTTTTCATTTCCTCAGATTCCACTGTCCTTCCAGGGAACCCTCTTTGGATTTTGATGTGATCCTTCCTTTGGGTGATGATGTCCAGCTATCTGTGGCAGAATATAGAAATAAATTATATGAGGTACTTTCATCCTATTTTCCCAAATCCAAATCCTCCAGGTAACCTGCCATTCTTGCACACCCTTAATGAATTCTGACATCGTCTTGTCTTTGTGTTCCACTGGGCTTCCCATACCTGCTGGCACAGTTACACCTGGGTGTTTGATCAGCCAGTTCCATACTGTTGTAATTTTTGTTTACATGTTAAATTCCCACAGGACAAAGATAAACCTCTGAAGCTTGATGTCTGAGAAGGACTCAGAATGGTTTGGGTTGGAAGGGACTTTAGAGATCATCTAATTCCAAAGTTATACTTGTTACTTATCCTGTAAAATAAATTGCAGCTATTTATAGGTATTCCTCTTTGTTTTGGTGTTTTATTTTTCTGCTGTATTGTTTTATTAAGTCTAACCAGCTTTTCTGTTCTGCAGATGATTCTTGAAAAGAAGTCAAAGAGCCTTCCAAAGGAGCAAGGACAGAGAGGAAACATTCAGCTGAGCCAATCTGGATCCAGCACACTCCTCCCAAGTTTTAGCTCAGAGACTGAACCCACAAAGAAAGGCCAGCAAGAACCAACACCCCCTCTTCTAAACCCTTCACATGTGCACACTGGAGCCACAGCTGGGGTGCAGCCAACAGGATCCAGCCAGAGCAAGGATTTGGCCAGAACTGTGTGTCAGAGATCACAGATTAGTGTGATGATATACAACCCCATCACACACACCACTGTGCAGAGTAGGTACTCCCCCTTACACCAGGATGTAACCCACCCTGAGGTATTGTTGTGGAGAAGAGAGAATGAGTGCTGTAAGAGAAATGAAGGGAATTTGCAAATTGATGCAGATTTGAATTTGCTAAAATGAGGGGCTGAAAGAGTGGGAGGGAAATTACATAAGAACAAAACACTGTTGATTGAATGTTGAGTATGGAACTGTCCCTGCTTCAGTCAATGTTGTTCCAATTTTCCTACTTTCTCTCATGTTTTTCTTTCTGCAGGAAATGCAAATCCTGGTGCTGGGATAAGGAACTGTTCTGCACCACCTCAACAGTCCAGAATCTCCAACAGTGAGAAGCTAGGGAGACAAATCACATGGCCAAACACTCGGCTCTCTCCTACAAGTGTGCATAACCTTTACAGTGTGAGCAGCTTAACTTCTAGCCGTCCGTTGTGGTAGCCTACAGCAGCTCCCTATAATGCTCTAGGCAGTGTGGCTGGGAAGCTGGAAAAGGTCACCTGCTAGTGCTGATGACAGCAGCTGAACATGAGCCCAGATGTGCCCAGGTGGGCAAGAGGCCAATGGCACCTGGTTTGTACCTTCCACTGTGTGGCCAGATGCCAAGGGCAATACCTGTGCCCTATGCTGGACACTGCTGAGGGACCTCCAGTCCTGGGGGCAAGTCTGGGCTCCTCACTACAAGAAAGGAGAGGCCCCATGGAGGGGCTGGAGTGTGTCCACAGAAGGGAACAGAGCTGGGGAGGGTATGAAGCAGCAGCAGTAGCTGTGGAGAAAAGGAGGTTCAGGGGGGACCTTCTCACTCTCTGCAACTCCCTGACAGGAGGGTGCAGCCAGGCAGGGGTTGGGCTCTGCTCTCAGGCAAGAAGTAACAGGATGAGAGAAAATGGCCTCAAGTGGTTCCAGGAGAGGTTCAGGGTAGATATCAGAGAAAACCCTCCTGCAAAGGGCTGTGCAGCCCTGGCACAGACTGCCTCAGGGAGTCCCCATCCCTGGGGGGATTTAACAGCCACGTGGATGTGGCACTTGGAGAGGTGAATTCATGGTGGCCTTGGCAGTGCTGGGGGAGGGTTGGACTCAGTGGGCTCAGAGGGCTTTTCCAACCTCGGTGATTCTGAGATTTCGTGATCCTGTGGTTCCAGTGGATTGTCATTGCTGAGCTGTGAAGATATCAGTCCTGTCCTCTCTGCTCCTCCCTCTTCTGTGTTTTGGCCTTGCTTCCTTGCAAAAGTCCTTACCCTCACTGGGTTCTTTAGTGACCTCTTGCTCCTGCTTTTTTCTTCCTGAGCTGGCTGTCTGCTGCCTGGTGACTGCTGGCACCTGCAAAGGTGATCAAAGGAAGCTTATGACAGAGGAAGAGTATGGAAGGAGGCACCACAGATGCACAGAATCACAGACTGCTTGGGTTGGAAGGGACCTAAAAACTCATTTCATTCAACCCCTCTGCCATGGTCAGGGACACCTTCCACTAGCCCTGGTTGTCAGAAACTTTCAAGCACGTCCAGTAGCACGCTTGCATCCCGCCTTTCACCCACTCTGATTTGGAATCCCTTCCAAAATATTTTGAGTGAGAGAAACCATTTGTTCTCCAATATGGGATTGTGGATCTTGCTGCACATGCAGGTATACACATGACCAATGCATTTGGAAGAATCTTTAGGAAATTGTGACAAACTTTCTGTGACAGGAAAAGAAGAGGGAGAAGATCAGCCTACACATACCCTGAGTTTATGTTTGTTTTCTGAGAGGATAATGCTGATCAAAGCCAAACCTGTGTTCTATTTGCATTCTAGAAAGCTGATTCCAGGTTATTAACTTTTCTCGGCTTTTCTTTCTCACACAGAATCCCAGAAACTCTCAGTGTCACAGCAAAGATGTTCGTCCCCTTCTGAAGCCCAGTAAAAAGATGTTCCAGATCACTGCAAACGTGGGAGCTGCGGGTGATCCAAGGGCATCCATGGGCAGCTACTCCCAGGCCTATGGAACCATCAGTAAATCTGCACTGCAGAGTCTCCCCATAGCAAAGGCCTCCAAAAACTCTGAGCAATGACCATGGAGGTGTTCCAGACAGGTGAAGTACAGCTCATCCCTCAGTCCCTGACTAAGCAAGGGAAGCAGGGGAGAGCAAAATAGGAGGAAATGGTTTATTCACTGCACAGGACAATGGCCTCCTTTCCTCTGGACAAGCTAATAGGAAAGGGAATCCAGTCCTTCTGGCTTCCAGCCTCAGCAGTCAAGGACACAGCACGTTTGCTCTCACACACTGAGAACAGTGACTGCTGTCAGTTCATACTCCTTGTTTGAATTACTGCAAAAGATCACAGAAAACTGCAATATTCTGAGTGGTTGATACTTGAGTGGTTTTTACACATAATCAGGGTCCAGGGAAACCTCCTGAAGTTCAACAAGGCCAAGTGCAAGGCCAAGACAATGCTCTGAGAGCTTGAGCCCCTCTGTTCTGCAGATAGGCTGGGAGAACTGGAGGTATCCAGCCTGGAGAGAAGGCTCCAGGGAGACCTTGGAGCCCCTTCCAGTGCCCAAAGGGGCTGCAGGAGAGCTGGGAGGGAATTTGGACAAGAGTCCACAGTGACAGGACGAGGGGGAATAGCTTCCCACTGCCAGAGCGCAGGGTTAGGTGGGATTTGGGAGGAAATCCTTCCCTAGGAGGCCCTGACACAGGGTGCTCAGAGAAGCTGTGGCTACCCCATCCCTAAAAGTGTTCAGGTTGGACAGGGTGTGGAGCAACCTGGAATAGTGGAAGATGTGCCTGCCATGACAGGCAGGGGCTGGGACTATGTGACCTTGAAAAGGTCCCTTCCAACCCATTCTAGGATTCTTCAGCAGTCTGCCTAAATGGTGGATATTTTTTTTGAGTAGAACAGGTAACTGTTCTCCGAAGACCATGAAGACCTAACTCTTCACAGACAATCTTACAGCCCTTCACTCATTTCTGTGACTCTTCTGGGCTAGATGAACAGAGTCCATTGTGGTCTGGTTTTGTTAAAATCAAGGAGGAAAGCATTTGAAGTACAGGTGGGTTCTTCTACAATATTTAACAGCTTCTCTCAGTGTGTAATTTTGTAAATATTGTAACAATAAATATACTGCACTGCAGAAAATCTTTGTCTTTCAAGCAGCATTTGCTGTGCTGAGAGGGAAACTTCCAATTGGTAGGGCTGTCTTCTTCAAGGAATAATTGGTAATTTTTATTGTTTCTGCTTTCAGAAAGCAAAGTTTCATCAGATACTCTTGTTGACGCATCTTGAAGGTGCCAGTCAACAGTGGGACTACAGGAAACTTTGTATTCCTGTTTCAATGCTGGATTTTAGATACATATTCCTTATTAACTCGAAGCTCTTTTCTCTGTCCCTGAAGTTTTAGTCTACCTGTGAGAAATGATTTTTATTTCCCCCCACCTCTCTCAGCTGCTCAAGCTGCTCCAGACCTGTCACCTCATGAACTGGAGTTGCACTGTCAAGGAAATTACTACTTGGCCAAGGCAGAATTTTATTTTAGGTGCTTATTTAAACTCAGACTCACCTGAAAAGGTCACATAGAACCAAGCCCTTCTCCATCAGCACCTCAGCAGCTTCTTTCAGCTCATCCCCTAAAGCAAGTAATTCCCTAGACCCAAGGAACAAACCATGAACAAAACAGACCCCGCAAGCTCAGGAACTGGTAAATATAAAAGCTGGGCCTGTGCTGCTGGAGAAGGTCAGAACCACAGATTAGGCCAAAATGTTGATTACAACTATTTTTTTGTATGCACACCTTCAAAAAGGTATCTCCTGTGCCTGATTCATTGTGAGATAGAGAAAAAGAGTAACTTCACCACAGAAACCACTGGGATTTAAATACTTTTTCCAGTTAATAACTTTGTGTGTGTCCGTATGTATTTATCTTTTCCGGCCCAAATGCAAGTATTGAATTTTCTGGGGTTTTTTGTTTGTTTGTTTTTTTTTAATTGGAATGGTTTTGTCTGCTGAAAATATTAATTTGGTTTAATAGAGACTATCACTTAGTTTTGTACAGTAACAGAGACTTGCCTTTTTAAAAAAGAGACTTCTGTGTTTTAAGCATGTTGGCATTTTAATTCTTTTATTTGGAACATACTGTGAAAAGGTGTTTTGATTCCACCTGACTTTATTGAGCAAACTGTGCTGAGGGAGACTCATACTGGATACATTTCTGCTCACTAACCAAGAAGAGCATTGTCACTGGGGTTTGCAGCCATTACAGACAAGTTTTTTCCTCATTTCCCTGTGACAGTCAGTGATTAAATGGAATTAAATAGGACTTCTAGGATCATTTTTTGGTCTTGAAGGTCCCCAGGATTTTGGGCATGAATTTTCCCATTTTCTTGTCTTTGGCATCTGTGTCATATTCCTCTTCACTGGGACTCGTGTGTTCGTCCTTCTTGCAGAACACCTCAAACCTGCTGTAGACTCGCTTCTCCTTCCGCATGTTCTCCATTTTTTTCAGGAGGGTGTCTCTGTCCTCTGATGGCTGCCGCTGGAGGTTCCGTTTCTGGCTCCCAAAGCTCTCAGACCTGTGGATGTTGCAGCTTTTCTCCTTCTCCTTTCTTTCCAAGCTTGTGGTTGACCTGGAGAGGTCAGGGTTGCTGGTGGATGGCAACTGCTTTGCCAGCTCAGCTCTGTTCTTCTGGCTGTTGGCAGAGATCTGCTCCAGGATCACCTTGGTGTCATCGCGCAAGTTGCTGCTGTAGAGGATGTTGGCTGTGGAGGAAGGGAACCTCCCCTGCGTTGTCTGGCTGCTCTTGGGGGGGACGGATGTTGCAAATTTGTGGGTTTTTTCTTCCTCCATTCCTTCCTGGCAGTCACCTATGGATGATCGTTTGAGCACCACTGCCTGCTTGTCACATTTCCCACTCTCAGCAGCAGGTTCCTCCTCCAATTTCTTTTCACCTTTTGGGTTCAAAAGCTGCTTCAGCCGTAGTGACCCTTTTCTTAAAAACTCCATGGGATTTTGTTCTTGTTTTGAACAATCTTCCTCAGATTTGTTGAGAGAGCTATCAGACCCTGGGCTTCTAGACAGGCTTTCTAGAACTGAGGATGTAGTACTTGTCCTAACCTGTGGTTTCTTCATTTCTGTGTTGACTAATTTTGGAGTGTCTTCTCTGAAGGTCACTCTGTCCTTCTTCTCTGGAAGAGCCAATTTCTGAGTGTCTCCTACAAATATCAGGCTCTCTTTCTCTGGAAGAGGAGGTTTGTTCTCAATGGGGTAAAACCTGGATGACAGCTTGTCCACCTTAGTGCCAAGATGTGCCAGTGGATCTTTACTCAATGCGTCCCCAAGCTGGGGGGTGGATGAGGCCATTCCAAATGCTCTGTCCAACTCTCCATGCATTTTGTAAGTACTGCAGGAGTCTTTGGAGTCCAGCACCCTGCTCTCCAGAATCTTATACTGCACAGATTTGGTACATTTCTTCTCTGTATTCTGTGATTCCTCTTGTAGGTAACCTGAAACAGCTTTGGTGTGGGTGACCGTGCCCATGTCCTTGCCCACGGCTTTGTACTTCTCCAGCAGCTCGGCCACTTTGGACGAGGCAGCTGTCTTGATGGTTTCATTGTCCTTTGTTAGCTCACTGGACATTTGCTCTTTTTGGATCATCTGCACCTTTTCTACTGTGGTATTGGGCTGATCTAATTTGGCAGCACTGAAAATCAGAGAGGACCTGAGCCTGGAGCTCCTCTGGATCAAGGGATTTATCCTGGACCTGAAGGCATCTGGTTTCATTATTGAGGTTTCTTCACCTGCTCTATCAGGATCTGCAGATTCCTTGGCACTGTCAATTCCCAGTGGCTTGCTATTGAAGGGAGTGGGGGGTTTGAAGGCTGGGATGAGGTCAGTGGGGTGCTTTGTGAGGGGATCCCCAATAGCATCATTATATGCCTCGGACTCCATGGGCATCGGGAGCCCTTCATCTGGTTCAGACTGGTACGCACTGAGGTACGAAGAAATCCTCCAGTTCCGTAACCCTGTTCTGTTCTCCTGCATGTTCTTGTCATCATCCTGGTCTTCCTCTTTGTCCTGTAGGAACAAGCGCTGCTCCAGGCTCTGCTTCTGTGTGGGAGAAGTCTGGCAAATGAATTTCTGTCCTATATTCTGCCTCCGTAACATCATTCCTATCGGGCCATTGCCTGCAGGGTTTAGCTGGTCAGAGCCATGTCTCACCTCCCTGGAAGAATTTGAAGGTACGTAATCCAGCCGTAAGGGGAAACCCTCTTGTGAGAAACTGGGTTCCAGTTCAGGGTATCGGGGTCCCTCTCCGTAGTCTTCCAGTTC
This sequence comes from Petroica traversi, assembly GCA_025920805.1. NCBI lineage: Eukaryota > Metazoa > Chordata > Aves > Passeriformes > Petroicidae > Petroica > Petroica traversi. The sequence goes on along the minus strand of JAHLSL010000114.1, from coordinate 175,820 downwards.
ATTGAATCCCGGCCTCCCCCCTCGAATCCTCTCAAAGAATCCCTGAGGTCTTCCAGAAAGATGGGGGTGTTCAAACTGGTACTGGTAGAACTGGTCCTTCTGGAAGTGACTGGATTGGATTTTGAACTCATCCATGTTGTTCATGAACATCTGCCGGGTGTACTGCTTGGCAGAAGCAAAATTTTCAAATGTTCCTTCTGCAAAACTGTGTCTCTTAAAAGCATCCAACTCCAGCTGCTTGGAACGGAGGAAACCCCTGACTGGATCCATCTGGGAATTCTCCATTTCCACCTTTTTATACATCCGCATGGCTGACCCCTCCACAGTGTGCCGCAGCATGTCATCCCGTCGGAAATTGGAGAGGAAGTACCTGTCCGGATCCACTCTATCCATGAAGGAGGGAAAGAGACTCTCATCCCTCTGGAACATCAGGGGGCCTTTTTTGGGAAAGAAAGGCATGTTATTGCCAAAGGGAGCCATGGCAAACGCGTTCTCTGCCTTTGCCAAGACGTTGGCTGGAGGAACGAGAGGTTCCGACTGTGCAAACAAAATGCGGAATTCTTCATCAAAGCTGGCCACCAGCTCGCCCTGGAAGATGTGAGCAATGCTCCTGTGAATCTTCTCAAAGGACCACATGAAACTGCAGAGAGATCAGAAGTGATGGAGGGTGTTACCATTGAATAACTCAGCTGTACCTGTATTCATTAAAGCATTTGCTCACCTGAAGCAAACTTAAATTTTCTGCTCCGGCAGCTACTTGTTCCACATGATTATTCCCAAACCTCACAGTTACAGATTGATTTGGGATCACGTCTTTGCAGAGAATTTTACAAGGAATAAATTATTTCTGTTCTAAACAGCCAGTCAGTTGTGTCACCCAGAGTGTGAGATGATGAAGTAGAAGTTCCTGTCCCTTACGTGAAGTAGATGCTCCTGTCTTTTAGGAATGACCTGGACAACAGTCAGTGTGTACCCTCAGCACCTGGCAGGTGACCCTGGTCAGGGGACCCCAAAGGCTGGGGAGATGTGGTGACAGGAACCTCTGAAAAGATAAATCCAGGATCTTACTCCTGGAGTGGCACATCGCTTCCACCCACACAGTTTGATGGGGACTGAACAGAAGGAGCTGAAAATGAGGGAGGAAGATGCTCAGTGTTATGGTGTTCATATTCCCAAGTCAGGCTCTGCTTTTTTTTCCCCCATCTGCTGACCAATGGGAAGCAGGGAAGGAGTCCCTTATTTTGCCCTGCCCGTGTGTGCAGGTTTGCTGTGGCTCTTAAACTGTATCACAACCCTGGTGTTCTCACCTTTACAGTTCTCTACCACATCCTGCCGGGAATCAAGAGGGCCTTTGTGAGGCTTGGCTGCCTGCTGGGCGTAACCAAAACCCTTAGAATTACTGTCTTTTTTTTTTTTTTCGCCAGATCTTTTAATTCTTAATGTGAAGGAAGCCTGGTTTGGGGTTGTCTGGGCTCTTTTGTTGGTATTATCTATCTCCGCTGCAAAATGGAGTACTTTTCCTGAAAAATTGCTGCTGTGTGTCCTTCAGTGAGCAAAACTTCTGTCCCTGATATCCATGTGGAACTGCCAGAATACTGCTTTACCAACTCACCATCCTGTCTCTCAGGGTCCCAGATTGGTTTGGGTTGGAAGGGATCATCACACCTTGTTTCAACCCCCTGCCATGGGCAGAGACACCTTCCACTAACCCAGGTTGCTCCAAGCCTCACTGAACCTCATCTTGAACATTTCCACAACTTCCCACTTCAGAAATGATACAATATTTGAAAGTCCAAAGCACGTGAGAGTGTGGCAGGAAGTAGCCCTGAACAATTAACTTGATGCTGTCATAAACAAATAGTTATCCAACTGGAACAGTTATTTGTTTTGTACAGCATCAAGTGTGAGTCATTCTTTACAAACATCTGGAAAAAACCCAAAGTGGTATCTAATTATGAAGGAATATGCACTTTAATCGGATTTTTATAACTTTTTTCTTCATATACTGCATTTTAAAGTACTCTTAATTTTATTTGCTTATCTTCCACCATTAGAAGCAGCTCTTCGTAGGCTTTGAGCAACCTGGCCTATAAGATCTCCCTGCCAACAGCAGGGGGAGAAACCATATGAGCTTTAGGGTCTGTCCAACCCAAACCATTCAGTGATTCTACTATTATACTCTTAGGGCATGACAGATGTTTATCCCATCACCCTTTTAATATGTAAAGGAGAAAATCTTCTACTGGAACTCATTAAAAACATTTATTCTGCCAAAAACTAATGCCTTAGCTGGTAAGATTTTTATTCCCAAAAGGATGGTAATGTGTTAATAGCTGATCTCAATCCTAACTAAAACCACCCACCACTAAAACCATCCACCCCTCTGTTGCCCAGAGAAGCTGTGATTGCCCCATCCCTGGAAGTGACCAAGGCCAGGTTGAATGGGGCTTGGAGCAATGTGATATAGTGGAAGGTGTCCCTGTCCATGTGGGGCTGTGAGGGTGGAAGAAGATGAGTTTTAAAGTCCCTTGCCACACAAACCATGCTATGATTTTATGATTCTATGAGTGAGGGTCAAAGTTCATTTGGTCCAGACTAAGATGCAAATCTTACACTCCTTATGCTAGGGCAAGTTCTCCCTGGAATGGATCAGATGGGAGCTGAGCTCCTCTGCAGCCAGCCCGTTGCACAAAGCACCTGAGTGTCTCTTTCCAAACTGGACAGGTACCACAGCAGGGCTCCTCACCTGTAGTTGCCACTCAGCACCACCATGCAGTCCACCAGCAGGAACTTCTCCTTCAGGTGCCCCTTGAAGGACATCCCCGTGCGGCAGTAGTAGGTTGGGCCAGACACTGTCCTCACCCTCAGGAACTGCAAACCAGAAAGGCACTGACTCAGATGGGGCCCTCATTCCCTCCTCTGCTCCTTCTTCCCTGTCTCCTTTTAACCTCCATCCTGCCACCAGGGTTATCCTCCAGCTCCAGTGGTTCTGCCTGCAGTCACTCCAATGTACAAACCCCTTTCTCAGCAGGTCTTCAGCCTTCACCCCGTGTTGTGCCAGCTCTCCTCCCTTTCTTCACACTCATCTTTCACCAGGCTACGGCCCCTTCTCCCCTTTCTCAGGTGCTTCCTGCCATAGTGACCCTGTGTGTCCCAGGACACACCCTCCTTGGGACACGGATCAGGTAGGACAGGTCTTTGCTCACCTCCACGTAGTTCAGGTTGACTCTGCACTTGGCAGCTGTGTCAAGGAAAAGCTGGGAGTTCATTTCATCCAGCAGGATGTAGACAGGCACTCGGCGAGAAGCAGCATCCAGCACCTCAAACAGCAGATCCACATCCGTGAAAACGTCCATCACAATGGCCACCACCTGGGGAAAGGATGCAGGGACAGATCAGCCACCTGTGCTGGCTCATGCCCTGAGCTTCTCACACCCCAAAGCTGCACTGTCCCCATCTCAGCTTCCTTTTGAAACAGGAACTTTCATTCCAACTTCCTTTTGGAATGAGAAACATGCCATTTAAAAGTTCCATTAAGCACTGTGGGCCCCGAACTGGAAAGAGAATTTCTGTCCAGGAACGTGCATGTTCTGTGCATGCAGGTGAGGGGAAACTTCCCTGGGTGTTTCACAACTCATCAGTCCAGTGATTCCATGAATTTTTTGGCCATGTAATCACACTGGATGGGGTATGGAGCTGGTCCCCCCACTCCAACATCCACATGCCATTTTTAGGTAACTTCCTGGCCAGCATTCAGGCAGCCACTATCCAGCTGCATCCACCTGCTGATTTACATGGGAAGCAGATTCACTGGCCTATGAGTATGAATACTTGATGGAAAGGGTGTAAGGAAGGAGCTAAACTCTTCTCAGTGGTGCCCAGGGAGAGGACAAGACACAAACTGAAACACAGGAAGTTACAGTTCAGTTATAGAAAAGCCTCTGGGACTGTAAGGAGACCAAGAACATGGGAACAGGGTGTCCAAAAAGGTTTAGTCTCCACCCTTGGAGATGCTCAAGGACACATCCTGAGTGACCCTCTCTAACTGGCCTCCTCTGAGCAGAAGGGGTGGACGTCACCAGCTCCAGAGGCCCTTTCCAATCTCAACTCTTTTGGGACACTGAACTCTTAGTGTATTTTAGCATGGCCTTGGACACTGTGCCACGACAGTAGAGCAGAGACAAGCTTTGGTGCAGTCGGTGATGGATTTGAATCATCCTGCTCCTTTGTCAGGCTCTGGAAGCAAAGTAAAGGTAATTGGCAGAGGACGTGATATTGCTCAGCCTGGAGAAGGCTCCAGGGAAACCTTACAGCCCCTTCCAGTGCCTGAAGGGGCTCCAAGAGAGCTGAGGAGGGACTTTGGACAAGGGCCTGGAGTGACAACACAAGGGGAAGAAGCTTTACACTGCTAGAGGTCAGAGTTAGATGAGATATTGGGAAGAAATTGTTCCCTGTGAGGGGGGAAAGGCCGAGGCACAGGCTGCCCCATCCCTGGAAGTGTTCAAGGCCAGGTTGGATGGGGCTTGGAGCAACCTGGGCTAGTGGAAGGTGTCCCTTCCCATGGCAGGGAGGTGGAACTGGATGAGCTTTAAGTCCCTCTGACCCAAACCACTCCATTACGATTCTCTATTCTGCTGCTTCTCTAGCTCATGTGTGATTTTTACCTCTGCTCTAGCTGGGCTCTCCCTGTCTCACCTGCTGAGCTGCTCGAATCATCCTGCGAGCCTCCTCCTTAATGCTGGGGTTGTCTGGCGGGGGTGGCTGCACCAGTGTTGTCACCTCTGTTCCCCTGAACCCAAAAACCATCGGCCAGCCCAGGTCAAGCTCAGGAACAGCAAGATCTGAGTTCATGGGCCAGTAAGTCCCGGAGGATCCGTCCATGTCATTGTCCCCCGCAGTGTCCGTGCTGCCCTCCTGGTTGGCGTACTGGGGTTTCTGGAGGTTCTGGATGATGTGATCAACCTCAGAGCCACAGAGGAAATCGGGGGCCGCCTCCTCGGCCAGGAAGCGCTGGTAACTCTCCTTGCCCTCCTCTGTGAGCACATCCAGGGCCAGGCGGTAATACTCCTTGTAGTGGGGGGGAAGGTAGTTGGGGTCAAGGGGGTTGTCCCCCTGTGAGGAGCTTTGGGACCGACGAGCCATCAGGGGAGGGAAAGCTGAAGGGCGAGAAAAAACATCCATGAGAGCGGTGTCATGACAGCAACACATCTTCCTCACAGAGCAAAGGCAAAGCGAAGAGATTGAAAGCACATGGAGGAGTTCTGGAGAAAGTTCAATCCAAAGGCATGGGAGCTTAAAATTAGGCAAAGGTGTAAGTCATTTAACCATTACCTTCACACAGTTAACTGTTTTGGGCCAAAATAAGGAACAAATCAACCAGGCAGCCCTGGGACAAGCAAGACTGATGCATCCAACAGAATGCCCAGCTTTCTCTTTTAGGCTGCTGGTTGCTAAGCTTCAATTTATAATTTGTTTTAAAATGAAGAGCAAAGCTGTAGGTGGTTATTATCTACACTCCATTAATATTATTTTTCAAATGCTACAGAAGTTATTTACTCTGTGTAATGTGGCCTTAAACCGAAAGTGCACGCCTGAACACAAGGGCACCCCCTGGACCCTTATAGATCAGGCGTTATAACCACCTCAGCAGGTGAACAGAAGCAGGTGGGGAGTGGGTGCAGGTGAGTGTAGGGGTGTCCTGCTGGCATAACACAGTCAGAGGCAGAGCAGGCTTCATGAGATGAATGAAGAAATAAAAAACAAGGGATGTGATCACTTCTTCAGTCTCCTCATGTTGAGAAAAAGCAGAGCTGAAGGGGCTCACATGCAATATTTGATAATTGTCTATAGGGGACAATCATTTGAGACTACAGACAGATCTGATTTTAACCCATTTTTGAAAGACAAGCTGCTTGTGCCAAAACAGTAATATCTGACTGATTCACAAATCGTTCAAAGCATTTTGGCTTCAGACTCTGAACTAATGTTAATGGAATATTCTTTTCCTGCACCCCACCACTGAGGTGCCAGTGGAGACTTCCTTCTGATCCCCAGAAGACTGAGTCCCTTCTGGGGACTCCTCATAAGTTGTTAGTGTGAGTACAGAAGGTGAGGGCTGCTCTGTTACTGTTGCCATCCAACACTTCTCTTCCAAAATGAGAGTGATTGCCATGGACTGGTAGGAAGACAAAGATGTCAGACTCAGACTATCACTCATTAGGAGCTGTAAGGATGAGCTGTATGGATGAGCTAGTTTCAAGTTCTTCTTTGACCCCCTGCCTAGCACAGAGCAGTGCTGTGTTACTCCCACCTCAACCTCCCACAAGTTACCCCTGCTCCAAACTGAAACTCCTGGTAAAGCTGCATGATACAACAGGAAAAAATATGGTCTTAATATAAGGATAGGGAAATCCAACTGGCCCACATGTGATGTACTGCAACAGATAATCATCTTTATAGTCCACATAAGCAGCTGCTTTTACAGTCTGAATTTCTGTATTTATCTTCCCACTCTAATTCTGTCTTTTTTCTCTGTGTAAGAGAAAAAAGTACAAACCACTCTACTATGTATCTCTGGTGGAAGGTGCCCATAATTTTAAGGACATGATCCCATGTTCCATTCATCTTGGATAGGAGAACAACATATCCGACTCATCCAGATATAACCCCCAGAGGGGACAATGGTCCCACACCAAACTGCTCACAGTGCTCAGAGATGGGAGACTGGGAGACAAAGGACCAACTGCAATGTTAAAAGGAAGAAGCATCAGAAGAACCCTGTGGTAGTGCCAGACAATCAAAACAGCAGAGGAAATGTCATACTGGTAAAGTGGTGAAGCAATTTTATATTGATTAATATAATTATTTCACTGCAGTTATAAATAAAGAAGGTGAAGACTGAGCTTTAAAGAAGCATCAGGTAATAGTGACTGTTACTTGGTAGGACCACAGAAAACAGCAGCACTACACGGGTTCAGGAGGAACTCACAGCCGGAGTGGGCTGGGGATATGGATGTTTTATTCCTCACAACCCAAAACAGGGTGGTTTATGCCTGACCTCTGACTCCTCAGACTAGGTGTCTAGAAGACACCTACAAACTGCGCCCAGGGCATCTCCACTACCAGCACAAGGACTAAATGCACAGAAAATTAGCCCTGGAGGTGGCAGGTTCAGAGGGACATCAGGAAACACCTGTGCTCAGCTGATTTGGGAGAATTCTCTGACAGGAGGGTGCAGCCGGATGGGGGTCAGGTTCTGCTACCAGTTTTTACAGTGAGGAGTCACTTGAGCTCCCCAAGTGTTTGTGCTGCTCAGTATAGTTGTGAATAAGCAGGAAGAATGGTACCAGCAAAGGAAATTTGATGTGAAAGCAAACTGATCCTCATGAGTTTCCCTAAGACTCTGGGAGAATATGGAGCTGGGGGTGTCCTGGTACCCCTGAACACAGCAAGGGGGGTGGGCTGCTGGCCTGGCAGGGATGGTCAGGAGGAGCCTGCAGGGATGTTTGGAGGGGGCCTGGAAAACTGCACTTACTCTGTGGGGTGGGGAGGTGGGGCATTTTCTCCAAAATACACCCTCAGGACTGTGAAATAAAAAACAGAAGCTGTGTTTATGCCCCCATAAGTGTCTGCCCCAGCTCTGCACGTGTTCCATGGCTTGGAGACACCTGGTCTGGTGGAAGGTGTTCCTGCCCAGGGCACTGGGCAGAAGAAGATGAGCTTTAAGGACCCTTCCAACCCAAACCATCTTGTGCTTCCATGATTACATTAATTGTTGGCATCCTTTAATTGCAACAAGAACAATACCATGTTGATGAATTCTGAATTTGCATGAAAAATGCTGGTTTATACATATAAGTGAATAAAAAAATAAACAAACAGCTATACACACACACACACATGCACACCTGTATATACACACATGCCCAAAATTACAGATGTTTCATTAATCTTCCAAAATCCTTCCCTGTCAGGTAAGGCAAAAGGGAAGAAATTACCTGGAACTCCAAAGGTTATTTGTGACCTTTAGTCACTTTGGTGGGTGTGAGCTGAATACAGGTCAAGGAATAAATAAAATTCTCCTACTACAGCTCATCTTGCTGAATTCAGATGGATTCTGCACTTAGTGGATTTTTAAAAATTCTATTTTGCTCTGCTCCAGTTCCTGGGATCACCTGTCTGCAGCTGGCAGAGCTCTGAGGCCCTGGGTCAGATTTGGTGTCATGAAGCTGCTGACTGCCAGACTGGTTCTCCAGTTCTGGATCAAATCATCCCCTATTTGGAAAGCAATTCCTCTCCAAATCAGATGGAAGCAATCACATACAATTTCTGGCTGATATTTGTGTGCCACAGGGAGGTTTCTAAGAAAGAACTCTTTTCAATTCTCTCTTAACTAATCTTGATCCATTCCAAGAGTGTCCATTATCCCAGTGCAAGGCTGGATTTGGTGGAGGAGCAGTTCACATGTCTCAGGAAACAGGAGATGGATTACTTAGTGTGCTGCATTGTTACTGTTTTACTCCAGAACCGTGTATTCCATGTATTTTGTAGAGCATTCCATGCTTTAAGCCTTGGTTCCTTTTAACTGGAGTTCAGGGAACACAACCACAGGCTTCCCCTCAGAGAGACAGGAGACTGGACACAAATGAGTTATTAGTACTCTTCCCTGGTGGCTGGATTCTTCTCGACCAGGGGCACCTAAAACAAGCTGGAGCATACTGAGGGGAGACCCCACTGCACTCCACAGCTTCCTCGTGAGAGGAGGAGGAAGAGCAGGTACTGATCTCTTCTCTGTGGTGACCCGAGGGAGCAGCTGGAGCCAGATCAGGGAAGGGCTGGGTTGGAAATTAGAAAAGGTTCTTCACCCAGAGGGTGGCTGGAACCGGTGGGCACTGGAACAGGCTCCCTGACAGAGTTCAAATAGCATTTGGACAACACTCTCGGGCACATGCTGGGACTCTTGGGGATGGTCCTGTGCAGGGACAGGAGTTGGATTCCAGCATCCCTGTGGCTCCTTCCAACTCAGCTTATACTGTGATTCTTGACTCCAAGCAGGGGTTGACTCCTTGTCTGAAGTTCACCTACAGCTTCTTTCACCCCAGAAAAAGACAAATGTTGTATTTTTGGAATTCTGAATCATCACAACTGTCAAAGAAACTGAGTCACAAACTGAAAATCTACACAAATGTAGATTTTCAGCCTGTAACTACTGATTAATAGAGACATTTACTTACTTATATGCTTATTTTATTTAATTAGGAATTTAATTTTATTCTAATTGCTAGTCCCAGTTTACAAAATCTTCTGACACAAGCGATCTACGGGAGAAATGAGGATGCTTGAAAGCATAAGGTGTGGCAATTCTCTTGGGGGTAAAAAAATATTCTTTATAATGGGTACCAAGATATTCTGTATCGATTACAGCTCAGGCACTGAACTCTTAGCGGATACAGGAGGAGATGAGCTCATTGTTAACCCAGCAGCTGCAGCTGTGGGTAGCTGTGTGACATGGTCAGCCAGAGGCAACCCCTGAATATCCGTCCTTCAATTTTCATGACAATTTTGGAAACTAAGGCCATGAAGTCCCTTAGTTCAAAAACCCTGCAGTGCACCTCCAGAAAGAAACAGGAAAGCTCAAGAACGTCACAAACTTCCTCCATGTCTTCAGTAGCCACAATTTTATCAGGAAAAGCTTCCAAGGAAGAGTGGGAGAGAATTGCCCCACCATTGGACAGGAAAGGGAAAGAATTCTGCTACATCCTGCAAATATGACCTGGGAAAAAATTCCAGCAATTGTTTTAAGCTGGATTTTTTGAGCAGAAAACAATGATAAAGGACCTGAGATGTCCTTCTGACTACTGAACACACTGCAACATCCCCACTGATCCTGCAGCCAAGCCCCTGGTGCTTTCAGGAAAGAAAAAATCCAGAAGGTAAATTAGGCAGCAAAGGGGGAAATCTACTTCTCCCCATCACCAAGCCCTTAGGTCTTGGGAAAGTCACTATAAATAAAGTGCAAACAAACCATAGCCGAGACAGCAATTGAGGTGTTCACACAGAGGCACTCCATGTCACCTGCGGTGCCCAAAGGTACCTGGTCTGGCTTCCAGCTGCTGCCGAGGAGGCTGTGAGTCTCTGCACGGCTGGTGTCACACCTGCTGTGCTGCACATGCCCAAAGGCACCTGGGATGTCCAAAAAACCCCAAGTTTCAGAACCAGGATTACTCCTCAAAGTTCAGTGACCAAATGTATATGTATAATGTGCCTATCTGCACCCTTACAGGTGATTGAAAATAATAATATCCAAGCAATATGGGATAGGATTCATCTCCTAACAGACATGCTCATGTTCAGCCAAATATTCTCCTAATTTTTCTTCCAGACATTAACAAATCAGCCTGCTAAAGCCTCAGTGCTTAGATCTCAATTGTTTTAACTCCAAGATTCCCCCTTACCCTGGAACCCTGCCCTTTGGCAATGGGAAGCCCTTCCCTCTTGTGCTGTCACTCCAGATCCTTGTCCAAATTCCCCTTCCAGCTCTCCTTTAGGCACTGGAAGGGGCTCTAAGGTGTCCCCAGAGCTTTCTCTTCTCCAGGCTGAACACCCCCAGCTGTCCCAACCTGTTTCCAGAGCAGTGAGGTTCCAGCCCACTCTTATGTGTCACTTCTTCACACGTTCTGGAAGTCTGTTACCTTTATTTGGCATTTCATGCACTTCTCTGCTATCTAAGTGATCATTCCATGAAATTATGTCCATAAATTTTTAAAAGTATCACCACTCATGATCAGAATCTTTAGAACTAAACTTGCAAACTTTAGTTCCTGCCCAAGAAATCCTTCTAATACAATGGCTGGGACAGGGATGAGCACAGGCAGATACACAGAATGGTGTGGATCGAAACACCAAATCAGGGTTGGACGGGACACACAGGGATCATCAAGTCAAACTCCTGGCCCTGCACAGGGAGCCCCAAGAATCCCACAGAAAGAAGGCAGTATGAGCACTGTTAGCATCATCCCTCACACACTGCTCTGGGCTGGTGGTTGGGTTTTCCAGGACGAAGCTGCAGGAGAACAGATGGCAGCTCTGTGGCTGCTTGCAGGAACTCCTCCCATGCTCGGGGGCTGTGGATAAAGGAGAGCACGAAACAGCTTGTTGGAAACTTAACAAGTGGGAGATGAAGGCTGATAGAACGGACTGATGAGAAGCAGGATTCAGTTCTCCTCCGCCCGTCTGCCTGGGCTGTGCCAAAGACACTGCCCTGGCTGCTGCTGCTGCTGCTGCACCGGTGCACAGGGAGTACCAACAGAGTCCCTCCCGTCCGTGCCCAAAAAAACATCAGAAGGAGAGGAACAGAAAGGAACATGCAGGTCTCAGCTGTGTCTGTGCTATGCTCAAGGGTGGGGTTGAGGAGGAAGTCTCCAAGGGAAATTTCCCTTTGGCTTGGCCTGAGATCTGCCTCTGTTCCCACTGGTACAAATGGGAGTGACTTTACTGGCTGTGATACCTGTCACCTGCATTCGGTTTTGTGACTTCCAAAAGCTGCCAGACTCCCTTAATAAAGGGAAGAGTTAGATGTGATGACAGCCTGCAGATTCCTCCACACAGAAAAACACTCAACCACATGGAATATTTAATGTAAGGATAAGTGGCTGACAGATGAAGTCGGAGGTAAAAACTGTCCCTTTTCCTCTGGAATCACTATAAGAGCAGAAACTGGGAAAAGCACAAACCTGTTGACTTGGGCAGCATTTGGTGCCTGTCCATATTATGTTCCATTTCAACAGACTTTTATTTTCCTAACAGAGCAGCAGGAAAACACAGATTCAGACATGCTGTGATCACCACAAAGCCCTACAGATTAAAATAAATAAATAAAAGGACGTGCCTTTCTCCAGAGCCTTTGTGCCAGGTGTGAATCAAGGGCGCGGGACCGTGTTTGCCCAGTCTAAGCAAAAGGGAACTGGCTCAGTGTTCCCTTTCTCATCTGCTGTGCCTGGTGCCAGCCCTGCTGATGCCTCAGCACCTGGGGCAGGCTCCATCTGCCTCCCTGGTGCTGACTCCAGTGCTTGTTGTTACGTGTTCTGCCTGCACAGCCAGTTCCCAGGCTGCCTCGCTCAGGTGATCCCTTCCCTGGCTGGACCTGCTCCGCTGCTTTGGGACACTCCCAGCAGCTGAGGCTGCCGAGGGCCTGTAGCACCCAGGCAGGAACTGCCTGGGAGGAAGCAGGGCTGGATCCCTGAATCTGGAAAGGGTTGGGAAAACCCAATCTGTTCCCCAGATCCCTTATGTGCAAGTACAGACACAAGTTCCTGGGCTTAACCACCTCAGCTTTTCACTGCCATGGATACCACCAAGAAAAGAGACAGCACAGACAATTCTTAAGCCTACACTCTGCACAGCCAGCCACAAACCCTTCTGTCCTATCAACACTTGAAAGACTTCCAAGCTATGGGCAAGAAGTGAATCAATGCAACTTTGATTCCTGTGATGGGCCCCACCTGGCCTGTACACCACATTCAATGGCATCACTAACATATCTTAGGTTGGGCTGTGAAAAAAAAAAAATCATGCTTACAAAATGTATCAATACACGATGTTTACAAATAAATTATTTAAAAGAAAATATTTGGCCCCAAAAAATTAGGAAACATCCAATGCAAACAGACTGCTGATGTTCTGGGAGGGTTGGGTTTAGGAGAGGACAGCAATGCCTGAGGGAAAATGACTGGAGCAGACATAGTGACAATGAGACATGGAAAGTGTTAGTTTGCTCTCAAGAAAATGTTGTAGTTGGAAAATGATCTGGGAAGAGACCTGTCTCCTGGAATATGGTTTAAGGTGTGGGGTTTTAAAGTCTGCACTGTGTGATGGAAGGACAAGCCAGTGCCTTCTGATCTTGCTGCAGAGGAAGAACCTGTATGAACAGCAGGACATGCTCCTCCTCTCCAGAAGCTGCTCCTGCATGTGCTTATTTTCTGTCCTATGGGTCAGACTTCTCCTGAAAAGGATCTCTCAGGTTAAGGCCTCTTCTCACCTGTCAGTCTAACAGGGGTGCAGCATATGTACTTTTGAAGTGTAGCCCAGAATTTCCTACTTTGGCCAGAACACATGGCCATGGAATTGTACAAGAGCTGAGGCAAAGAGGAAGCTGCCCAGAGAAGCTGTGGCTGCCCCAACCCTGGCAGTGTCTAAGGCCATGTCCCTGCCCATGGCAGGGGGGTGGGAGGAGATGGCCTTGAAGGTCTCTTCCAACCCAAATCATTCCGTGGCTGCGCGATAATGGATGCTGGACACCTTCCCATGAAGTGTTCTTCTCACCAAGCAGTGCTCAGGCACATTCCTCAGAACAGGACAGTGAAATGTAGGCAATAATCTGGACTAGACACTTTTCCAGCTACAACTGCCTCTGCCAAGTCCTAATTCTTATTTTTTCTCTTTCCATTATCCTCTCTGCGTTTCCTGCTGAGTCTTACCATGCTCTCCTTCTCAATGTCCTCTTTACGCAATAGGCTCAAAGCCTACTTTTACTGTCAAAATTTCTGGTTGGAATTGGTTATTCCTGTTACAATGCTATCTACTGTCCCCAGACCTTCTCCTTTGATCATGTGAACAGCTGACCACTCCATGTTAATCATCTGAGAAAATGTCACCCTATTTTTTACTCTGGATGGTCTTATATGGATCTCAGTCATCATTTTAAAAAAGACAGTACGGCTCCCTGCTGCAGCCTGGGAGTTTCACTTCAGAAAGTTTGGCCATTAGATGAGAAATTGCTTCAATTAATCAATTTTTCACTGAGCTTCCAGAGATCACAGCTGCCCTTTCTGTGTTCATATCTGTGGCAGCTGACCCTGATAAATGGCTCCAAGAACCCGTTCTGTGTCTCAGGTGAGTAGTGAATGCCCTGAATGCTACAAGCATGTGGCAGAGTGGTACTGGGAGCCTGGTCTGCACCTCCAACACCCACTGGACTCTCACTCAACTCTGCTTACTGGAACAAGGGATCCCACTGAACATTCTTTTCTGGAGAATAGGGAAAGTGGCCAGACATTCAGAATACCCAGGGGATCTTTCTGCAGGCCAGAGGAAGGGAAAAGTTGCAGAAGAATTACATGTTGCAATTTTCTTTGTGAAGTGGTTACTGACACACTTGTCAGTGTGTCCCACAGTGGCAGCATGTGAACCTGTCAGCTTTAATTGTCCTGTGCAACAAGGGTACAGAGTGGACAGGGAAATCTGAGCTGTGGGGACTCACCAGCACAAAACCTGATGTTTACAGAAGCTGGAAATGAAATGTCATCCTGGGTGCAAAAGGTGTCTCTTAGAGAGCAGACTGTCTGAATAATCACGGATTCCTTTGGGTTGGAAAAGCCCCCTGAGACCCTTGAGTGTAACAGCTCTCCCAGCACTGCCAAGGCCACCACTAACCCATGTCCCCAAATGCCACATCTACAATAGCAACGCTCATACCACATTCACTGTCCTTCAGCCAATCCCTTTCCCTGGGTTTTCATTCAAAAGGGAGCAAGTATAAGGAAGTTAAAACAGAGAACTTGAAAAAAAAGGACAAACAGTGTAAGGTCTAATTTGGAGAACCATGTGCTACCCATGATTTTTACTTCCCACATACACTGATTTTAAAAATGCACTCATCAATCTCCTCTTCCTCATTAAGACTACAAAAATCCAGCATATGGGGCCTGATAAGCAGTCCAGAAGAGTCCCATGAAACTGTAAAATGAAAAGAATTCCAATCCTGCAGGGTTTGGAGATGAATTTCAACTGCCTGGAAAGTTGTTGAAACTGCCAGAAAAATTATGTCTAGGACATGGGTGAATCTGTCCTGAACTACAACCCTGCTCTGGCACAAGCATACAGACATTTCCACATTTATAGAATCTCAGAATCAGAGACTGGTTGGAGTTGGAAAGGACCTTCAAACCCATCTTGTTTCACCCCTCAATAGATCAGGTTGCTCCCAACCCCATCCAGCCTGGCCTTGAACCTTCCAGGGATGGGGGAACAACAACTCCTTCCTTCGGCATGGAATTTCCCCTAAACCGTATGAGGAGCAAGAGGGTTTTCTCCCCCTCAGAATACTCCTATTGCCAGGTCACAGCAAATCCAACTCTCTTTTGACCCCTCAAATGCAACTATTAAGTCCCTCAAGTAAATGGAAGTGAGACCAAAATGAAAACAATTTTCTCTACCTAAACTGCAGCTCCAGTGTGTCCATCTAACAGGGTTGGGGCACACTGTGCTCTCCTGCTTCCTGGTCCAGGGAGAACATATGCATGGGGAGTGGGGAACTGGTGTTTAGCACTGCTGTCACTGTCACTGCTCTGGTTTGGGGTAGTTTACTGTTACTGACCTATTTTTAGCCTCTCTTGCAGCTGAGCTTACTGCAGCCTCTAAAAATTAGATGTTTTCACAGCAGAAGGTTGTGATCAGTACTTCTGTTCCTTCTCAGGTGCCTCTTCCCTTTCTAACTGTTCTAGAAGATGGAGAACCCAAACCTCAGGCCAGGTGAGATCCATAATTGACCCCTATTGACCTCGGCCAATTTAGAGTGAGCAACACTGAACCATCCCCTTCCTCCTCTCACATACAAATCCTGAGGTCTTTCAGGCTCGCGCTTATGGAAAGCTCAGTGAGTTCCAGCCTGTGTGCCTGTGCATGCCTGTCCACACGTACCCGTCCATGCTCCTGCCTGTATGCGCACGACTGTGTCAGGGCTCGTGGGCCGTGTCAGCACTCGGCTGCACACCCAGTCCATGTGTGTGGCATGCATGGGCTCGGGAGCTGCTTCCCAGCTCTGTGCCCACTGCAGACTTCGGTCCTCACACCACATCCCCTCTGTCCAAGTCTCCTGACCACACATCCCTACAGCATTCCTGACCCAAAGTGGAGACCAGCTTGGGTTCTGTTATGGGGAGCTCAGTCAGGCTGCAACACCTTTCTCAAAGAATGAGGCTGAGCTCCTTAGGGATTTCTAAAAAGGGACGGGGCACAGTTGTGGGAAGTGTTTGATAAGCAGTTTTGATCTGAAGACAGAAGGGTTCCTTCCCTTGCCATCCCCGACATACCCGGGACATTCCAGGTCCCTTCCCTCACCATCCCCAATCCCTGCTGCCAGCAGTGGGACACTTTCTCTTCCCCTTTGCCTCTCCCGTCTCCTCCTGTCTCTCTCCCTTCTCACCATCATGGCGTGACTGGGAGCTCCTGCCACTAGAGCGTTCCTGCCTAGAAGCAGCAATCTCCTGCCCATGGAGTGCCTGTGGAATTCCCTGTCCCAGATGCCAGGTGCTCAGCCCTGCGCAAAGGAGCAGGATAGGCCCTCCCAGCCCTTGCCCTCCACCTCACACAGCCATGGAGGTACCCCAGGACATAACCGCCCTTCTCCTACCTTCCCAGGGAAGCCGGGCAGATGGTGGGTAGGTAGTGGGTCACTCTCTGGCTCGGGCGGCCATGCAGGTACCCACGAGGTCTCCACCCTTCTCCACCTTCCCAGGTGAGATGGGGCAGGTGGTGGGTCACTCTCTGCTCACTTGGACGTGCCTGCGACCTAATTCACCCGGGAGCCAGGCGAGCGAGGCTCCACCCAGGGCAGAGCGGGGGTGAGTAAGAGCGAGAGAAAGGCAAACTCCGGAGAGCTATTCCCTCCCCAGGCGCGCAGGGAGCCAGAGATAAGGGCAGCGCATTCCTGAGCCGCCGGAGGCCTCTCCCTTCCCGTCTGCCCCGAGCCTGTCAGACCAGCTCGGGACTGGGGCAGGGCTCTGCCGTCCTGGCCCGGCCCTTGGCATGGACCCCCAGCACAGCCCCGGGCGCAGACCTCGGCCCCCAGCCCCGGGCAGGGCCCCTGGGCGCTGGCCCCAGCTCGGTCGTAGCCCTGCGACTCCCAGGAAGGGGGATTTGGGCTCCTCGGCCACTTCTCGTGCTCTGGGCCTCTTGAGGGCAGACGAGTAGCAGCTCCTGGGCAATGGCACCGTGGCAACTGGAGGCGTCGGGGGCAGCGCCCTC
>JAHLSL010000114.1:135920-153798 GCA_025920805.1 Petroica traversi | reverse complement strand
AGCCCCGCTCCCGGCCCGGCCCAGGCGATCCCCGGCGGTGCCGCCTGTCTCTGCAAAGCCGGGCCCCGGGCCGGTGCCAGAGACACAAGTTGGTGTTCGGTCACACGCGGGCGGTGTCCGCTCAGCCCTCCGACCCCGCCAGGTCCCTCCGAACGGCGCCTCTGCCTTTAGGGAGCTGCAGCTCTTCCTAATTCGGGGACATCCACCACCTCGGTTTATGTACATGGAGATGTGATGCACCAGGACATGCGGACCTGGAGCCAGTGAGGTGGCTTTGTCCAAGGCCCTGAGATGGGCAAAGCAAACTCCAGTGGCGGTGGCAGCGGTAGCTGTGGCCTGGGAGGTCCTGCAGTGCTCTGGCTTTGGGGTCTTTCACTGGTCCAAGTGTGTCACTAATGGTGACTGTAAGCACAGAGTCAACAAAACCTAGCGTAGCAGGGGCAAAAGTGGCACTTTGTTAAAACCACAGCTTCGCCTCCTCCAGCCATTTGTCTTCAGAACCAGCTGGTGGCAGGTGGGTAAGACTGGAAAGCAACGTTCTCCGGCCTCCGGTTATCCCAGGTGATCTGAGAGCTGAGAAACAGATAAATTTGTTGTGGTTTGCAGCTTCCAGGCCAGCCCCTCCTCTCTGTCAGCAAACAGTCCTTGAAGAGAATCCTACAGGTATTCCAGACACCTGCCTGCCATTACCTATGTCGGGAAATGCAGGGAAGGGACACAAGGCCATCCCTCACCTTATGTACCAACACCAGGTAGGTTTGACCTCTGAAACCAAGGAAAGTAGCATTTAGCAGGGTCTGAGGGGTAGGCTGTGCAGGTTTACAGCTGGAGCTGTGTCCAGATGTGACAGTCCCTACCCCTCCATCTCTCAGAGCAGGTCTGTGAGTCGCTGCTGCTGCACAAGGCTGTTGATGCAGGAGTGTTTCTCCTAACCTTCCCACCCAGCCAGCTGTGCTCTGATCTTTGCCTGTGCAGCCTTAGAGATCTTTGCATTCTCCCTGTATATTGACCAGGGTTCTGTTCCTGTTTATATAAAAATCATACAATCATAGCATGGTTAGGGTTGGAAGGGGTCTTAAAGACCATCTTGTTCCAACCCTACATGAATAATCCCTGAATATATATCCCTAAATAAAAACCCTAAATAATTTCCACTGATGATGTTTCTGCGTTGACTTTTGTATGAAGGTGCAACTTCCCATTGCCTAATCCGGTTTCAGTTGTGGTGGGTAAATTATGCTGAGAGAAACCGGCAGTAAACCTGGCCCAAGGAAACCAAGTGTGAGGATACATTAACCCAGCAAAGGACGCATGCACAGAGCTGTGTGAGGCAGTTCAGAGTCCTGAACTCTCATGTTGACCAATGACAAGGCTGTTCCTGAGGGACCACTGGCATAGCCAAGGCTCCTTTTAGCTGTACCTGTCACACGGGTCGAACAGTGAGGCTGAGGTTGGGCACTACCCTGGCTCCAGGAAAAGAAAATCCACCCTCTCTTTCCCGAGACTGCTCCTTCTTCCCTGGGGTGGCACAGCATGGTGCCAATCCATTGAACCAGACTCAGGAAAATCTGGTCGAGTTACAGAAAATGGGGTTGGTTTCTTCCAGTCAAAATATTTTTAAAACTTTAAAAATGTAAACAAAACAGTATTGGGTTTTTTTTTTTGTTGTTGTTGTTGTTTTTAAACAGAGCTGAATAAGGAAAGCCAAGAGACTGAAGATCTTGCTGGTACCACTGTGTTTCATATCAGGTTTTTTCCCCATCTCTGAATATTGATATTCTCACAGCTGGCAGTAATTTGGGTGCACACCAATTTCAGCTCCCAAAAGCAGGAACACCAGGATCATCTTTGCTGGATTATGCAGTGAGTAACGACCACTACCCAAGTGTTGATACTGAAATTGCAGACTTGACACAGAACAAAGCACTGTGACTAAAGGCTCTAAAATGTAAAGTAAACTTTATTATCCTTGAACCACAAAATAGATTTCTTTGGTTGTACAAATTTCACTAGTTACAGTCTTGATGCGCTAATTTTCCCTCGGAGTCTCTTGGGAGAGAACAGGAGAGAATCCAGAGCCTGGCACCAGGTACCGCACAGGGAAAGGAGAGAAGAATCACAAGTTAGTCACCAAAACCCAGCCAGGATTGTTTCCAAAACTGCTGTTGTTAAAAAGCAAATGCTAAAATTAGATTTAAAAAGAAAAAGCTCAAATTGCTGATGATGGAAGCAGCTGCAGCTGCAGTGTGAGATTATCAGAGTTCCCCCTTCACAAGTCTGTAAAATCAAAACATACAGAGTCAGTTAAAATGATCTGCTGGATTTTGGCATGAAAGAGAGGCTCAACTAAAAAACTGCACCCAAAAAACTGCATCCAGCTCTTTCCTTCAGCAAATGTACAAGCAGATGTGCCTGTCACTGCCCAGCCACTGTGAGGCTCAAGGTCCAACCCTGGTCTTACTGGGGAGTCAGAGAGCACCAATGGACAGGGAATGGGATTGTGCCGAGCTCAGACTTTCCCCATGGTTAGAGGCAGTGAAAAAAAAAAGAAAAGGGCTGTTTCCCCTCACTAGTGGCAGCAGAGGCCGATGGCAGAGCTGGGAGCAGCAACTGTGACCTCCACATCTGCAGAGCTCACATGATACAGAACTTGCTCACAGCCCTTGTTCCACATGTGGAAACCAGGACTCGCACCCAGGACTCACACCCCCCACTCATTTCTCATTTTCCTTTTTCCCTCTTGTGTGGACAAACGTGCATTTTCCCTGTCCTCCATGGAAAGGGGCCTGAAGCCAATGAGCTGGCAAAGTGGAACTGTGTAGTTATTGCAAGGCACAGGCCAGCCCCATCCTGCTGTGGTGCTTCCTGGTGCTCCCTGCCAGCCCACACCAGGCACCCCATGACATCCCACTCCACCTCAGCCAGCGTGGACACTGTGGACTCCCCACCAGTATCTCCCACGTGTAAGATCCTGTAACTCCCAACCTGACCCCAGCAATGCCACATTCTACCCATCCCCAGTTCCTGAACTCTACCCACTAAGGTAGCTGCTGTCAAACCTCCCACCTCTGCCACCGTGTCCTACCCCAGTCACCCTGCTCCCCACTGCTGTCACACACCCCCTAGACCCCTGCTATGGCTGTCGGCTTTGTCCAATTACTGCCCCAGCTGACCAGTTCAGCCCCAGTGCTACTGGAGATGGACTCCTCTGACACTTGTGTGCTCGTGGAGTGGCTCACACTGTGTGACAAAGGGGGACGTGTCCCCAGGACAGCACAAAGTCCCAGCAGGCGCAGTGTCCCACCGGGACAGAGGCAGGTGGCTCTGTTTTCCTTGAGCATAGAGTGTCAGTGGCAGAAGGAGGCACTTGCTGGAATCCTGGTGGTTTTCTCCTTCTTTTTGCCTCCAAGCTTCCCATTCCCAAACACTCCTAAAGAGAAGTGAGGTGACAGTGCAGGAGGTGGGAGGAGATGCTTTTTGGCAAAAGACTGGAAATTAAATAGGAGTAAAGGCAGGCTGGACCTTCCTCCTGATTACCACCAGAGGAGAATCTCCTTTTAACCACTACAAAACCCAAGTTGAGGCAGTAACAGCTGGAGCCCCACACTCTCACACTCCTACATTCTCCCTGTCCTACCCTTCCCCACACACAATATTTACAGGCTAACGAGCTGCCCACTGTCCTGGCCACCCTTCCTCTCTATCCAGCAGTCAGTCCAGTGTTGTCCCAATTTTGGGATGTGCCCCAGTGCACTGTTGGGTGAGAAACGAGGGTGGTTCACAGCCTCAGAGGAGTCAGTTGGCCACAGAGCTCACGGGAAGCTCAGGTCCCATCCAGTCTGTAGGCAGGTGGCAGCCTGGTGCTGTCCCTGGAGCACAGGAAGGGCTGTGCCAGGCCAGTCCATTGCCCAGGTGTGTCGGGTCCCCTATGTGGGGACAGCGGTCTCCAAACTGCGCCGGCTGTGCCGGAGCTTGCGCTTGCTGCTGTACAGGGCCATGTCCTCCAGGGCTGAGGGAGCTGCTGCTGATGGATCCCGTGTTCCCAGTGTGTCCTCCTCCTCTGGCTGCCCATCCTGCTCCCGGGGAACTGCAACGACAAGAGAGGTTTAGGTCTGATACAAAGCACTGGGTTAAGATGCTGAGAAGAAATCCTTCCCTGTGAAGTTGGTGAGGCCTGGGCACAGGCTGCCCAGGGAACCTGTGGCTTGCAGCAACCTGGTTCATGGAAGGTGGTCCTGCTCAGGGCAGGGGGTGGCACTGGGTCATCTCTAAAGCCCCTTCCTAGACAAATCATTCTGAGATGCTGGCAGCACACAACTGGCACAGTAAATGCAGATGTTAAGGCTGGCATAGGATGACAGAATGGTTTGTGTGGGAAAGAACCTTAAAGCTCATCTCATTCAACCCCTGGCACAGGCAGCGACACCTTCCACTAGATCAGGCTGCTCCAAGCCCTGTCCAGTCTGGCCTTGAACACTTTCAGGGAGCGTTCCATGGTATTCCCAGGCACAGATTTGGGACAGCACTGGTCTCAGTGACTCTCAGTAACCCCATGTATTATTAACACTTTCCAGAACTTCCTGGTGACCTGCAGCTGGTGTAGGGACCACTGTGGATCCTGGGAAGGAAGCGCCATATGTGAGAGGACACCTGTC
The DNA here is from genome assembly GCA_025920805.1 of Petroica traversi. Taxonomy (NCBI): domain Eukaryota; kingdom Metazoa; phylum Chordata; class Aves; order Passeriformes; family Petroicidae; genus Petroica; species Petroica traversi. The sequence continues at coordinate 149,143 of JAHLSL010000114.1, read as the reverse complement.
TGTAACATCCATCATTCATTGAACATGACTGGAAGTGCCAAGCCACATGAAAAATCAAATGTCCTGAAATGCTTCTGCTCTCCAGACCATGGATCCAGCCCTGAGGGGTCCCTGTCAGGGAGGCGGAGGAGCATCTTTGGTCACAGACTGGCCCAGCTGGTTGGGAGGGCTTTAAACTTACTGGCACCACAGAGCCACAATGGGACAGCTCCTGTGCCTGAAGTGTTGGATTGGGAGGATCCAGGCCCTTAGGGAAGGACAGGCTGGAGAAATGAGGTGAGGGTCACCCTCTCCCAGTGCCCAGGGAGCTGCACCTGAGAGGCTTGAGAAGCTGACCAGAGCTCACAGGTCAGGACTGCAGGGACAGGTGATATTCCTGACCATGAAGACTGAGGGGATGAGATCTCCACAGACAGATGGGAGCAGCCTCACATTCACAAGCCTTGGTCCTCACAGCCAGGGTTGGGGGGAGAAATTCAACCACCCCAGGATCTGTTAGAATCCACGAGCTTCAAGTGCAAATGGGCTCCTGGGAAATATCTCTGAAGCCCATGGATGCAGCATAGAACATCAAATAGAGAAATCCATGGAGATCTGTCAGCTGAAAGGCTCAGTCTGCTGAGCTGTGCCCAGTGTCCCACCCTGTCCTCCAAACGCAGGTCTCTGCTGGTGGGAAGCCATTTCCAATTGTCCTGACACTCCGAGCCCATGTAAAAAGTCCCTCTCCAGCTCTCTTGGAGCCCCTTTAGGCTTCCCAGAGCCTTCTAAAAGCTGAACACTCCCAGCCCTCCCAGGCTGTGCAACCCTGTGAAAGAACACTGGGGATTGGAAGCAGGGACTGATCCTCCAACATGGCACACATGTTCAAAGGGAACACATGGCCACACAAAATAAAAACCCAGCCTGGGTGGGTGGAGGAGGAAACCCCACAGCTGAGAGAAATCAGTCCTTTTAGTCCCTCTTAGGCCAAAGGAGCCCCCAAACATGCAGGTTTAGTGACCCCACGCAGCACACTAAGCTTTGGATTGTACCCTGGGAAAAGCTCTGAGTGGGGCAGCTTTGGGAGGCAAATAAGTGGTTAAACAACAGGAAAAGGGCAGGAAGGTGCTGCCACAGGACCCAGCAGCCAGGACTTGTACCTGGGTCAGTATCTTGCAGTGAGGAGGAGGAGTGATGAAGGCTATATCAGGAGAGACTACTGATGCCACCAAGCTGTACCTGATGCCAAAATGATTTTTGTCTTTTCATTTATATCCCTTTTACACAGTTCTGTGTATCCACAAGTATTAGCAGTATTCATACTTGCAACCTTTTACTTAGTTTAGTGCTCAGTGTTTTGTGAGTGTTCTGCAGGCCCTGAGGCTGAAGAGCCCAGAGCTGCAGAGCCAGGGACACCAAACATTCTGCTGGCTCAGGAAGCCAAGGGCCCCTGGCAGGACAGATTCTGGAAACTCGAGCTGAGCCCAGCCCAGCCCCAGCATTGGGCTCCCTTGCTGGATCTGGGCTGTTGTAAAGTCTAGAACTGGTGTGTGTGACTGATGGGTGTGTGCATTGTGTCACCTGGGTGAGGTGATGCATCCGACAGGATCCTAATTAAACACTGAGTTAACGACCCCCAACCCTCTCACTGTGCCCAGATTCATTTTCCTAAGACCATGAAAAAGGCATCATATCAGGGAGTCAAATGAAGCTCTATCACAACAAAGTGCATCATGATCCATACAGCTGAGGGGTAAAATGACATGGAAGGGGAAATTTCCTGCAAATGGGAATAGATTCAAGAAAGAAAGAATTCTGAGATCAAAGCCTCTGTCTTAGAAACCGCAAACCCACTGCTGGGTGTAGACTGGAGCAATTCTGGAAGGAACTACCCCTGCATTTCTTCTTTTATGCTCTTTTCAGGCACTCCCAGTGGCTCCTATCAGACCCCAGATCAGCCAGAACCTTATACTGACTCAGTAAGTTCATTTTTACACTACTGGAAAATGTTTAAGCTCAATAAAAGGAATAGAATCCTGATTGCATGAAAGACATGCACCATCCTTAAATGAGATGACGGTTCTGTAGGCACTAGTAGAGATTTTTGTATACACTGGCAACTTCCCAGCAACCACATTTAACTCTGAGGTTTAGGTATTGGAAAAGATGGGAGAACACAATTCAAAACACCCTCACCTCCTGCACAAACTGCAGGCAGTTCTGGGCCCCTCATCTACCTTAGAAACTAATGAAATAAAACAGGTCCAGGTGAGCGTGGGAATTATTCCCACAAAGAGGAACCAGGATTCTCAGCCTGGGAAGAAGGGAACTGCTGCTCTCTTGGCTGATGTGACTGGCACAGACAGAGCAAGTGAGACACAGTCACTCACTGCACCCCAGAAGACACACGGGAGTTATCAAGAAACAATTACAGTAAATAAAATGCCTCATTATGGAATTTGATATCACAGTGCTCCATTAAAAATATCTGGACATTATAATTTATAGAGGCTCATTCCATTGCTGATGGAGACAACACCTGGCTCAAGACATGCCTATACAACAGGTGAGCCCAGAAAATTGAGAATATCCATCTACACAACTCATTTTCCCTGTTTCTTATGGTCTTACCCTAAGAACCAATTTCCAGCCAAGCAGGATCCTGCTGTCTCCCAAACCACTTCAGGCCTCACTTACATATTTCCCATCCTGAGAGAAAGAGGAAATACTGGAGGAAAGCACAGGCATTGCCACTGGTATGAATCCAGAGATTACAATTAAAATTGGATTATTTTGTGAAATGGTGGCATTTTGGTGGGAAAGAACCCATGAAATGCAAGTCTGGAGAAGAAAAGGATGGAGCCAAGTCTTTGGAGTAGTGATGTGGCTAAAAAGGCTGGACAGGGATAAATTAAAGCCCCAGGAGGGCAGAGAGAACATGTTTGGTTCCTCTGAGTGCAAGAGCTGCGGGGTCCTAGGCAGAGCTCATTATCCAACAGCAATTAGGCCAGGCCTAGGATGAGGAGGCTCCGTTCCTGTGGAAGTTGCTGCAGAGCCCAGACAGCTCAGGTGGGCAAAGACCACAGAGACAAAATCAGCTTCTCACACCCCACAGGCAGGTTTCCAGTAACAGGAGCAGCACATCAGGGGAACTTCTGGAGCCTGAGGATTACAGGATTGGGAAGCACATTGGGAAAGTTATGCCATAACATGAGCACACTGGATGGTTCCAACCTAAAAATGCTGCTCTGCAGTTCAGTAACTCCAAGGCCTCATGGAAACCTTGGAATAAAGGTTTTTAAATACATTTAAGAGATGATGACCATGAAGTCAGACCAGGGAATGGAGGGAATTGATTCTGCATGGACAGAGGACAAGACTACTGGGAGGAGTGAGACACTGACACTTTCCTGCAGCTGGATATTCTCAGAGTTCCTCATTTAATGGTTTACTAGCACAAAGTTTAAGAATTGCTGTGAGTCAAAAAGCTGTAATTCCATGATCCAGGACAATTCTGATTAGGTTGGCTGGAATGCTGGACTGCCTGGGAAAGTGAGATGGGATGGAAGACCCTAAGAAGCCAGGAGAGCTCGGTGCTATGCCAAGAGAACTTCCTGGCATCCTCATCTGCCATCCTTCCCAGATGATGTGGGCAAACCTGCTTCTTTTTTTGTGCCTCAAACACATCACAGGTGATTTAAGCATTACTTAAGGACTAGGGTCTGGGTCTCTTGATGAGCACCACATTCTTTTCTTTCTGGCTTTCATCTCATTTGAGGGCCCAAGAGCAGTGACAGGCAGCAGTGAATGCCCTGAGCAGCAGCTGGCATTTCCCTGACCTCTCATTTCCCTGCACTGACTGAACAAACAACCTCAAGAGAATAGCTAGAGCTTAGAGGATGATTCTGAGGGATGAAGATCAGATACTGTTCTCAGGAAAGTAAGTTTCTGTTGAGTCCTACAGCAGAACCTCCTTCTGGAGGCTCAGCTGACGGGCATGCCTGAATCAGGAATTTGTCACGATAAAAGGAAATGGTTTTTTTTGTCAAATAAAGGGGGGAAACATGCAGAACAGGCAGAAACAAACCAGCACCAACTGTTAGAGGCAACAGGAGGGCTCCTGTAGAGCAGGCAGCTCTGCTGAGCTCCACAGTGCTGCTGCAGCCCCTGGAACTGGGTGAGAGCCTCCCCTGTCTGTCACAGCTGGGGACAGGCAGACACAACTCAGCTGGACAGCCCAGAGAAAGCTGCTGGCCTTTAATTCCTGCTGATGGAGATGACCAGGCCAGAGATCCATGAGTACAACTCAGATCCACCCGGGTGCAGGAGCAGCACCTGCTCCAGGTCTGCACAGGATGAATTTATCTGCATGGTTCCCTGTCCACCAAAAGGGGCACAAGAAACCCAAGTGACAGATGTCATGCACCTGACAGAGGCCAAAACTTCCCTGCCACATCCTGCTACCACTCTACTCCAGGACCCCAAACTGGAGCAAGCCAGGCATGCTTGTAACACAGCACACTGGGAAAATTAGTCATCACTGAACCACAATGCAAATATCCTACCCAAAATGAGCGTGGTGAGCGTGGAGTTTTCATTCTAGAACAAACAAAACATGACATCGCTTCAAGCAGCAGAAGGTGAAGTCCTCAAGGTGGTTCCACAAGCCAAGGGGAACCTTCCAGAACCACGGCAGGGAGTGACCAGCACAGCCAGGACTCCTTTGGCCTGGGCTTACCTGAGTTATTCCGGTCATCGACGTATCTGAGGTCATCAGCTGCATCAGGCGACTGGAACAGAGCAGCAAATATCATCATCCACACCTGTAACAACTGTGCCCAGCAATTCCCACCTCCAGCCTTCCTGATTTACCAAAATATGGGTATTGATCTAATATTGATACCTAACTAGAGACGGACAAAGACTCCCTAACAGAGTTGTTAGAAAGCGTATGTTCATTTCAGCGCCGGGCTGCTGTGTGGGGTAGTTCTCTAATGCGTAAAGTACAAAGTAATATAAGGTCTATTTATTTATAAGGGGTTTTGAATATTCAAAATACAAATACACATTATTCACATTAATACTTCTCATTCCCCGCTCTGTATGATAATTCATTGAATAGTTATTAAGTATGTGTGGTTTGTTCTTTAAATTGAGTTGGTGGTCGTATAATTTGAGGGGGAGGGTAAGAATGATGAAGTAAGACTCGTCTTCCTCCCTTTGACCTTTCTACCTCTCTGGTTTCTGACAATACAAATTGTTTCTGAGAAATTCCCATGTCTACTAGTCAAATGAATCTTCTCGGTAAGATGGTCAGTACTTACTGTTTCTTATTATAAGTACAGTTAAATAAATATAAAATGACAGGTAACTAATTACCTATATTCTGAAACTTACTTCTAATTTAATTACTTTGGTTAAACATTAATTCTTTAATTAATCCTAGTCAGGTTTGCTTGTTACATCTATCTTTAACTGATTTTAGCTATATTTACTTTACATTAAGTTCTAATTTTAAAACTACCTATTTCATTCCCATGCCCTACAGAGAACCCACTGCCCCACAGGCACTAACACAGCCAGGACAGGCCAGAGACTCCAGCACAAACCCCTCTTGCCTGATTCAAACATCCACTGCCTGGCCTGTGTGTAGGAAGGAGAGGAAGTAACACAAAAGGCAGAAAGTGTAGAGTGAAGAAAAAGGCTTTAAGCTGAAAGAGGGGAGATTTATTTTGGATATGAGAGAGAAATCCTTCCCTGAGAGTTGTGAGGCCCTGACAAAGGTTTCTCAGAGAAACTGTGGCTGCCCCATCCCTGGAAGTGTGCCAGGTCAGGCCGGATGGGACTTGGAGCTCCTTGGGATAGTGGAAGATGTCCCTGCCCATGGCAGGGGGTGAGATGAGATGAGCTTTAAGGTCCCTCCAAACCCAAACTATCCCAGGATTTTAAAAACTATTGCACTGCTGAGAGAGGCCCTCACACATTGCCTGAGGATTTGGAGGTGTAGCCTCCTTTGGAGGCACCTTCTCAGCTGTGTGAAGCCCCAGTGCTGCACCTGGGGAAATCTGGGTGGACTGGAGCTGCTGTGGGCCTCAAGAAACCAGTCCCACACCTCGCCTGGAACAGAACCTGGAGAGGGGCACATCCCAAGGGAAAACACTCCAAGAAAATGATGAATGACTTCTGTGGCAGAGCAATACCACAAGGGACAGGTGTCAGTGAAGAGCAGACATTAAATAATGTAGAACTGCCTGAGAAGCCTCCAAGTGCAGCTCTGCCACAGCCAGCCCATCTTTGGGATGACACACCTTGGGCCAGCATCTTTGTTTCCCCACTGGTGAAGCCCAGTGAGGCAGTGCCTGCTGGCCCTCACACACAGGTATCTGTGTATAAAACTAAAAAAACCCACCTGAAAGCATTCAGACACAGGGTATCTGCTCAGATCAGCTGTCAGGAATGCCAGCAGTGACTGACCCAGGCAGTGATAGCTCCCAGCCCCAGAAGTTTGGTTCCAGTGGCTCCAGAGCAGGAGCCAGGGCTCAGAGTCACCTCCCGAGCAGGGATGCCATGACAAAGCAGCCCCAAATAGGCTATTTTAGGAAGGAGAAGCACCTCACTATGGCATTCACCCTCAGAACCAGCACTGACAGCAGAATTACAGCTGGAGAACTGGTACTCCAGCTGCTCCTGGGCAGATATCCCAGCTGGAAGTTCACACCTGCTCCAGTCTGGCATTTGCTAGCCATCATTTCTATGACTTTTTCTTCCTTTTTAGTTCTCATCTTTCACTTAAAATATTTCAGGAGCCGTTCTGGTGAAGATGCAGTTGTTTTATATCTGCAAAGCTTTTGTCATTCACTTTAAAACCATCTGGACCAACTTTTTCCTAATTCCACTTGGCTGAAGCCTCCAATAAACCCTCAGTTTTCAGCAAGATTGGTGTCAGAGGCAACGCCTCTGCAGAGGGGCTCCCCAAATCCTTCAGCTCTTCCACCAAACCAAGTCCTGACCTGTCTAAAGGTGGCCCAGCATGCAGTTTATACCTGGATTTCGTAAACAGGTTTGGAGGAAGGAATAGCAGCAAATTCCCGGTAGTCAAACTTCTTTTCAGACATTGACTTGAAGGGATAGCAGAAGGGAAGAAACAGAAAAGAGAGAGTGAGGGGAGAGGAATGGATGGAGGAGCAGCAGCAAGCTGAGCAATCTGAGCAGAGATCACAGCAGAAGCAGAGGGACATCCTGAGGGAGAGGCAGGAGTGCCTGGATAGAGCCTGGAGCACAGGGCAGCCCTGGGACACTGCCTTTGGAGCTCTTCTGGTGCCAGGACAGGGGTTTGGAGTCATAGAGGAAACACCATGTGCTTCAGTGAAATGCTAATGCTCACCAAGTCAGGAAGGAAACCTATTTTTGGAGGAAATTCATGGCAAGATTCCTCACAGCTGGAGCAGTCAGAATTTCAATCCAGAGCTGCATTATGGTGTGACCTGGCAGGATAAGATTTCCTCTATGCAGTTGCTCCCCACCTGCTTTCCCTGGTCTCTCTCACCAGTTCTTACAGTTTGGTGTCACAATGTCCCATGGCATTTACTCAGGTTAGGAAAAGGAAAATGCTGATTGCAGCTGAAGGTCTGTTTTGTGCTGCTGAGGAAACATAGGGCCACAGTCCCTAAAGTGAAAGGCTTTCAGAACTCAGGGGAATGCATTCTGAACCTGGGGAAAGGCCCTCTGAGCATGGTGAAAAACTTCCTGAACAAGGAGGTGAAGAACCAAGAAAAGGATGACATAATAAAAAAAGCAAACAGAAAGCAGATGTCACATGGAGGCTGCACTAAAGGGGGGTGCCTTTAGCCAGGAGTTTTGCCAAGTTCCATGCACTGACCCCCTCACCATTCCCTGCACCATGCAGCCAGGCCTGGCTCAAGCCCTAAGTGGGGATGGGGACCCACAGCTCCCAGAGACAGCCAAGTGACCAGGGAATCCCATGATTTAGAAGAGGTGAAAAAAGCAAGCAGGAGAATATTTTACCAGCCTTCCTGGGGAGGTGACGTTCCTGGGGCTGCAGTCTGCAAGAGGTGACAGAAGAGCACAGTTAGTGACAGGCTGGTGACATTCACCCTCCTGAGCCAGCCCCTGCCACTCAGCACCATTTCAGTGTGGTGCCATCACCCTGAGGGCAGACCCTGCCTTCTGCCCTCCCAACAAACACCTCTTTACTGCTTTTTCAGCAAATCAGGATGCTGGGTGTGTTTCCACCCTGGGTCCATGGAACCTCACCTCTATCTCAGGTGCTACCTCGTGTTCTACAGCTGAGGCCCATCCCCTGGGCAGAGAGATCCCACATGGCCCCAGGGGCTTCCCAACCAGGCTGAAGGAGGGAATTGCTTCCCAAGCTCTGCTTCTGAGCAGGTTAAGCTCCAGGAGCGGTGCCTGCTTCCCCTGGGGCAGCAGGAGTTCAGTACCTTCCAGGGGCGTTGGCGACGGCGTCGGAGCGGGTGATGGGGACTCTGCCAACTGCTCCAGCGTGCTGCGCTTCTTCCCCTCCTTGGACTTGGCAATGACCATCTGGGCTTTAAGAGCATCCTGCTCCAGGGATTTCATCCTGCCTCAGGAATGGGTGGGGAGAAGAAGGCATCAGTGACTGCCCTGTCGGTGAGGAGAAAGTGCAGAGCCTGTGGGCTGAGCACAGGTGGGTGGACAAAGCCCCCGAGGGTCCCTGAGGCAGGCAGGAGGACAGCTGGGCTGGCTGCCATCCCAAAACACACATGTGAGCACATGTGCAAACACACAGAGCCTGAAGCTATGGATCAACACACTAAGAAGCTGCAGGGCAGTCCCAGAAGTGCCATAAAACAGGACAGGGACTCGTGCTGGGGACAGAACTGCAAGGATCACACGAGCAGGATCAGTCCTTGGGGGCTTGACTCTCCTCTGTGCTCAGTGTGTTGCACCTTAACCTTCCCCAGCCATCAGGAGATCGTGACAGGCCAGGCTGGATGGGACCCTGAGCAACCTGCTCTAGTGGAAGGTGTCCCAGGGGGCTGGAACTAGGTGATCTTTAAGGTACCTTCCAACCCCACTCTGTGATTCTGTGAAACAGCTGTGGACAAAGTGGTCCCAGCCCTCAGACACTTCTGTTCCTTTCTCCCCATCAGAGTGCCCCAGCATCCCCCCTTGTTCTCTGGGCACTGGCCACCAGGGACCACTCCCACGTCCTCCTGCCCCAGGAGGCCCCAGCTGGGGCACAGGGACACAGACCAGAGCATGCAGCTGTGGGGAGGGGGCTGTGCACACCTGGATTGGCCTCCTGACCCAGGGATTCTTGAGGCGTGACTCTGCACTGGGCTAGACATCTGAGCTGGCCTGGCCCCGGGAGCAGGTGCCCACTGGCGGGACTGGTACAGCTTCCTGGCCAGATCCTGCTCGTACTGTTTAATACTGTCTTCAAGAGCTGAGGATCTGAGGAGGAGCAGGAGAAGGAAGAGGAGAAGGAGGAGGAGGAAGAGGAAGAGATGATGGTGATGAACATTGCAGCAGACAAGCACAGGAAACGAAAGAAACAGATACAGGAACATACCCTGGTGAGGAGAAATACAAGTCTGACACAGGGGCTAAACTGGGTCCCAGATCTGAACCTGCCCAACCCTGGCCACGGCCGAGGCAGCAGGAACCCCTGGGGACAATCTGGGACTGTGCCCAGGAACAGCAGCTCAGAGCCTCCACATCCAGAGCTGCCTTCCCCATGTGCTGGGAGGGACAGGGAACAACTTCAGCCCCACGGGGAAGGCTGTGAGGTGGGTAAAGAGTGTGTGAGGTGCATAAAGAGTGCGTGAGTGTGAGGTGCGTAAAGACTGTGTGAGTGTGAGGTGCGTAAAGAGTGCGTGAGTGTGAGGTGCGTAAAGACTGTGTGAGTGTGAGGTGTGTAAAGAGTGCGTGAGTGTGAGGTGTGTAAAGAGTGCGTGAGTGTGAGATGGGTAAAGAGTGCGTGAGTGTGAGGTGCGTAAAGAGTGCGTGAGTGTGAGATGGGTAAAGAGTGCGTGAGTGTGAGTCAGGCTGAGAGCTCTGAACACACCTGGGGCAGTCTCTCACTGTGCACTGATCATGGTTCCAAGCACCTCAGCTACACCATGGGAAAAGGGGAACAAAATGGCCAAAGCAGATGACACTGGTTTTGTCCTGGGACACATGTAAGTAAGGTTGTGTCCCCACAAACCGGTGTGGAGGGGAGGACAGCTGCCAAAATGTTCATGGGCAGGCTGGGCACCTGCCCTCAGAGTGCACCAGAGCCTCTGAACCTCCCTCTTCCCATGGGACACAGGCCTGGAGTGCATGGACAAGGGGGAAATGGCTTCCCACTGCCAGAGGGCAGGGTTTGATGAAATACTGAGAAAAAATCCTTCCCTGTGAGGGTGGGGAGGCCCTGGCACAGGGTGCCCAGAGAAACTGTGGCTGCCCCGTCCCTGGAAATCTCCAAGGCCAGGTTGGACAGGGCTTGGAGCAACCTGGGAAGGTGTCCTTGCCTGTGGCGGGGGGTGGAACCAGACGAGCTCTAAGGTCCCTTCCAACCCAAATTATTCCCCGATTCCATGACTGTGCCAAGGGCTGTGTATGCCCAGAACACACGTGGAACATGGGTCTCTGTGTGTGTCCCAACAGAGCACGAGGGGTGCCAGGGGGAAGGAAGGGCATCAACATCCTGGCAGAGCACTGAAGACACAGGGAGAACAAGGAAAGCCCAAGAAGGTGCAAACTGATGGGGTCACGAGTGACAGCACAGAGCAGAGAACTAGAAAGAAGCAGAAGACAGGACATTAGAAAGGAGGAACAAACCCAGGGGCACTCGGAGAGAACGTGGGTTAGCAGGGCTGAGCCTCCTGTGTGGGGTGGTGCAGAATTTCCCCTGCAGCACAGGGGCCTCTGGAGACAGGACCTGATCCCATCATTGTGCCTGTTCCAGAGCAAGGGAAGAGGGACCCTGAGACCACTGGATCCTCTTGAGGGATCTGTGGCAGCAGGAAACAATCGCTCCTTGTCTCACAAAAAGGACAGTGACTGATTCCTGCCCAAAGCATCAGCCAGGCCTTGGCATTGGAAGCAAAGTGGAGTTGAAGCCCTCCCTGGTCTGCCAAACTTAAACCCAGAAAGGCTGATCTGACAGCTCAAGCAGCTTCTCCCTGACAGGTGTTCCCTCCTTGGGAAGGCTCTTTTGCCAGCCTCATTTTCCATGGACAAAACACACTTAAAAGAGACTGAAGGTTTGGGATGAGAGATCTCTCTTCTGCCCACAGTGGAAAACCCATGGTGCTCCACACTCACTGACCCTCCTACAGTGTCATGTGAAATCTGCACTGTGCCCTGAGCAGCTCCAGCCAAATCCCAGCTGGCCCAAGACCACGGGCAGATAAACATAACATTACAGGAGCAAATAATATCATCACATCACCTAAAAACATCCTCTCCCCTCCCAGCATTTTTCAAATTTATCTGCTGGCAACACCAAGTTCCTGGAAGATCAGAGCACCAAGGCTGGAGTTGCACACCTGGGACATCAGCAGTGTCCCTGCATGGACTCTGCTTCCAAAAGTCTGCATGGGCAACATCCTGTTCCTCCTTTTGACACTCATCTTAAACCAAGCTCTACTGCAGCATTCCTTGGATACAGTCATGCTTAGGCACGAATCAGAGCTGAGAGATCTCAGAAAGCCTCCCCCATCATGTGAGGAATGAACCAGGGAAGTGGAGGCACAAGGGAGTGAAACCCTTGGGAAGAGATGGCAGATTGGGCACTAAACCTCTCCAAGCCCAGTGATGTGGATTTCCAGGAGAGGCCCCAAGTCTGTGCAGGATGTCTGACACTGTGCTGCTTGCACAGTGCCACACTGATGACTGCTTTTGGCACTATTTCACACTGACAGCTTTTCCTGAGACAGATTCCAGCCCTGCCTGAGCATCTGCAGCACAAGGAACTCGGTGGTTTCTCCAGCCTCATAAGGAAGGAAATGGCAGAGCAAGGCAGCCTCTGAAGAGGCTCCAAGGCAGCTGGAGGGGACTTTGGACAAAGGCCTGGAGTGACAGAAAAGGGGGAATGGCTTCCCACTGCCAGAGGGGAGGGTCAGAGGGGATCCTGGGAAGGAATCCTTCACGACAAGGGTAAGGCACTGTCACAGGGTGCCCAGAGAAGCTGTGGCTGCCTCATCCCTGGATTTGTTCAAGGCCAGGTTGGAAGGGGCTTGGAGCAACCTGGGCCAGTGGGAGGTGTCCCTGCCCATGGCAAGGGGTGGGACTGCAGGGTCCTGATGGTCCCTTCTCACCCAAACCATCCTGGGATTCTGTGAAAACCAATCTCAGAGAAAATTTGCTCAAAGCCCCAGAACATCAGACCAGCTCTCACTGAGGATCTGCTTTGCATTTCTCCATTCTCGGAGCCTCCCCAGGAGCAACAGCCCCATGATCATCCATGTCAAGCACAAACACTGGAATTGCTAAATGGGATCACAGCTCTCAGTGATCCCTCCAGTCTTATCTAAAACTGCTTCTCTGCAAGCCTCATCCAAACCCCAAAAGAGACAGTTCAGAATGTCCTTTGAATGTCTCCTACAGGAATATCAGGAGAAGAAAAACTACCCTTAGTTATAGGAGCAGCCTGATTAATTTTGGAAGCAATTCTATGACACAGTAAACACTTGTACTAGCTTCAAGTCTGAAGTTTTTAATTAGGAAGTTTTCTTTCTTCCAGTACAATCTTTGTCACTCTTTCACAGCTGATGGGACAGCTCCTATTGGTAAGAATGGCCTCTTCCCAGCCAGTGTCTTGGCTGCAGCACTATTTCCAGCCCAGCACCATGGACATATGAAATTCCATTTTTCCTTTTGGATATGTGACCTTGCAGCTTCAGGGACACCATTTCATGTGGATTATGAAGGAGGCAATCATGTGCTGAGAGAAGGAACACACCTGGCACCAGAAACAGCTGTGCTCATGTTCATCAGTAACTCCCCATGCCCACAGTGCACTAGGCAAATCTGGGAGCCCTCTCCCCTGGGTGCTGACAGAGGTGGAAAGGCTCAGCCAAACCAACACTGGTTTGCACTCTTTGGACAGATCCTACATAACATCTCTCAACATCTGCCTTTGCAAGGGTCCCCTAATCCCTGGTTCCACTCCCTTTATTCCCCAGACACACAGGAGCTCCCCTGCTGTGTGAAAGGATCCCCTAATCCCTGTTTTCCACTCCCTTTATTCCCCA
>JAHLSL010000114.1:48403-63840 GCA_025920805.1 Petroica traversi | reverse complement strand
CTCCCAACCTTTCCCAAAAGCCAGTCCTTTCTACCTCCCCACTTCCCACACATGCTGCGTGTTCCTAATGGGAGATGTCTCCGCCCATGACACGGAGGTGGAACTCACTGGTGTGTAAGATTCCTTCCAACCCCATGCTCTCTGAGGTTACCCATCCCTCAGTGCCCAGCACTCACTTCTGAGCTGGGAGAGCTGGGGTTGGCATCAGCCCTAGCAGCGTTCACCTCGTTGCGCCGCACCTCGATCACCTTCTTCATCACCTTCAGCTCGCTGGGGTGGGGGGTGGCTCGGCGCTGCAGGCCCTGCCAAAGGGAGACTCAGCAAGGGATCCCAGCCCTGGCAGCTCGTGCCAGGCCTTGGGAATGAACCTCTGCAGGTAACCAACACCTTTATCAGAGAGCCAGAGCCCCAAGGGGTGAGACCAGCACACCCTGCTGCAGGATCTGCCCCAGGTCTTACCCAGCTGGGAAGGGGAGGAACAGAGGCAGAGAACCCTGAGAGCTCTCTCAGGACATCATCCTGCTCTCCAGAGGGTTTGGGAAGAATCCCAGAGATGAGAAGTTTAAAATGGCCTTTCAAGCTTAGTAAATGAAAAACTGTTGACACAGAAACTCCTCCAGAACACAGGTGACAAATCTTGGGATATCTTCCTAATTCCTCTGGAGTTACTCAACAGGTCTGCCAAGCCCAAATGCACCAGAATTGGTACTGTTTACTGAGTTCCTTCCCAGGTAGAGTCAAGAAAACCAGTGTTCTAAAACTAATAACAATGTTAGAAACAATTTAAAAAAACCTCCCAAACCTCCCAATGCCAGCAGCACACACACACTGCCAGGACAGCTGCAAACACCAATAATTAGAAGGATTCAGATCTCAAGGATGGCTTTCCATAAAGAAAAAGGGAAAAAATCCTGTAAGAGACTGAAACCCGCAGAGTACCTGCTGAAAACTTCTGGCCTTTGCATCTGCACTGGAAGCACAACAATCTCTGGCAGGTTTTGAGGCTGCCTACAGTGTTTAGTGCTTGCTTTTCTAACAGGACATTTCACAGCATGGGCTGCACTGGCTCCATGCTTGGAGGGATGGGGATGGCCTGGGTTTGCCTGGGCAGCCTTTCCCCATGCTGGGGGTGAGCTAAAACCCTGTCCTGACACTGCTCTCTTGGGATCTCTGGGCATTTTGAGTGCTCTCTGGGCATATTAAGACTCCAGTCCCATAGAAGAGCCTCAAAATATGACTCTGCACCACGGCTCCCAGGGAATTCATTCCCTTTCACTCCTGGTGACTCCTCAGGGCACCAAACAGCCTTCAGACTGTGGAAATCCTGCACACACCTACAGCAGTGTCACAGGGTGAAACATGGACACCACAGTGGCTCCCCATCTCTGGAAAGCTCAGCTTGTCCCTGTGCTTCCACAGGGAGCCAAACAAGCCTCCAGGAATTCTTACTCGTCTCTCAGCTCCAGACTCCTCGTCATCATCTCCTTTAGGCTCATCCAGGAACTGGATCACACTGACTCTGTTGAGGTTGGTGTCTGTCCAGCTCTCATCCACGCTGTTCTGCAGGAGGTTCTCTGTGGAGGAAGAGAACACAGTGGGAGCTCCTTTTGAGAAGAGCAGGGTTGTAGATTTAGATGGAAGCCAGTTCTCATCCCATTGGGGCACTTCTGTTGTATCTGCTCATGGCATCAGAGGCCTTGAGGACAAAGGCTGTGGCCTCAACATTGGTTCACCTTCTGAGTGTCTCCCACCACACCCAGAGCAGCCTCTATGGAAGTGTCTGATGCTTCAGCTCGAGCACTCCTTACCCAACAAGTGCAGAAAAAGGTAAAATTAAGGCAGGAATACCATGCTGACAGGACAACGAAATTTAACTGCTTGGTCAGCACCTCCAAATAGAATACTCAAAGATGAGGCTGCAGGGTCTTAACACCTGGCAGAAAGCAATTCTGCAGTTTTAGCAATCACTGCCTGGGAAAGGTGTCCCAGCCAGTGTCTGGATCTGCTACAGGAATCACAGTAAGGGACAGTCCAACCCAGCAGAGAAGGTTCAGGGCCTCAGCCCTGCCCAAAGCACAAGGCTCTGCAGCCAGGGCTTGTGGTGCAGACTCTTACCCAGGCTGGGAGAGGGCTGCTGGGGGAGCAGGTAGCAAGTGAGAACCTTTTCTCCTGTCTTTTCATCATCCTCGGTCTGGAATTTCAGCATGGGCTGGGACTGGTTTTCTGCCAGCCACAGGGCTTTCAGATTAAGATTTGTCAAAGCAAAGGGCAAGTTCTGCAGCCTGCAAAAGAGAAGAACAACTGCTTGTAAAACTCACCTGGTCAGGAAGGAGCTTCACCTCAGCTCCAGACTGCCCCACCTGAATGGAGAGGGACAGAGCCAAGCTGCTGCGGCTCCCTCAGTCCTGCACCACTGGAACACTGATTTGTCCATGGCCACAGACTGGGCTCCAATAACCCATCCTCACCAGCCTTTAGCAGAGCACAACTCCCTCCAAGAGTGTGGAGGGGTTTAGAAACAGGAAAACAGTGCTTTCACAGACCAGTGTGTAAAATGCTCCCTTACAGAACCTCTGGTCAGCTTCCAGCTGCCCCCAAAAATACCAACCCCAGCAAAAAGAACTGCAAGAGCTTTCAGAACAGCTCCCAGGCACCTACACTCCTTGAACGAGGCTTTGGCACCGACCACCTGAGGATTAATGACACAAACCCACAAAATCTGCAGGAAGGAAAGGAAGCCAGAGACCAGGGATTTCCCCTGATCTCTATTTCACACATGACAAAATGCCCCCACAGTTCTGCCTTACCCCACCTGTGTTTAGGTGACACAGAGAGGTTCACAGGCAAAGCTCAGCAACCAGCCCGGGTTTTTCCACATCATGGATCCTGGGATCCACACAGCTCCAGCACCTCCCTCCAGCCTGTGCAGCTTCCTGCTGCTCACCTGTTCCCAGCCACATCCAGGACGTGGAGCTCGGTGGTGTTGGCCAGCTCAGGGGGCAGCAGGGCCAGGCGATTGTCCCTCAGGGACAGGACGCTGAGGTTGGCACAGCCCCCGATCTCTGCTGGCAGCGCCGTCAGCCGGTTCCGGTCCACGTTCAGGTTGGTCAGCTTGGCCAGCTTGCCCAGGGACTTGGGCAAGGCCTGGGAGGGAGCCAAGTCAGTGGTTGCAAGAGGAAAGAGCAGCACAGGTAAAAGCACAAAGCCTTTGGTCTAAGGAACAAAAGCTGCTCTCCGCCCCAACAGCTGCAGGTGGGATGGAGCTCTTGGGACATCTTTGGGACAGGTTTTCCCTCAGGCTCCACAGACTGATCCATGCCAACTCCTCCCCTCAACACAGCACAGCACACTCCAACCACCACTGGTCAAGACTTCCCTTCTGTTTATCTGCCCATTTCCAACCCTTATGTTTTACCAGCCAAATCACAGGTAGTTTGGAGCAGGGCCATTTTCAATCACACTGTCCCAAACCCCTCACCAATGCAGCCTGGGATGTGGTCTTGCACCTGTCAGCTGGGATGTTCCCAGCACCCCTGCTATCCCAGAGAATGTTTTAGGGGAAAAAAAAAAAGCAGCTTCCAAACGTCTGTGAACTTGGTGAAACTCTGTATGGAGCCAGTTGGAGCAGGCTCAGGAATTCAGCTCGGAGGGCAGAGGAAGGGAAGGGACCCCTGGCAGCATGGGAGAGGCAGGTGGCTGCTGTGTGCTCACCGTCAGCATGTTCTCAGTCAGGATGAGCTCAGACAGATTCTCACAGTCCCCAATCGATTCTGTCACGTCTGTCAGCCGGTTCTGGTCCACCTTGAGGATGGAGAGCTGCTTCAGCTGACCTGGCCAGGGTGACAAGTTAGGTGTGAGCTGTGCCAGAGAGAAGGATGCTATTCCACACTCACCTGGCTGTGATCCCATCAAGGATCACAAACCCCAACCACACAGGCTCTGCTTTTCCTCCTACCAGGTCTGTTCACATGCCTCACTCATGCCTGAAGCAGATGAAGCACCTGAACTCTCCTACAGAGCTCTGCTCACCTGCACCACCCACTGCTCTGCTCTCCGTGACCGTGCCTATGCCCATGAATCCCTGACTCCCTGCCACAGACATTCCTTCCTGCAGCTCCTCCAGGAGCACTGCCCAGGAAAGGGTCCTGCAGTGCTCCCCATCCCACAACACTCACCAATCCCATCGGGAATGCATTCCAGCAGGTTCTGTGACAGCAGCAGGTCCGTCAGTGCCACCAGCCCGCTGACCTCGTTGGGCAGCTGCTCCAGCTTGTTCTCGGACACGTCCAGGCAGACCAGGCGGCGGAGGTTGCCCAGCTCCTGGATCAGAGAGGAGAGCCCGTGGCTGCAGGGAGCAGCTGGGGCAGGGCAGAGGTGTGCAGGGGTGGTACCTGCATGCTGGGCACACACTCACCGGTGGCAGGGCCGACAGCTGGTTCCTGTCCAGCCAGAGCTCTCGCAGGTTTGGGAGGGCACCCAGCGTGTCCGGCTGCAGGAGACAGGACAGTGAGGGGAGGAGCTGCCTGAGGATGCTGCAAACACACCCCTCTGCAAAGCCAGGCACTGCCTGAGGATGCTGCAAACACACCCCTCTGCAGAGCCAGGCACTGCCCTGCCTCTCACCCCTCCCAGACCATCCACGGATCATTACAAAACATCAGCACCTCTTTCTGGGAATGTCTGGGATGAATCACTGACTGCAGGAGACAGGACAGTGAGGGGAGAAGCTGCCTGAGGTGATGCCAGAATGATTTTTGTCTTTTCTTTTATATCCCTTTTACACACTAAAAGTATTTACAAGTATTAGCATGCATATTTGCAACCTTTTACTTAGCCTAGTGTTTAGTGCTCTGTAAGTGCCCTGCAGGCCCTGAGGCTGAAGAGCCCAGAGCTGCAGAGCCAGGGACACCAAACATTCTGCTGGCTCAGGAAGCCAAGGGCCCCTGGCAGGACAGATTCTGGAAACTCGAGCTGAGCCCAGCCCAGCCCCAGCATTGGGCTCCCTTGTTGGATCTGGGCTGTGCAAAGTCTAGAACTGGTGTGTGTGACTGACGGGGGTGCATTTGCCACGCTGGCACCTGGGGGAAGTGGCTGCACCAAACGGGATCCTGATTCAAATACTGAGGGAAAGACCCCAACCCCTCTACCCGTGTCTAGATTAATTTTCCATAACACCAGGAAAAAGGCATCAGAAGGTGCTGCAAACACACCCCTCTGCAGAGCCAGGCACTGCCCTGCCTCTCACCCCTCCCAGGACCATCCACGGATCATTACAAAACATCAGCACCTCTTTCTGGTAATGTCTGGGATGAACCACTGGCTGCAGGAGCTCCAATGGGAAACACAGAAGGCACAGCAGGACTGTGCCAGCAGGTAAGGCAAGAACTAAACCTGCAGCACAATTCTGATGGAGAGCAGATGAGAGAGTTGGGGCAAAGGGGGGCTCAGGGGGACCTTCTTGCTTTCTGCAATTCCCTGACAGGAGGATGGAGCCAGGTTGGGGGTCGGGCTCTGCTCTGAGGGAACAAGGGACAGGACACAGGCAAATGGTCTCAAGTTGTGTCACGGAAGGTTTAGGTTGGATATTGGGAAATTCCTTCCCAGAAAGGACTGTCCAGCCCTGGCACAGGCTGTCCTAGGCAAGGATGGAGTCCCCACCTCTGGGACAACTCAACAGCTGTGTGGACGTGGGTTAGTGGTGGCATTGGCACTGCTGGGAGAGTGGTTGGACTCAATGGCTTCAGATGGTTTTTCTAACCTAAATCATTCCATGATTCTAGGGGGGTGGAAATTCTGGCCTTACAGAAGAAATGCATCTTCCACCTCTCAGACATGAAAAGAAACATTTGGGTGCCAGTGGCAAACTCCACATGTCCCAGTGGCATCATCAGCCATGACAGACACACGTTCACACCCCACAACCCCCCAAGCAATCAGCATTTGGGTTTGGAGTTGGCTCCACTGTAGCATGGCTCAGGTGAGTTCAGCCTGGGCACAGCTAAGCTGCACAAACCCCTGTGCCTCCCAGCTTGCTGGGTTTCTGCCAAAACCCATTCCAGAACATGAAGGGTAAGATCCAGTAACAGCTTAATGCACAGCTGCAAAGTTACAGAATATCAAGGGATGTCCCCAAATGCCCAGATAAACTGAATTCTGAGCCTGTGCCCTTGCTCTACATGAGCTGAGCCCTCTATGGAGAGAGTCCCCATACCAGGCTACCCTCACTGCCGTGGGCAACACAGAATGGCCCAGCACTTGTGGGGCAGAAATCATATCAAAAAGGAGAAAGGCAGGAAGCTGGACGAGAAGAAAAACAGCTGGGGGCAGTGCAGGACAGAGAAGGGAAGCACCAGTCTTGCTGGAAAGGACAGATCCTTGGCAGCCAGACAGGAAGAATTACCATCCCAGAGCCTGGAAAGGACAGAGCAGGCAGGGTGTGAGGCCAGCAGGACACACGACACAGGGCAGACACACGAAGAGAAAATTCATCTGGGAATGATGACTGGGCCATGCTGGGCAGATCAGAATCTCTCCAAGTAAGCTGAGGGTCTGTTTCTTTGCACATTTGCATTTCAGGTGAAAACCCCCTTCCTTGCAGCGAGTGCAGGATGTGCCCCTACCAACCACCCAAACCCCTCCCACCAGCCCTCACCTACCAGTACTTCCAGGTCATTGCCACCGAGATCCAACTGCTCTAACTTGACAAGGAAGGAGAGTGAGCTGCAAGGCACAGGGGATGGAGAGGCAAAACAAGAAATAAAGAGCGGAAGGTTAGCATCTGGGACACACATTGCACAAATCACATGAGCTCTGTAACTCCTAAAGCAGGTGGGGGAATCCTGACCTTTCTCAAGTCCCTCTGAGCCCAACAGTTTATTGAGCTGGTCCCTTCCCCAAGGCAGACCCAGGGAACTGGTTTCAGAGGCACCAGCAGTCCCAGTTTCACCAGTACCAGTTTGCCTTCTCCCCCTCCCACCAGAACACTCCTTGATTAAACCATCACAGATGACCAGGCACAGCTTCACATGGCTGCCTGTTCCACAGCAAGGACAAGGACCTGGGCACGACTGACAGGCAACAGGAGGTTCTCAGCAGAGGACAAGACATGTTTGGGGGCAAGGGGAGCACAGCTGCAGGGACAGGGAGCAATGACAAATTCAACCACCTCAGTTTCTCCAAACAGGATGCTCATGCTGCTGAACAGGAAGGGAAGATAGGAGTGGCCTGATGTCTCAGGTGAGGTGACAGGGGACAGACAGAAGCTCACTATGAAGACACTGCACAGGACCTGCAGCCTGTCCACACCAGTGGCCCTGACCCACACACCTCACCTGGGGATGGACAAGGCCTGCACACCCGGGGTGGGTTCTCATGCATGGCCCAGGTGCTCATTTGTCCTCACACCTGAGTCTGACCTATCAACTCCACCTCCCCAGAGCACTTCTGCCCTCACTGTGTGCCAGGGTGGAGCTGCCAGCCCTGCCCAAACCTCTGGCAGGGAACAGCCTCATTCTCCTCTTAAGGAACTGTCCTAATACAGAAATCCCCACATTTCTCTGGAAACCTCTACCTCTCAGTGCCACCCAAAGCAGGGCCATTGGGGGCTGCAATAAAAGGGAGCTGTCTTGCCTGGGCTGGGCTGTAAAAACATTTGGGTTATGCAGGAAAATTAATTTCCTACTGCATGCAGCAAGGGATTTTGAGATAAACTCCAGCAAAGGTTTATCAACAGTTTCATCCAAAGGTTCCTGTTGCACAGCACTCTTTCACCATGAATGTATATCAACTCTGACTCCTCTGAAGGTGATGCAGCCTTGACTGTCCCTTTGCACCTTCACAGCTTGAATTCCCAAAATAGGAGCAGGTGAGCTGTGGAATCCACATTGATGATGTCTGGCAAAAGGTCTCAGTTCAGATCACCCTCCTCTACTCCACAAGAACGCATGAGAGCTGCCCTTGCCAAGCCTCTGGCTGTGTCCCATCTGCATGGGAGAGATGAGGGATGATCAGCAGCTGAACAAGCTGAACCATTCCAGAACTCAGTCCGTATCAGAAGACTGACCAATAAAATGGAATTTTGGCAAACAAAGGTCACTGCAACCTGGATCTTTCAAGAAGCTGAACAACAAAAAAAATACCAAAAGAACACTGATGCATCATGCTGCCCCAAATTCTCAGCGTTGAAGCCCTCCTACCCACTGGGCTCAGGAACCCTGGAAACAAAGCACTGCCATTTTTTGCTTAAGTCGTTCTCCTCTTTGGCAAGGTCACCTGGTCTCATTTAGAGCTGTTCTTATGCACAAGGTGAAGCTACAGTAAGTACTAGAGCCTTAGACAGAGAGCCCCCAGCATCACTGAAATGGTTTTGGCCATCAACAGTGATCTTGTATTTGACTGGCAGATCTGATCAGAATTGCCCTGGCCTTCAAGATCCACCTTCTACTTTTGGAAATCATCCCGAAAAAGAATTTGGGAAACTGGGGAAAGGGGAAAAGAAGCTGAATTTGCATTACAGAATGAGTATCAAGCCTGGATTAATCTTCCAGTGAACAACATCAAAACCTCATAGCACACTACCAGTGTTCTGCTGGATGGCCTGGATCTACCAAAGGGCAACACGGGAGCACTGGGCTGAGAGATCTCCACAAAAACCCAAGGGTGTGGTCAAAGACTGAATTATCAGGACTCCAGAGACTTGCCAGGCCTGAGATGGTGAAAAGCCATGGGGATTATCTTCACTGCAGTTTGAAAGCCCAGTCTTGGATGTAGCTGCTGCACCTCTTTGCTGACATGGTGCAACCCAGCTGTGGCACCTGCCTGTGGGAAAACACAGGGACAGAGGAGCAGCCCAACACCAGGACCCAAACTCCTCCTGCCTGCCAGTTCTCAGCCCAGAATGAGTGTTCAAGGCCAAGCTGGATGAGGCTTGGAGCAAGCTCATCTAGGGGAAGGTGTCCCTGCCCTTGGCAAGGGCTGTAACATGATGAGCTTTAAGATCCCTTCCAACCCAAACCATCCTGGGGTTCTGTGACAAGGAGCTTTAGCTCTCACATGGTCCTCTGTGGGGATATTCCACAAGGGACCATCTCAGCTATCACCCCTCTGTGCCAGGGTCACTGCTGTGCAGAAAAGATCTGCTGGCTGGCATTAGACAAGGCCATTGTGTGATTCTGATCTGGGCTTCCACAGGCTGCAACCACAGGGGGAAGGGCCAGCAGATGAGCTGAGCTCCTGCCAGGAACAGCAAGACGACAGGTGACAACAACTGCATCTGTCACCCCTCCACTGAGGAGTTCATGTGGCCCCAAAACAACTGCTGCTCAAAAAGGAGTTGGGCAGAATCTCTCCAGTGATGTCCAAGGAAAGCTGGGGGAATCATCAGTGGGATGCACTGAGCAGGCAGGAAAACAAGCTGGCAGAGCTGCTGGAGGGCAGAAAACTCAACAAGCTCTGATGGGCCAAAGCAAAGACCAAAGTTCTGACTGGGCAGTTCTCCAAGTCCATCCACCTGCCAGCATGGCCTCCACAAATGACATTCCCTGCCAGGAACTTATCCCTACCCTGAACTCCAGGTGTCACAGCACTTACCTCTCCTCCCTCATGTTTTGTCTGCTGCAGGGAAGGCAGTTATCCCATCCAGAACAACCAGGAGGGATATCCAACAAAACAGATGTCAGAAGCAAAATGGACCCTTCAGCTGTATCCTGTTGCTCTTCAAATCCTGAGCCTCACTGTGCAGAGTTCCTCCTACAACCCCATCCACATAGCTCTCTCTTTCTTTCCAAATAAATCCATTGTCTGCTCCACCTCTTCAGGAAAAATGGTTCTCACTATTTCCAGTAGCTTTTTTTGGGAACCCTGTCTATTCTAAATCAATCTGCACTCCAGCCCTGCACCATCCTCTCCCTCCTCACCCCAATTCATGGAAATCCAGCAAGATGCAGCCTATTTATGCCCAGCCTGAGCCCTCCCAAGCCAAGTGAAGGTGCCTGGACTAGTCCCTGAGGAAGCACCAAGAATGATCAGCAGGAGACTCCTACAGTCCCCAGACACTCACGTGGGGAGAGTCTTTAGCAGGTTCTCACGTAGCTCCAAAGTCACCAGGTTTGCCAAACTGCAAGAGAAAAGGGAGCAAGAAAGCCAGGTTCACTGGACAGGGCTTCAGGGATACAAGGAGCTGCTCATCTCCCTTCCCTTGGAACCACCCCTCGTGTCCTGTGCAATGCATGAAAGTGCACATGTGGATGGAGATGGGGGGAACAAGAACAAGGCAGCTGTAAATGGCTTTGGTGGGGTGAGTGCTTGCTGCAGTCACAAGGAACAACACTGTGCCCACACTCAGGACAAGGAACACGCTGTCACACCAGGACTCCCTGCCCAAAAAGGTAAAATCCCTCACATGTGGAAAACCAAACTCCATGGGAGAGGCAGCCCATGGGGCCATTTGGCAGCAGCATTAATCTTTCAAACGTCACCAGGCAGCCCACACCTGCTTGCAAAGGGGCAAACGGGCACTCAGAACACAGGGAAAGACAGGATTGGAGAAGGCTGGATCAATCCTTGCTGTGCCACAAACCACAGCAGGAGAGGCAGCTGGGACCAGTACAGGAACTTTTGCAGGAAGGTCTTTGAACAAACCAAGGCTCAGAGGTGCTCACACAGCTCAGAGGTGCCAGCACCAGGGCAAAGCTGCACCTGGCTTGTCCCTCCAGGTGCTGCCACTGTCCTCATGCCACCAGCAAGGTGTCCCCATCCCAGCACCCCCCTGTTGCCAGGACAGGGCCGTACTCACTTCCCAATGTCAGTGGGGAGGCTCTGCAGGGACACATCGTTCAAGGCCAAGTGGCCCAGGCTTCGGAGCTGGGTGAAGCCCTCAGGAAGCCTGTGAGAACATCAACAAAGCCCCATTAATCCCGTGTACAAAGCACAGAATCCCCCAGAACACTTCAATCCCACCAAAGCCAATCTCATCCCAATTGCCATCAACATGTGGAAAGGAGAACAGGAACCATCACCAACCCTGGCTGCTGAGCCAGGACAGGTTCAGTTTCCAAGACCACAAAACTCCAGACATTACCCGTCCAGGTTTGCAAACTCAGCTCTGCAGCACTTGAGCACAAATCCCAGACTAAACCATTCCATGGGATCATTTACACTTGAAAGAAGGGAGGGCTCCCAAGCATTCCAGGTGCCCAAGGAAGGATATCTTGCAGATGACACTGCAGCTTTCTCCAGGATCAAGCACCATCACAACAGACCCAAGGCGAGACAGAACAGGGAAAAACCCTGAAAGAGGGAATTCCTTTGCTTCCACAGGCAGCCTGTAGAGCCCCCTTACCATTCCCCCCAACTTCTCTGAACTCTGAGCCAGAGAACTCTGACAAGCAATGCCTGGTGCAGAAGTGCTGGTCAGCCCTGTGGCCCAGGGGTTGTCACTGACAGAGAAGTTTGTCCCACTCCAGCAGTGCCAGTGACCAGGACAGGGAGCAAAGTTAAATGTGCCTCAAACCTGGACAGCACCTGCCCTGAGCACAAAGGGAAGTGGATACCTGGGGCCAGACAAGCACCTGCATGGACCCTGGCAGCAAGACAAGATTGCCTGAAAACAGGGCTCACCAAGGCAGGGGAGCCACCCTGAACTCCAACGTTACATTTTAAAAGGTCCAGAGACAGAGTACTGAAAGACAAGTCAGAGACTCCTACTTGGGCACAGCTCTGGCACTGAGGTAAGAGGGAAACAACCAAAAACAGGGTTCAAAGAATGGTTGTCCTTAGGTCTGAATAAGAGAGAGGTGGAAAAGGGGCTGAGAGGGGGAAAAAAGAGCTGAATGGGGTCTAAAATGGGCTTTGGGGGGCACAGGATGGCATGCAGGCTTTTTCTTCTCTCCAGCACAAGCCCATGTCCATTGGTTTGTGAGCAGTGCAAAGGGAACAACAAACTCCTTGCAAGAGGACAAAAATCCTCACTGCTGACACCTGTACAACTAAATGCTCATCATTCCCAGGCACAGGCCCCAAGGATGGAGCACACACCAGGTCCTGCCAGAGAGCAGACACCTGCAGCTTTGGAAGAGACAGGGCAATCCCAGGCCTTGGCTTCACAGGGAGACATTACAAGATGAAGATCAGAGAAAGCCAGGGAGAATGTGCAACTTCATTTCTGCTTCTCAGCTGGACTAATGGGCTGCATATCCCTTCCTACCTGGAGAGAGGATTCCCACTGAAGTCTGCGATTTCCAGGGATTTGCAGAACTTGATGCTTTCAGGAATTTCTGGAATGTCTGGAAGAAAAGAGGTGAAAGAACAAGAGAGGCTTGAGAAAATGGGACAGCAGTAGTGGTGACAGCCTGAGACATTGTCACAGCTGAGGGCCCCCAAGGGGCAGCTCCACGGGGTGAGGGAAGGCACTGCTGCTCCCGAGGGCACAGGGAGCCCTGCAGGGCTTGGGCCCGGGTCTCTGCCCAGCTCTGGCCTCACCATTGCGGGAGATGTCCAGCTCCACCAGCTGCATGAAGTTGGCCACCTCGGGGGGAAGCCTCTGGATCTCATTGTCGCTCAGGCCCAGCTTGCGCAGGTTCAGGAGCCTGAAGAAAGGCTGGGACAGACACACAGCTGGGTCAGCAGCACTTCTGGGGAAACCCATCTCCTCATCTTAGGAGAAGCCTGAGCATCACCCCAGAGACACCTGCCTGTCCCACCACCCCCAGCCCAGCCAGGCCCTCATGGGGCAGTCATTGAATGAATCAGAATCCCCACGAAGGGCTACAAGGGGTGATGGTGAAAGGAAAATGTCACAAGTGAGTTGAGCCTGATCATTCGTTCAGCATCTGTTACCCCACTGCTCTCCTCCCTCCTGTGTGGGACACAAACCAGACATTCCCTGTTTCCTACAATAACAGTTCACCTCAGGCTCTGGAAGCCCAGCACCACCACTCTAAAGCAGCTTGCAGCAGACACTTGAGCTTGTGAGTCAGACCCCAAAGAGCCAACAAAGGAGGAACACAGGGAGACTCCCAGCTCAAAGTGCTGTTGCACACATCTGCTGTACAGGATGTTTGGCCAGGACATCAGTGGCAGGTCCCCACACCATCAGGGACAGTGTTTGTGCCCCTGTGCCAGGTGGAAAAGGCACAGGTGAGCTGTCAGTACAGAACTAGAGAAGGTATGAAAATTCTTTTCTAGAAACACCAGAGCCATAGGAATGGAAGGGCCCTCACAACACCCAACTTTTTCACACACCCCTTGGGGCTCCAAGAAGTCCATCAGCTGCAAATGGCAAATTCCAGGATCCACCACTCACTCCTCCAAGACACCACCAGCCCCAGTGAGTTTACTAAACACAATGCACTGTAATTATCAACTGACCACATAGTGATTCTAACCACTGCCAGAGGTCAGATCCTGGACAGGATGGGAACCAGGGCTGGGGTGTTTGCTGCATTTCCTGGATTGTTTCGGAGTACTGGGAATAACAAACAACAATGTGGGGCCACTGCAGAAAACAGTGACTGAGAACAAACTCAAGTCTGTGCAGTGACATGCAGAGGCCACTTCTAAATTATATCACTCTGAGTTTGTCCCTGGCAGAGGCAGGGAGGGGGTCACAGCAGCCCAGGAGAGGCAATCCTGGGATCTCTCCCAGGTCACAAAACACGGCCAAAGTTGGGGCTGCTCTTGCAGTGACACTGAGAGGGATGAAACCAGAGTGAGCTCCAAGCCTCCCTCCTCAGATGCCTTTCCAGGTATTCACCTGCACAGGTGACAGAACTCCCCAGCAACTCCTGCAGGGGACCTTCAGGTGTGGGGCACCTCCAGCACCCCAAAAAACTGCCAAAAACCAGAGCACAGAGCAGACAAGGGCGGGGAGTGGATGAAAAGGAGCAAACATCACCCTGAGAAACTGCTCAGAGCAGAGGTGAGCCTTTCACCCCTCCTGCAGTGACAACCATGAGGGCTGGTGGTGTAACTGGAGGAGTTCCTGCACAGATCCAAATCTCTGCAGCTCCCAAATCCCAGTCAGGACACACTGCTGGTCACAAAGGTGTCTGAGGGGCACCAAAGCCCTGCTGCCTGCCTCCCACAGCACTCTGCACATGGGAACTGATCAGGGATGAACAGCACTGACAGGAAATTCACACTTCTGATGTCCTGAAGGACCATAATCATTGTATCATGAGTAAATAAATTTAAAAAATAACCCCTCTCACCACTATCACCTGTTTACTCTGTTTATCTAATGCAGACCAGCTCAGTGAGAAGGAAGTGGGTGAAAGTCTAAATGACAACAAAGGTTCAGGGGAGCAGCAGTTTGGAGACTTGATTTGCTATTGTTTTCTAGAGCCTTCTCCTAATTTTAGAATGCAAGGAAATTCCAGGCAAGACATCGTGCTGACCTGCCAGAGTCTGCACATTGGAAAATAACCACAGCGACTGAATATCCTCAGTCCAGGCTGCAGCACTTCTGCCCAAGGGTCCAGGTAGCCTCAGAATACACGTCCACACTTTTAAATAACACTTAGAGCATACTTTTAAATAAATTTAGAGCACACATTTAGAGCAAATGGGAATAAACTCAGGCTGCATGTGGCACAGCAGCTCCCAGCTTCTACTTTTTTCTTAAAAAGCAAATGAAAAGGTTTCTAAACCCCCCAGCACTGCCAGAGCTGGGCACAGCCCACACACAGAACTGCAGGACACAAGTGCACGTCCCACTTGGCAGAGTCAGTTACACTGGACCTGAATAAAATATTTAGATGTGACAAAAGTAAAACCAGCCAACAGCTACCAGAGGTAGCCAGAAAAAACAAATGTGAGAATCGCAGTGTCTTCATGCTTGAATTCAGGTTTTATATTTGCCCAAAAAGAAGATGGCAAGAGGATGTGACCAAGAGCAGCAAATGCTGCCTCTGACACCAATTTCCATGTCATTTCCAGTTCAATATTCTGTGAGCTGAGGATTCAGCTCAGTCCAACAACCCAAAGCAAAGGCTGCACAGGAGATTCACTTGTGACACTTGGAAATGAGAACAAATTGATTTAAAATTTGTTACTAGAACTAAGAGTGAAACCTTGATTGCACATCTCCGTAGTCTGGCAATTATCCCTTCTGCTAATCAAAGTTCACCCCAATTACCAGAGCTGACAAAGCAAACCCCTGGATCTGGCACCACACTGAACATCTCCAATAAAGAGAAACTCCCCCAACCTCAACATTTTCTGATTTATAAAATAAATCCACCAAATCTGCCTGACCCAGATCCCTCTGTGTCCAAACTGGACACAGAGTAGAATAAAAATAGAGTTTGATGAAGAAAAAAAGGTAAGCCCCATCTCCTCCTGTTTCCTGGCAGCCCAGAAGCCCAAAGCCCACATGGACCAGCACAAGAAATGTTCCAGCACACAGGAATCCAGAATCAGCCCAGGAAGATTCCAGCACA
>JAHLSL010000114.1:34607-46018 GCA_025920805.1 Petroica traversi | reverse complement strand
GAGGGTCCAGCAGATCCATGGGGGGGCTGAGAGTGGAAGGGACACAGGGGAGGGTCCAACAGATCCATGGAAGGGTTGAGGATGGAAGGGACACAGAGGAGGGTCCAGCAGATCCATGGACCTGTTAAGACCAGGTAATCCAACCTCTGCTCAGAGAAAGGCCAGCTACAGCAGGTTACCCAGGGCTGAATGTGCATCCACAGCAATGTCATGTGGCCTTCATACACAGCAGTCACACGCAGGTACACACAGCAGAGTCACATGTGACATGTACATACACAGCAGAATCTCAAAGGGCCTTCTAAGCCCATTCTCTATCTTGAAGGAGCTATCTGGAGCAGGTTTTGTCCCCTTTCTGCCATGACCAAGCCTTCAAGTTGTATTTCTCCAGCTGATGTGACATGTCTATGTTCATGCCTGTGAAGCTCCCAGCAATGTGCTGAGGCTGCAGCAGAGCCCCAGGACATGAACAAAGGGTCGCTGGAGTTTTTAGGTGATCTAAGAGAACCATAGTGTCCAGTGATGCTGGGAATTCAGACACCACCCCCATGTCTCCCTCCTGCTGCAGCGTGATGTTTGGCAGAGCTTTGGTCCACCCCCCACTCACTTATTCAGTCAGATCAAGAGGTGGAAAATGAAAAAAGGAGAAAGGACAATGGATAAAAGGCTCAGGACAAACCCTCTGAGCCACCACTCAGCTATGCCGTTTCCCAGAAACAGCAAAATCCCAAGGGCAAGGCCTGGAAAGCCTGGATTCCCCAGGCAGGATTAGGGACAGCCAAGCAGCCTGGCTCAGGGGCTGCCCACGCTGGGTCACCACAGCCACCCCCGGGCTGGGACAGTGGGCTGGTGGAGCAGGTCCTGCTGCTCAGGCAGGAGGGGGGATTTGGCTGCAGGGCTGGAACAACCTGGGCAGACGGATGGTGCATGGCAGGGTCAGGGATCAGATCCACCAGAGCCACTGAGCTGGGGTCTGTGACCTGCAGCAACCACAGAACCCTGTGAGCTACAGCTCCTGTCCCACCTGCAGGAGATGCATCTGCACTGCCAGGGAAAGGAGAAAGTGTTTGGATGCAGAGCCTGGGACCTGGAAAATACCAACTCTGTCTGCACACAGACTGATCTCCCCTCCCAGGTCACAATCACAACTCTTTTCCAAAACTTTGCTTTTCTGAGGCTACAAAAAAAAAAAAAAAAAAGGGTTTCTGGCCTACCCAAGGCTAAGTTCCAGCTGTCCCCTTCACCTTGTGCCTTATCTCATAATGCCAGGGGAAGAGAACCAGGACATGGGGGTCTCCGTTCCCCAGCATCAGCTCGTGCTCTCCTCGGACAGCCAGACCCCATATTCTGGAGGTGAGCCATCTCCACGTGTCAGGAGGGAGAGAGGAGGACAGACAGGCACCTGGGCTCCTCTACCTGTTTCCATGGAGAAGGGGCCACGCTGCCCTCAGCCCCAACAGCTCGTGGAGCTGCCTTGGCCCCAGGACCCTCCTGCCAACAGCAGGCAGGAAAGGGGTGGCTGCCAATGCCACTCAGGCTGTGGGGACATTCTTCCTTCAGGTTTCAGTGCAACACCTCAGGATCTCTGCAGGTGAGGAACAGCAGTGGAACAGGACACGTGAGAGGGGAATGAGGAGCACCAGCTTAACCCCAGAGCCACAAGAATCTCATTCAGGGCAATGACTCTGAAACCAGGCAGTGACAATTTATACACCTGGAGATCAGGAATGGGGTCTACATTGCAAACACCATCGTGGGTCTGGAATGGGACAGAGACTTTCTGCTTCTGCAGCCAAAACCACCACGGTGTTCCCAGCTCTGCTGCCCAAACAGCAGGGCTAGGACACCTCCTCTTCCTCAAAAACAACCTGTGACAACCCAGGCTGCCCTGAGACACCAGCCCTGGGCCAGCAGTGTTGGCAGCAGGTGATTTTCTCCAGGGACCAAGCACCTCAGCAGTGCCTGCTGAGTGACAACTCCTCCAACACAAGCTAAGGGACTCCAAGGCAGAGGTTTTGCCAACCCTGCCAACCCTGGAAGTGCCTGTGCTAAGGTCCTCCTCAGCATCCTCACCTCTCATTCCTCTTCAGAGAATTTCAAGTCCAACTGTCCAGCCCTACTGGAACAGTCCCTGCCTCCAGCAGGACAGCACATGTTTAATTAATGGCAGGATCAGACTGTGCAGCAGGAAAATAATTACAATTCTCCTTGTGATTCACAAGCAAGAGGGTGCTTCCCATGCCACCATGGGCTGGGCTCCCAGTTGAGTTTGTGTTTGTCTCCAGGCAGGATGAATGCACAGGACCCTGCACTGCAGGCAGGAGGTCTCTGTCCATCCATCTGTCAGTGCAACACAGCAGCTCCTCCATTGCTGACAGCAAAACCAGCTCAGGTATTTGAGCCTTGTGCTTCACTCCCATTTTCCTGGTTAAATGTGGCTGTGACATCTGAAGATCTGTCCCTGGAGAAGCAGAGGCTGCTGCCTGCTCCTCATGGGCACTGGGACCTGAGAGCGCTCCTGTCTGCCTTGCCTGTCTCAGGCACCTACAGGCAGTGAGGTGTGAGAGACCCGGGGCCCCTCCTTCCACAGGTGTGCTGGCATCTGCAACACCTGTGCCAGTGGCATCATCTGGGGGAACCCAGCCTGGCACAGAGCCAGGAGGAGCTGGGAGCAGCAACAGCAAAGCAAAACACCCAGCTCTGATCAGCTCAAAGGTTAAACCTGGCACCTCCAAGTCACCGTGCTCAAAGCCAGCACAGGTGAGGCCACAGAACCAGAAAGACCTGTATCCCACGGCTGGGCAGCACAGGCAGGATGCCAGCTCCAGAGGCTGCACAGCTCCCTCAGCAGAGCAGGACTCACTTCCAGCAGAGCCCAGGGCCTCTGGCAGCACCACTGCAGCAAACCCAAGAGACACTTTTCCCTACTGAGAGAAGCCAGGAGGGCAATGGTTATTCCCAGAACAGCTTAATTAAGGAAGAATCACTGAAATCTGATGAGAATAACTGAGTTAACACGAGTGGTGGTCAAACAAGCAATCACACTGCTGAGAGGTGGGAACATCAGAGTGGCCACCACCCAGCCCCAGGGGTAACCCTGGTGCCACAGGGAGGGCACCACAGCCACACCCAGGTGCCAGTTACCTGGGGACTTGGTGTGACCCACCTCAGCAGGTGTGAGACAACACCTCAGGCAGTGCAGAGACCGCCTGCCTCTCCAAAACCAGATCTTCCCAGTTGTCTCCCACTCTACAAGTGTTTCCTCCTCCACTCCTCAGTGTTTGCCAGACTCTGAACCAGCTCCAGCCTAGTGAACTTCTCTGGCCAGCAGCACACAGCCACCAACACCTGGCAGGTGGCAATTCAGAGAGTCCCAGAGACACTGCTGACATGCCAGCCACACTCAGGTGAGCAGCCAGACCCACGGCAGAGGGCACAGAGGAGAGGACACTCCTTGCCTGCCCACAGGAGGGGCACAGAGGGGCTTGGCAGGCAGGGCAGGCGCTGAGGGCACCACAGGAGCACCCCAGGCACTCCTGCACACACTGGAGCAGCAGCAGAGCAGCCAGCAGCAGGCTGCTCCCTGCCAGCCGGACACAGCCCTCCCTCCCACAGCCCTCCCTCCAGACCGGCGGATTTCCGACTATTTAACCCCGTATCGGGCCCTGAGGAATGCATTGCAAATATATAAAAGTACTTAAGTGTTGGGAATGCATTCCAGCAAAGACAAAGCGAGCTGTCTCCCAGCCAAAGGCTCAGCAGCTGCTGCTGCTCAGGCACTGAGGCAGCACTGAGGAATGCTGTCCCCTCCAGAGGGGCCAGGGCAGCATCGGCCCCCTGCACACAGCCAGGACACCACCAGGAGCAGGGAGGGATCTCTGCTCCAGGTGAAACAACACATCAACCCAGGCCCCCAGAAAGGCAATCCCAGGACAGAATTAAGTCAAGACACAATTAGCATATCCCAGTGCTGTGAAGCCTGGGAAGTGATTGATGCTGTCACACTTATCTCCAACACAATCCAGCAGCAGACTGTGCTGTGTGAAGAGAGGGGCCCCGACCACAATCCCAGCACTTACAGCTCCACTTTGGTCTGTGCAGTGGGACAGGGCAAGGCAGAAGGACCAGAACTCCCTGCAGCAGGCACAGGGCATTCAGGGGCATTTTCCATTGAAATACTGGAATATATGAAATAATCATGGCATTTACTTGACAAAATGGTGTTCGGCCAAAGGTAGGATTTGATCTTGAAGGTCTTTTCCAACCTCAGTGATTCTGTGATTCTACTGCAAAAGCATTAATTTGGACAGATCTGTGGAGATCATTTCATGGGAGAGCATCCTGGTATGGGTGAAGCAGCCAAACCCAGCACACCACAGGTACCACCCCAGGACCTCTGCCCCTCTCTGATTTGCATTTAGGCCTTCCCAGCCAGGCCCCTTCCTGGCACACCAGCACCTCAGGAATCACCTTCTACTTCTAAATCATCCTCTCATCAAAGAAGGGTCAACTGGCAATTACAAAAAGGAATTGACTGATCTGTAATGCCACAGCTATTAGCAAAGGGAGTAATGCCAAAAGTTGTATTATACAATAACCTGTTGCGACTGTTTCCAATCAGACTCTTCTCCCGAGGCAGAAATCATAAGTAAGTTTATCCAACAGAAACATCTCCAGCACAGAGAGGCTTCATAAACCAACCAAAAAACCCCAACAAACCAGGTCTGACCCCGAAAATAGGAATCTGAGACAAGGCAATGAGACCAAGCCTGTTAAGTGGTGCAAAGCAGGGGACTCAGTGGCAGAGTGTACCCCTGGGGTGCAGGAAAGCACATCTGGGGCATTGGAGAAGTCTTGAAGAAGAGCTAAGTGTCCCTGTGAGGGTGGACACAGCCCCAAACACCTCATCTGAGCAGCAGGAGGACAAGGAAGAGGCGCTGGAGCAGCTCCCAGAGGAACAGCTCAGACTTACTCCAGTAAATGCCCTGATCCAGGAACGGAACGAGGAGTCAGAGCCCACAGAAGCTGTGATGGCACATCCCCCTGCTCAGCACACAGATTCCTTCCATCTCAACACTCCCACCACTCCTCAGCCAAGCTCCTGCCAGGGAGCAAAACAGGGTTCCAAAATGCAGGAAACACTACACAGGTCAGAGGAGACCTGAAGAGGTTAACCCAGCCCTGCCTCTACCTGCAGCCATCAGTGAACTAATCCTTCCTGGCAGATCCTCAGCAGCAGCCAAAGGGAACCAGAGACACGTGAGAGGAGCAGGCAGGGCCTCTGCAATGTCACATTCAGAGACAGCACTGGGGACAGCAGCAAGGACTGGGGAACCATGCAGGCAACCATCACCAGGCAGCAGTAGGAACCCCAAAGGGACAAACCTGGACCAAGTGATGCACCCAGACAGGGCAGGTGTTAAATCACCCAACAGAGACATACTGAGAGGTTTTATAACCTGGGAGAGACTGAGCAGCTGAATCGAATCCACCAGTGACCTCCCCACAGGTATCAAACCAGTGCCAAGGAAGCTTTGGTGAGAGGCAGAGCCATTCCAACTACGGCCACCTGAATTTTCATGAATTTTTAATCCTCTAAACCTCTCTACTGCCCAGCTGCCTCTGCACCTCGCTGTTCCATGCACCTGAACCTCCTCCAGGACCCAAGCTGCTGGGGAGACTCAGGCTGGGCAGCACAGCCACACCTGACACAGAGCTGAACTCACCTCAGGGCTTGAGAACTGAATATTAACAGTCACTTCCCAAGTGACCTCAAGTGTAAAATCCATCTGTGTGCCTCTTTCCTGTTCCTTGTTTGTTTGTGAGTGTCCCAGAGTTTTATCAGCTCTTTTCTCCATGGCTGAGCCTGTATTTGGCTGCTGCCTCCCCAGCACAGATCCTGCACCTCCACTGTCACCAGGGGAGACAGCCTGCACTCATTCTAACTTTGGGCAGCAGCAATCCACAATACACGGCTTTTGGAGAGACAAACACACATCCAGCTGTCCCATTAACCCACAGGGCTCCTGAGCTCCTGCAAAGCACGGAGAGCCGTGCCAGCTCCGCACACAACTCTCACAACCAGCAAGCAAAACCAGTTTGTTGGCTGGTTTTGTTAAGCAAATGCAGCTGCAGCTTTGACACGGCCTGGGATGGAAAGAACCACATCCACAGCAAGAGGAGGTGCCCACTGCACATCAAACCTCCCTGCAGTGAGCCATGGAGGATTCCCGGCTCCCTGACTTTCTCAGGGAAGGGCTATTAGTGGAAAGAGATTAGAAGGAAAAGCTTTACTCTTCCATGGAAGTAAATAAACCCCAAGATCCTCCTTACAGCACTCACATGCCAGGAAATTAAAAGCTGCTCTTAATTAGCTTTGCGAGGCCCCATTTTGCTTTGGGAAAGTGACAACCAGGGCCTGGAGCTTCACCCGGGTGCAGAGGGATCCTGGCCCTGGACATGGGACAGGGACTGCTCGCCCCAGGCCACGGCAGCCAAACAGGAGGAGCTGCTGAAACCCAGCCAGTTCCAAAGGGCCTCGCCACGATGCAAACAGCAACAAGCCCAAACAGGGAAGGACCTGCCCTGGACAGAAATGGGTCCTCTCTCCAGTGGCTGACTCCCACAATTTCCAGTGCAAGTAGCTAAGAGCTCACTGGGCAGTGGGAAGAGTGTTTTCTGCGCTGGGTCAGTTTGTCATGAGAGGAAAAAGAAAAGCAGAGGAGCTGCAGCCCCTACTTTAGAAATGCCTGGGGCTTCTTTCTTCAGCACCACTACTGCTAAAACCCTTGGGACCAGAGCCAGCCCTTGGGTTTCCTCTCAGTGCAGCCCACAGCCTCAGACACTTCCAGCCTCAATATTCCTGTCCCTGGGCACACTCATGCTGACACAGGAGAGCTCTGAGGTCTCCTCCCTCTGCACAGACTTGTTCAGGATTTCAGCTGTACTCAGCTCCACCCTCTTGTCCTCCTACACCAGGTCCTACCAGCTCTGCTCCACCCAGGTTTCCTCCAACCTCCCTTTTGCCTCCCCACACTCCAAACTGGAGCACTCCTCTGAAAGCACACCAAGAGCCTCTGGATCCTTCTGGGCTGTGACCGGCTCCGTCTGCCACCTCTGAGAGCTCCAAATTCCACGCTGTGCTCATTCCCTCCTGGTAAGACCTTCTCAAGTGCTCCTGGAGTGGCCTGGATGACTTAGGTGCTATGCAGCTCTGACACAGTGATTTAGCAGCTGTATCCCAAAACCCACACCATCAATGCAGGACCTCCACTCCCCTGTCCCGCAGATATCCTGCAGTACCACTCTGCAAGATGGGTACAGCAGAAGTCAGGTGGAGCAAGTAATCTCCACCTCTGGAATTCAGACACCCTCGTGGACAGCACAGGCAACTTACCAAAGGGCATTTATCATTTTCCATTAAATCGTGTGGTATCACCTTGGCAGCAAATCCCTGCAATGGGGCAGCAGATGCTCCCACACAGATTTAATCTATGCCTTCAAACTGCCCAAGCAGAGTCACCCTAAGGGGAAATTTAGGCTCAAAACAGGCAAGTTTCTACAAGGGACAGGTGGCAAAGAAGAAGGAGCAGAGAGAAGAGCACACAGCACTGCAGGATGGAGAGAAACACAGGCTGACTTCAGCAGCATGGAAGGGAGAAGCAAGGAAAACACAGAGGTTTTCCCAGGAGATGGGCAGAGCATCCCATTGGATTTGGAGCAGAGCAGCAGCACAAAGGGCACTGGAAATTCTGCAGAGAAAAATGATGCCACAGAAAGAGCAAGAGATCTCATGTTTCTGGAACGGGTGAAATAAGGACACAAAAAAGCCCATCTGAAAAACCCAGATGTTGCTGGGTAAGAAACCCCTCAGAAGAAGCATTTAAACTCAGGTGTTTTCAAGGGAGTTGTTTGGCCTTTCCAAAAGCCACCTCTCCAATCCTTTCACCTCAAAAGCCACCTCCACAGGGAAGCCTTTCCTAAAAATCCCGCTTGAGCCCCCAAACACAAACTTGCTGTGCACGCTCTCTCATTCCCACTTTCCTGACAGATCTTTCAGGCACATCACTGTGTCCTTCAGACTTCTCCCAAGAACAGGCTCGTGCAGCCCCATTCTGTGAAACAAGCCCTTTCTCTGCCTTTCCTCATGGCAAGCACAAACCCTCCTCCAAGGGTCTCTTCCCCACAAAAGTCTTGTTTCCACGAAGGGCTCCTCACCTGGAAAACATCCCCCTGAGCCAACCAAAGACCTTTCCCCCATCATCCTTCAGGGACAGTGTGTGCCTTACCCAGTGTTCTCATCTTCCATCTTCCTGGTGGAAGGGCAGTTTATTTTCAATTTTCATCACCATATCCACCTCATACTACACTGATTCCTACTCCTGCCTTAGATATTTGTCCCTACCAACACCAATATTCTCAAAAAATGCCCTTCCTGCAGTGGCTTGTGTGCCTGGGACCAAATGCACCTTGGCACTGCTCAGGAAGCACTGTGAACACAAACTTTCACAACACACATTGCATCAAACCTAAGATGGATCAAACCCGCTTCCTTGTTCCACCAACTGCAGACTTCCTCCTCCTCCTCCTCAGGTGCCTCTGGACCAACCATGGCACCAGGGAACCTGAAGGGGCTGCAAAGGAGAGAGACAGCAGCAATTCTGCTCTCTCTGCCCAGGGTGTCCCCAAGGCTCAGCACATCTGGCACCCCCAAACTCCCTGCCTGTTCCCAGGAGCAGCAGCACTTGGGGCTGCTGTGCTCTCCCTTCTTGTCCACAGCTGCAGGCACCTGATGCTCACCTGCTTTGTGAGGGCATTTAGGTTTGGCTGGGGATGGGCTGACACCTGGCATGGCAAGAGAAAGCCCTCAGCAGCTCCACTCAGGGGCTGAGAATGAAGAGTGTGAGTACAGCAAGTCCAAAGTCAAACTCCCTCCAAGCCTCTCCCAGGATACGCAGGGCAAACTCACAATGGAGTCTCTGCAGATCCTCATTTCTGGTCGTTTTCTCCTTTGTGAATTGCTCCATTTCTCTCCTGAGCTCATGTAGCTCACAGTGCTGTTATGTCATGTGCCAGGTGGTTCCACAGCTCACTAAACTACATTTTGCATGAAAAATTATTTCATTTACTCTGAACAGAGCACTTTTTGCTTTCACCCAACGCTCTCCTGCAAGCAGCAGCAGTGGTCAGCTGCTCCTGTCCACTCCCTCCAGGCCATCACTTACACTCCAGGCCTCTCACATCAGATGGGGAATGGCTCCACCTTTTACTGCCTTTCCCAGGCAGATGGAGACACCCTGAAAGCGCTCACCTCCCTCCTGCAAAAGCTGTTACACACTGGGTCTGGTCACACCTCTGCTGCTCCCCATTCTCTGTCCCACTCCTGATTTACTCCATCTCCCAAGACCAGGATCACCCTGCTCTGTTCAACTTGTTCTTCCACTAATTCTTTGTCAGAAGGCTCCAAAAGGGGAACTCCAACACTGGAGAGGAGCCTGTGAGCCCAGGACAGGTCACAGCAAGAACTCTGGTGCTCCAAGCTGAGCAAATGTCCCAGCTCAGTGAAACAGAAGCTCCTTGGGTGACTCAGGAAGGCACGAAGGTCACACACACAGCACCTGCCATCTCAGGTTGGACTGTACCTACACCATCACAGGTTAAGTAAAGAGTCAGTAGAAAATTTGCATTTACAATCCAAAAGATGCTCTTCCAAGCTCACAAACACCAGCCTGTCCCAGTTCCAAGGGGTTCTGTGCAGCACCAGGCTGGGCTGTGACTGCTCAGCAGGACACAGAAGCTGAGAGCACAGGGACCAGCAGGTTCTCCACAGGTGTGTCACAATTTCCCTCCTTACACCCATTCCCACGTCCCAGCCTACCCGTAACACACATTTTCCAGCAGTTTGGGAAATCTCCCCACCCAAAGTACAACAAGATGCCGAGCTACCTGACAACAGAGCTGAGAGTATCACACTGGTGTCTCCACACCTGAACAACCTCACAGCTGAATCCCACAGGCAGCCCAGCTCTGCGGAATTGAGGAAGACACAAACAGGAAAGAAAAAGAAACCAAAAATACCAGAGCAAGAGCTGCTGCTTCCAGACAAGAGAATCTGCTCAGGTGGGGATGTGTCAACCATATGTTTTAACAAAACTGAACCAAACTAAACTTCGGCCTGAATCAAAACCAAGTTTCTAGTTTGGAAGGATTTGGTTTTTATTAGATTTGATGACAAATTCTGTAACGCATCAGTAATTCAACAAAAAACTTGAAAGCTAATGACCTACTTCTCAATTTTTTTAATAAACAGGCACCTCATCCTATATTCCCTAAAGATCATCTCTCCAAACACACTGCAGTCAAACACCTCTGGCACAAGCAGAATTTAAATAACTTTTAAAAAACTGTACTGTTTCCACAGGGGATACACAATAACACTTCCTCTGGCGTATCCCACAGCCCAGTGCTGCCTTAAGGCCTTTTCCTTCCCAAGAGGCAGGTGCAAATTCCCATCTGCATCATCCCCTGTACCAGATTAACAGGCAGAATGGGAACACCACAGCTTAGGTAGCTGCTGGGTGGTACTTTGGGACCCAAACACAAGAGCTCACCCTGTCCCAACGCCCTGCCCTGTGAAAGCAAACCCTGGGCAGTCACAAGGTGCTGGCCAAGCTGGCAGTGGGGCAGATCTCCAGCCCTCTGCTTCTGCAGAGATCACAGCACATGGAGCACTTACCATGGTGATCCCTGTGTGGAGAGCACTTGGCTGAACAGGAAAACAACAGAGGCTGCAAGTTCAGGCTGGAGCCCCAGATCATGGAATGATTTGGGATGGAAGGGATCTTAAAGACCATCCTGTCCCACCCCTCTCCCACAGGCAGGGACACCTTCCACTATCTCAAGCTGCTCCACGCCCTGTCCAACCTGGCCTTGGGGACTTCCAGGAATAGGGCAGACAGAGCTGCTCTGGGCAACCTGTGCCAGGGTCTCACCACCCTTCAATAAATAATTTTTCCCAATAACCCCTTTAACTCTGCTCTCTGGCAGCAGGAAGTCATTCCCCCTTGTCCTACCCCTCCAGGCCCTTGTCCCAAGTCCCTCTCCACCTCTCCAGAAGCCCCTTTAGGCACTGGAAGGGGCTCTAAGGTCTCCCCAGAGCTTCTCTTCTCGAGGCCAAACACCCCAGCTCTCCCAGCCTGGCAGGGATGCTCCAGCCCTTGGAGCATCACAACAGCCCTATGATCATAACTATAAAGCAGGTCTATCGCTTTTAATTAACTTACTCGACACTTTTTGCAGTTTACTGCTGAAACCAGAGTCTTTTAATTCACGCTGTGCGTTGCTTGGCGGTGACTCTGACTGGCACAGACTGACTCGGGTACAGCGATCTCCCCGCGGGCAGAGGACCCCTT
>JAHLSL010000114.1:4395-17988 GCA_025920805.1 Petroica traversi | reverse complement strand
CACCAGGGCAGGGGTCAGTGGCACCAGGGCAGGGGTCAGTGGCACCAGTGCCAAATATCCAGCTTTCCCCC
The DNA here is from genome assembly GCA_025920805.1 of Petroica traversi. Classification (NCBI taxonomy): domain Eukaryota; kingdom Metazoa; phylum Chordata; class Aves; order Passeriformes; family Petroicidae; genus Petroica; species Petroica traversi. The sequence goes on along the minus strand of JAHLSL010000114.1, from coordinate 17,917 downwards.
CCGGTGCCAGGCATTCCTGCTGGGAACCCATGGCCTGTCCCACCTACTGGACACCAAAATTAGTCCATAAAACATCCAAGTTTTGCCCAGGCAGGGCCAGGAGCAGGATTTTGGCTCCAAGGGAACCCCAGGCACAGAGTCCAATCTGTGGAAAAGGGACATGGGTGACAAGAGGCAGAGCATGCAGGTGACAAGAGCAAGGAGACCCACAGAGGTGACAAGGGAAGAGCACACGTGGGTGACAGGAGCAGGGGACAGACACACGCAGGTGACAGGAGGACAAGCACACAGGTGACAAGAGCACACTCATGACAGAAGGAAGAGGACACAGGTGCAAGGAGGAAGGGGACCAGCAGGTGACAGAAGGGTACATAGAGGTGATGGGAGGAAAGGGACACAGGTGCCAGAAGAGAGGACACACACAGGTGACAGCATGGGACACACACAGGTGACAAAAGGGGACACACAGAGGTGCCTGCACGAAGGGGACACAGATGACAGCAGGAAGGAGACACACTCAGGTGACAGAAGGGAACACACACAGGTGCCTGCACAAAGGGCACAGGTGCCAGAAGGAGGAACTCAGGTGCCAGAAGGGAACACACAGAGGTGCCAGGAGCAGGGGACCCACCTGTGATGACACCAGGGGCCTGTGCAGCCATCACAGCCTGGGGCAGAGCCCCCAGAGGCTGGGCCAGGGTCAGGGCAGGGGACACGAGCCCCGGGGTCGCCAGCGTGCCCAGCACTGCAGCTCCTGCCACGGCTTCCTGCAGGACAGAGCAAACCAGGTTAACCCTGCCCTGGGACTGTCCCTGCAGAGCATTCCTGCCAGGCTCAGCTGTGCTGCTCTGGGAAATGCTGGATACTCCCATTCCCAGGAGCTCCCAGGGCTGCTGGGAAGGTAAAGGTGACACCCAGCCCAGCAGGGAAAGACGAACTCTGAAGCACCTTGGAACAAAAACCTTCTCCTAGAACTCAAATCCCAATCCACACCTTGACTCCAGATGCCCAGAATTCCAAAAGCATTTGGGAGGAACACCTGGCTGAACAATAAACAGTTCCATGGAAACACTGAAAATAATGTGCCTAAAACACACCCCAGGATCCCAATGTTTTTTGCTGTTGTGGTTTCCAGGCCATTGCAGTTCTGATTTAATTGCTCATGTCCTTTTTTCCTTGTATTCTTGGGGCTCCTGTGACCCCTGACGTGAAGACCCCAAGGTTTTGTCCCTCCACTCCCCCATGTTCATGGATCTATGACTCAAACTGCTGCAATGTCCCAACTCTCCTCTGCATAAATACCCAAACTCTGGGATCCAACCCATCCCATCAGGGCTCTGCTCCCACTGCCCACAAGGCCACTCCCATTTCCACTGGAGATGAAGCTCCTAATGAAGAGGAATGGGAAAGCACTGGAACAAACCACTGGAATTTCTGTCCACACTGGTCACCAGCTGCCCCACTTCTCACTGAAATGGCTAAAAAGACTTCTCCCAATACTTTTGACCCAATTTCTTCACTTCCTTGCATGTCTGACTCTTCCTGCCTCGGGCAGACAGGGGTGACCTTTGCTCCTCTCTCCCCACAGGAACAGACCCTGCAATTTCTTGACAAAACAGCAGGATTCATCCATTTCTGTATCACATCTCTACCATTTCACTTCAGAACAGTCTGCAGTTTTTCCCAAAGTAATTTGATCCAATTCCAGCCAGATCTCAACTCCCTCCCTCAACTGCAGAGGTTTCCAGACCTGTGGAAAGTTTCCTGGGGACCTGCGAGTTCCACTCTTGCCTCCTCCTTTGATTCAGGGAAACATTCCCCAAAAAGCCTTTTTTAGCCTCAGCTCTGCTGCAGCAGCACCAGGGGCTGCAGTGATCAGCAATTCCTGCCTGAGAAAATCCCAAAACTCAACAGGGCTGAATTTTCTTTCCCCATGGGCCATGGGGAGATCCAGCTCCTCAAGGCAGGGATGGGGCACAGCCTTGGGAATCTGTGCCCAGCGGTCCCACCTTGGCACCTCAAGAAACCTAAATCAGAGAACTCAGGGTCTGTATCAATATCCAGCCCACCCCAGCACTGCCTTTTCCTGTCTCCCAACAACTTAAAGCCATTCCAGGCCTGTTCCACCCTGCACAGGTGGGACCTGCAGTCAGAGTGCTGCTCACACAGCTGCTCCTGCCCTCATCCCTCTGCCCCTTCTGTGTCCTTCCCTGCTTTCTTTCAGCCTCTCCTGCAACCATTCCCCTCATTGCTGGTTTGATTTCCAGACTAGGAATTCTCCCCAGCCTTCCCCACCTGTTCTTGAAATAAAGCTCTCATCTGCTGTGCCAGATCATTCCAAAATCTGCTCTCAGATTCCCCAGGTGCCAGGGACAAGCTCCCAGGAGTGAAATCCTGGGACAGAGTGTGATCTGGGATCATGGTACCCTGGAATGGTTTGTGTTGGGAGGGCCCTCAAAGCCCATCCACTCCCAGCCCTGCTGTGGACAGGGACACCTCCCACTGTCCCAGGCTGCTCCAGCCCTGTCCAACCTGGCCTTGGACACTTCCAAGGATGGGGCAGCCACAGCTTCCCTGGGCAGCCTGTGCTGTGCCCTGAGCTGTCCGTGTGCTTCACTCTGCTGTCCCTGTGTCTCACCTGTGCTTCACCTGTGCTGTGCCCTGAGCTGTCCGTGTGCTTCACTCTGCTGTCCCTGTGTCTCACCTGTGCTTCACCTGTGCTGTGCCCTGAGCTGTCCGTGTGCTTCACTCTGCTGTGCCTGTTCTGTCCCTGTGCCTCCCCTGAGCTGTCTCTGTGTCTCATCTGTGCCGTTTCCATGTCTCACCTGTCTCCCCTGAGCTGTCCCTGTGTCTCACCTGAGCCATCCCTGTGCCTCCTGAGCTGTCCGTGTTTTACCTATGCTATCCCCGTGTCTCACCTGAGCCACCCCTGTGCCTCACCTGTGCTGTGCTCTGAGCTGTGCCTGTGCCTCACCTGAGCCATCCCCATGTCTCACCTGTGCCTCACCTGAGCTGTCCCTGTGTCTCACCTGTGCTGTGATCTTGGCAGTGGCGGCGGCTGCAGCCACAGCAGCTGCAGGTGGGAGCCCTCCAGGTGTGGCTGGGGTCAGGAGGGGCATTGGGGGTGTCACGGCCTTGCCCACCCGCAGGTATTGACCCCCCAGGTCAAAGAGGTTCATGGAGGACACGGCGTCCTGGGAGGACTGGGCCTTCTCGTACTCTGCAGGAAGATCAGTCACACTCAGCCTTTTGCTGCTCAGTCACGGAATGGTTTGGGTGGGAGGGACCTTAAAGAACACCCAGCTCCACTTCCTGCCACCTTCCATGGGCAGGGCCACCTTCCACTGTCCCAGGCTGCTCCAAGCCTGTCCCACCTGGCCTTGGACACTTCCAGGGACGAGGCAGCCACAGCTTCTGTGGGCACTCTGTGCCAGAGCCTCACCACCCCATGGCCACTATAAATTATATTTCTAAATCCAGTCCTGGCCTGCTGCAAATTTACTCCTATCACTTAAAGAAATTCCTTCCCCAGGGTGCAAAACCCAACCCCAAAACCCACCCCAAGAGCAGAGGACACTCCCAGCCCTGCCCCAGACCCCTGGCTGTACCAATGAAGCCGTAGCCTTTGTGCTTCCCTGTCGTGGGGTCCCTGGCCAGGGTGCAGGATTTGATCTTCCCAAAGGCTTCAAACACACTCTTGATGTCATCATCAGACAGGTCCTGGTGCACTGAGGCCACGTAGATGCGGTTGAAGGCCCGGGCCTCCTCTGCCAGCTGGTCAATGATGGGCTGAGCCTGCCCGATGTTGCTGGGCCTCCCCACCTGCAGGGACAGGGGTGGAAATGGAGTTGGGAGGGCCTGGAGCTCCTGGAGAGGCTGAGGGAGCTGGGAAAGGTCTGGAGAATTCCTGAGGGATCTGGGGAAGGTCTGGAGCCCCAGGAGAGGCTGAGGGATCTGGGGAAGGGGCTGGAGTACCAGGAGAGACTGAGGGAGCTGGGAAGGGGCTGAGCCTGGAGCAAAGGAGGCTCAGGGGGGACCTTGTGGCTCTGCACAAGCCCCTCACAGGAGGGGCCTCAGGGGGTCGGGCTCTCGTCCCAGGGAACAGGGACAGGACAAGGGGAATGGCCTCAGGCTGGGCCAGGGGAGGTTCATGCTGAACATCAGCAGGAATTTCTTCAAGGAAAGGGTGGTCAGGCCTTGGCAGGGGCTGCCCAGGGAGGTTTGGAGTCCCCATCCCTGGAGATGTCAAAGGAATGCCTGCACAAGCCACTCAGTGCTCTGGGCTGGGGACAAGCTGGGAACGGGTCACAGATTGGACCTGATGATCTGGGAGGGGTTTACCCACGTGAACAGTTCCATTTTTCTGGGACATGGACAGCCCATGGAGCAGGGCAGCACTGGGCCCCTCCCTGCCTGTGCAAACCACAGGACAACTCGGAGGGCCATCATGAGCAGAGGAACAGCTCCAGGAACAGCCTGGGATCCTGGGCTCCACTCCCTCCTCCCTGTTCCTCTCCCATTGACCTTCCCTGACCTGCCAAACACGCTCTTCCAGGGACTAAGAAGGATTCTGCAGGCAAATCACAGCCCTCCTACACCTTTCTTCCAGAGGCTCCCAATCCCCTGGGCCATGGGATCCTGCACACACTCAGGGTGTGTCAGAGACCACAGAAGATATAAATATCACCTTTTTTTGTCTTTGACAGAATTCCCTGTGTGAGTGGGAAAACCTGAGTGGAGTCCCTGGAGCCAATCTCAGGTGGGACTCACAGGCTGGGGGTTTCTCCTCAGAGAGGAGGGACCTGGAGCCACCGTATGCTCCATGTTGGACATCGAGGTCCATCAGGGAAGTCTTTAGGTTCCTTCCCCCATCACAATGTGGGGAGCATTTCCAGGCATGAAACAATTATTCCCAGGAAAAGAGAGGCAGGAATTTTCAGGGCAGGCATGTCACTCACCTTGATGTTCCTGCCCCCCAGCATGACAGAATTCATCTGCTCCAGGGCCAGCTGGGCGGCTTCGGGAACCTCGTATTCCACAAAGGCAAAGCCCTGGGAGGGGAGGAGACACCTGTCAGTCACTCTGGATGTGCCAACCTGAGGCAGCCAAGGTTTCCCATGGACCAGATCCCTGTAGGTGGGATTGATTCCCACCACACTGATTCCTGCTCGTGGCCCAAGGAGATTCCTTAGCAAAGCATTTAATTAAGGCAGAAAATGGCCTGCAGAAGTTCCCCCAAGGGCACTGATCCTGGAGCCTCTCAGACTGGGAGGTCCCACAGCCAAACCCCACCTCACTAAGGGCTGCTGCCTTGTCAGCACTTCCAGCAGAGCTTCAGGAGGAATTTCTTCACTGAAAGGGTGGTCAAACACTGGAAGGGGCTGCCCAGGCAGGTGCAGACCCCTCATCCCTGGAGATGTCCAAGGAATGACTGAATGTGGCACTCAGTGCTCTGGGCACTCTTTTCCAACTTCAGTGATCCCATGCTTCCTCACACTTCACCCCACACACCCCTGGCTCCCAGCACAGAATCCTGCCCAAAGCAGATCAGGGAGCTGCAAACATTCACCCACAGTGCTAGAAGAGTCTGTTCTTCATAGGGATAGAGGCCCTTTCCTCTCCTGGCTGCACCTGGAAAGCCTTGAAGAGAGGAGGATGTTCCTTGAGGGCTGGGAATCACAGACCATAGAAAGGTTTGGGCTGAAGGGCACCTTAGACCCCATCCAGTTCCACACCTTCCACTAGCCCAGTTTGCTCCAAACCCCATTCAGCCTGACCTTGGACACTTCCAGGGATGGCACAGCCACAGACTTCTCTGGGCAACCTGTGCCAGGGCCTCCTTACCCTCGCAGGGAAGAACTCCTTCCCAGTATTTCATCCAAAATTCTGCTGGCTATGTTGTGTTTAGGACACATAGGTGAAAGAAAAGTCCTTGCAGAAGACCCCAAAACACCTCCTCACTGGGGCATCAGCACCAGCTCTCGCTGCCCCCAAGGAACTCCACCCTTTCCCAGGACAGTTCACCTGCTCTCTGCCAGATCCAGGCAATCCCACAACGGTTTGGGTGGGACAGGATCTTAAGGCTCAGGAGGAGCCAGGGAACCTCCCAGCAGCCTGGCAGCCCCATCCCACCTTGTGCTTCATGGTGACAGAGTCCCAGGACATGTCGATGCTCTTGATGGGGCCGAAGGGGGCGAAGGCCTGGCGGATGGTGTCCTCCCCCAGCTCGTAGTAGATGGAGCCCACGTAGACCCGGCACATGATGGCGAGCGCCCGCTGCCTCTGAGCTGCCATCTGTAGCGAGACAAGGACTGGCCGGTCAGTGCCGGGCTGGCCGTGGCCTCCGGGGCCTCCTCCCCTCCTGCTTCCCTCCCGGAGCCACCCCTGCGGCAGCTCTGGCACAGCCTGCACCACAAGGATTGCCCTGCTCGCTGCACAGGCCGCTGGAGCGGATCCGTCCGGCTCGCTCCCGGATAAAGTCCGGCTGTCCTGGGGCAGACACACTGCGGCCCCTCTGGCCGGGTCTCATCTCCAGCCACGCCTGCAGGAGGAGGGAATCCCTTTGCTCTCGGGCAGCTTCCCCCTCCAGGCAGCAAAGGGCTCAGCTCTGGGCACTGGGAGGATCCCTCCCGCTCCCCCCCTCGACAGCAGAGATCCATCGGCACTCCCACCCCCGCCCCGTCCTCCCCGGCAGCAAAGGGTCTGGGATGGGAACCTCCCCCCGCTCCCCCTGGCACCAGAGCCCCTCCCCACTCCCGGCAGTCGAGATCCAGTACTGGGCACCACTTCCACAGCTCAACAGCAAAGCCAAACACTTCCACGGCCCAGCGGGGCTCCTGGGAAGCGCGTGGTGCCAGTACTCATCCCTGCCTGGCGGCACTGGCTGTACTGGTGCAGCCCCAGCACGCGGGCGCTGCACAGAGGGCTTCTGCTACTGCATCCTAAGCCTGCCTGGAAATCTGCTTTCGAGACAAATCCAGCCATTCCTTACAGGAGGGATCCCAAATGCAGAGCACAGCGTGTCCTTCGTGTCTGTCACCCCCAGAGCAGCTCTAGAGCTGCTGAGGGACGTGGCCCTGGAGATGTGGCCACACCTCGGGGCTCTGGAGGAGTCACTGATTGCATGTGAGGGGATGGCTCTGGGACAGGTGGGACACACCTGAGGCAGGAAAGGGCTGGTGCAGAGCACGTGCAGCAGCAGCAGGTGATGCCTCTGGCCATGCCCAGCACCACAGCAGGGAGCTCTGAGCACTCCCTTCCCACCCCAGCAACCCCAAGGCAGAGGGGCTGCAACCCGGGCCTTCCGGAAGATGATTTTTGGGGTGCCCTCATGAGGAGAGGAGCTCTGCCATGCCTGGGGACCCCTGGGACAGAGGGAAAGCACTCAGGGCCCTCTCAAGGCTGATTTTTGGGGTGCCCTAATGAGCACAGCTCTGCCTGGGGATGCTGCAGCCCAAAAGGAGGGAGAGCTCATCTGTGACAGGCACAGCACCATGGACAGCCTGTACCAGAGGGACTTCTGCTCCCTACAGCACCTGCCCAGGGCTGCCACTGGCCACAGCAGGAATCAGCCTGGGAGGATTTAACTCCTGCCATTCCATACAGGACACTGCAAACAGGGACAGCTCTCACCCCACACTCTGTCCCTAAGGCAAGACTAAACCCCAGCTGCTGCTCCTGAGCTGACATCAAGCCCCAGACTCTGTCCCTGCGGTGACATTAAACCCAAACTGCTGCTCCTGAGGTGACATCAAGCCCCAACTGCTGCTCCTGTGGTGACATTCAGCCCAGACTGCCCCTGAGGTGACATCCAGCTTGCCCCTTGCCTGGCTTAAGGATTCCCCAGCACGGCTGGGCCATGGCTCTCTTTACTCTGCAGGCTGTGACCAGCAGGACTATGGCACGTGCACATGCAGGACAGTGGCTGGGTGGTCTCCCAGGTGCTCCAGCACACTCCCAGCTTTGGTGCAGGAAAGCCCCTCAGTCTGCAGTGTGTCTGTTTAGGGGGTCAGAGCCACCACCAGGGTCACCCTGGGTGTTCCAGGGAGGCGCCTCTCCCGAGGAGCCTCTGCAGGAGGAAATCCCCACCTTGCCCTGCCATAGGACCCCAAAGGAGAGGTGGGGGAGTGAGGAGGACTCAGGATTTTCAGACAGCAGAATTCCTTCCTGGAAAGGCTGGTCAGGCATTGGAAGAGGCTGCCCAGGGAGGTGTGGAGTCCCCATCCCTGGAGGTGTCCAGGGAACACCTGGACGTGGCACTCAGTGCTCTGGGCTGGTGACAACGTGGGGATCAGGCACAGGTTGGACTGGATGACCTTTGAGGTCTTTTCCAGCCTTAATGACCCGGGATTTTGGACCTGCAGAAGGCAGAGCTGAGGTGGGCCATGCTGACTCCAGGTCACCAACAGGAGCACCTGGGGGTGATGTGCCCTGGGCACCTGAGCTCAGCACAGGTGAGTGCCAGGCCCTCCTGCCTGGACATCTCACTGCTCTCAGCAGCCCCCAGGCTGATTTCACTGCCCCTGTGCCTCTCTCTCTCTTCCTGTAACGTGGAAAAGCACCTGCAGCCCCAGCCAGGCAGCAGCCCCCACCTGTAGCTGTGCAATGCTGCTCTAAAGGGATTTGGGAGGTTATTTTAAGGACAGGCCAAAACCCCATCTTGGAGTGCTCTTGTAATCAAAGCAGGTGATGCACAACCCTCACCATGACACAATGACACCAGGGGATGTTGAAGGGACATGGGAATCTCATAGTGTGACACATGGAGGGAGGACTGAGCCCAGGAGAAACTGTAACTTGGGCCATGAGACCCAGAGCTCAGGGAGTTCAGGCTGTGATGCAGAGGAACTGGGGAACCCTGGCAACAGGAAAAGGGGACAGGGGGCTGTTTGCACTTTGTGCATTCTGAATGGGCTCCTGGATGAAGCATCTGCCAAGAATGGGATATCCTGACTGCTCTGAACTGTACCAGGCTCCTGCTCCCGGGCTGTGTCCACCTGTGACTCCCGAGGGAGGAATGGCTGAGGAAAAGGGGTCACAGCCCGGTGCCCTGCAGGTCATAAGCCATTAAAACTTTCCTGTGCCACCAACTCAGCTGTGCCCAGCTGGGGAGAATGAGCCAAAAATAATTTAGGCCAAATTGCTGGAGTTCCACTGTCAGGCAGCAGCTCCAGGGATGGGGGGAGTTCCTGGGCATGAGGGCTCCAGCTCCATCTCTGCCAAATCCACAGCAAGACGGCTGCTCTGTTCCATTCCAAACTTACCCCCACCCCAGGACACCCACTCTGGCTCCCCACTGACACACCACCCACTGCCAAAGGAGGGAGAGTGGGGATTTCACTTCAGTGCCCTTGTTCTTGGAGTTCAAACCTCCGGCTGTGTTTTACTCCAGGCACAAATCTCATATTCCAGCAAGACTCAAAGGTATTTACCAATGTGCAAATGAATTTACAAATGAACCTTTGGGTGCTGAGAGGAGTCATAGGACACTTTGTCCAGCACGTCTAGGAAAAAGGAGGGGATGGATCATGCCAAGTCATTCAGCTCTTTGTGGCCTCTGATTAGAACGGGCACAAAGGCTCACAGGAGCTCTCTGATCAGTCCTGCAGTTCTGTCCCTCCCATCCTGCTCCTGCTGCACTCGGAACGTGCCATATTGCCCTGGTCTGGAGCGTGCACAGTAAAGAGAGTCTGAGCCTGGGCTACACCATGTTCTGCCAACCTCCGGCGCCCCGGGCCTCCCCAGCACCGGCCGGCTCTGGGTGCTGGGAGGTCGTTCCACAAGAAATCGCCCCTTGGTGAGTTACCTTGGCCGTTAGTTTTAGGTCGGGACCTCAGAACTGTAGCATCCCTAGAAATGCAGCTCCCACAATTTCACGGGTGTGTTCAGAACTGGTGGAAATCTAAAGCTGTCTTTGCCCCCGAGTGGCAGTGTCCCCGCAGACTGCACAGCCTGGGGTCTTCTCGGGGCAGTGACACCTCGCTCTGCTCCTGGGCGTGTCCAGTACAGGTGGGGATGTGGGAGGGCTGTGCTGGGCGCGGACAAGAGCATTGGCACCACTACGAACGTCCCCACGCTAGGCCCTGACTAAGACAAGTGCCCCAGAAGAAGTGAATATGTCTATTGACCGATTGTAAAGGTGAGAGAGGATCTCCAAAGCCCATTGTCACTGCTGCCATCTGAAAGACAGTAAAGACAGAGTTCAGTCTGTTGGAGCTGAGCATACTACGGCTGTTTGTACAAACTCAAGCAGAGCGGCGGCACCTGCGGAGAGGCCTCTCCTTCCTCGGCCCTCACTGCCTGCTCCCCAGGACTGTCCGGCGCCAGGACCCTGCCGAGTCCGGTCCCACCAGGCCAGGGTGGGGAGTGCTGCTGCCGCTGCCTCGGGAAGCAGGGTGGGATCCCAGGGGGGACTCAAGGCAATAGTAACCTCTGCAACCACTGTCGTTGGTTCACCCCCAGCGTTTAAAAGGAGCCCCTCAACTAGAGCAGACCCTCAGAACCAGGCACAGCCCCACACGGCCTCAGCTGCTGGCCAGGGAGAGCACATCCACAGGGATTCCTCAGGAAAAAGCCCTGGTTTTGGGCTTCCTGACTTTGAGTAAAAGCAGTGAGACACGTTCCAGAAACCTCTGAAGGAGGGGAGGTCAAACCCCAGGTTAAGGGTTCTCCTGGTATGGGCATTCCAGTACAAGCAGGAACAGCCAACAGAACTTGTCCAAAATCGAGAGGACCTGGGTGCAGGGGAGGGAAACGGGGCAGCACTGGGACATGGGGACACAGGGATCCTCCCTCAGGCAGAGGAGATGGTGACAGGACACTGCTCCCAGGATCCCTTCTGCCTTCACCACCTTAAACATGGCTCAGAAGCAAAACCCACGGCAAAGTCTTTGGCTTCTTGCATCTCAAGAAGGGATGCCCAACAGGACAGGCATTTTTAACCATTTCCTCTTGGAATGAAAGAGATTTGCGGGCAATTTGTGAGGTCAGTCGGGGTGCCTGGGTGAGCTGCAGGCTCAGGGCTGTGCTCTGGTTCCGAGGGCCCTGAGAACTCCACCGTGTCGGGGGGAGCACGAGGCAGAGTGAGTGGCCTGCAAGGGGGTCTCACCTGGAGGTTGGTGAGCTGCTGCTGCTGGTGGGCGATGGTTTGCTTCACCAGCACGCTCTTGATGCTCTGCTCCATGGCGTACTTCTTGGCCTGGAAGGAAAACAGGGGCTGTAGGGGCAGGACAAGGCAGCGGGGCAGGGAACGACGCCTGGCTCCGCACCGCAGCTCCCAGAACCTTCCGGAGTCCATCCCTGAGCACCACAGCACTGCCCACAGCTCCCAGCACCTCCAGGCCCTGGGACACAGCAGGATGTGGCGAGGGGCAGTGCAGGGAAGCAGCATGCACCAGGAGCTTGGCATTCCCCTCTTCCACCCCCACACCCACCCACAGCCCCTTACCTGCAGGGCCCAGGGCGGGGCACGGCCTCCTCCAGTCCTCTCCTCTCAGAGAGCGTCTGCACAGGCAGGGGCTACAGGAGGGAAGGGGCTCCACCTCCCCATGGCACCCCCTGGGCTGGGCTCTGCCCTCTCAGCAAACCCAGCCTGCTCTGGATCTGCTCCCAAAAGAACCAGCTCTTCCCTGGCTCTGCTCCCTGAATGCCCCAGTGCACCTCTGGCTCTGCCTGCATGCACAAGGCTCCTGTGGGGCTCCTCTCAGTCCCCTCCAAACCTGGCAAAGCCAGAGGCTCCAGCAGTGCTGGCACAGAGGCTCCATGCCCAGGCAAACCTCACCCCCACGCCTGTGCATGGTCCCCAGGACACACACTCAGCCACCCCCTGGCCCCTGGTCTCCATGGCTGTGTTTGGGATCTGCCAGGGAATGGCAGGATCTCACCCAGGGATTTCAGACACCTGGAAATGGACAAGAGGGTTTGCATCCATGGGCTCCAGAGAAGCCAGAGGGAATGGGGCAGGGAGCCAAGCACCACACGCAGAGGGACAGGTGTGACAGCACAGGCACACCCACATGCCTCCCGAGGACAGAGCTCTCTATCCCTGTCATCCCGAGGACAGGGATATTCTGGGATGAGTTCTGGTGTGGACAGTGCCAGGCCAGCTGGAGCAGGCCCCAATACCAGTCTTCATGGAGCAGCAGCTGCTGCTCAGTGACTTTGTGGCACCCACAATCTAGCTCAGAATTCCCATCTGACTTAGGATGCCATTTTTCTGAACTTACTGGCTTTTTAAATTAAACCCACTCTCACCCACCCCAACAGTAATCCCCCATCATGCTCCCAAAAGTGTCCAGGAACTCTAAGCCAAAACAAGTAATTCCTAAGCCCAAATGTGACTGTGGGACCCTCCAGCATGGCCACGATCCCAGAGATCTGGTGGCAAGTTCCCTTTGGCCCCACCAGTGACAGAGGCTTGTTAAAAACCCAAACAACACCACCCCCCAGACAGCAAATTCCCACCAGTTTTACTCACTTTCTGGAGAGCTTCCTGCTGCTCTGGGGTGAGAGGGGGCAGCCCCAGCTTTGCTGCCGTGCTTTGCCCATTTTCCATCTTAATGGACTCCGTACCCTAAGGAAACAGAAAATGCTCAGGGAAAACTGTTCTTATAGTAGTGACTTGACTCCTTCCTTCCAGAGCACTTAATGCCACAACATCACAGTGGGCTGAAATCCCTTCCCAAAGCCAGCTGCGTGTCAGGAAAACCAGTTCATATTCCTGCCATTCCCTGTGGCAAGAGCCATCCCAGCAATTGTACAAACCAAGGGATGAGCTGGACACTTACAGAGTTCTACAACCACATTTTCTGTGAGCAATCAGATAATCCCCAATCCTTGCTCACACCATCTCCATCCCCTCAACAGATTCACTGTCTCATGTCCCCATTAGTGCTCTCCTCCCACCTCTCCCTCCTGGCTCTGCTGACCCAGTTTTCTCAAGTTCTGGTTTTAAAACCTTCTCTGAAACTTTCCCAAACCACAGAATAATGGAATGCTTTGGAGGAACCGTAAAGCTCACGCAGTCCCACCCCCTGCCATGGGCAGGAACATATTCCACTATCCCAAGTTGCTCCAATCCCTGTCCAACCTGGCCTGGAACACTTCCAGGGTTGGGGCAGCCACAGCTTCTCTGAACAACCTGTGCCAGGGCTCCTCACCCTCACAGGCAAGGATTTCTTCCCAAGATCCCACATAACCCTGCCCTCTGGCAGTGGGAAGCCATTTCCCCTGTCCTGTTACTCCAAGCCCTTGTCCAAAGTCCCTCTCCAGCTCTCTGGAGCTACAATTCCAGCACAGCAATCCCACTGCTGGAACCATGGATGGATTGTACTGCTGGGACCTTGACTGACTCCAGCACAGTGATCCCACTGCTGGAACCATGGATCAATCATACTGCTGGGACCTTGACTGACTCCAGCACAGCGATCCCACTGCTGGGACTCCAGGATGGTGATCCAGGATGGAGATCCCACTGTTCAGACCATGGATCCATGCCAGGACTGGGACTCCAGCATGGTGATCC
>JAHLSL010000112.1:4483475-4494214 GCA_025920805.1 Petroica traversi | reverse complement strand
TCCCAGGCTGCTCCAAGTCCTTTCCTAGGACACACCCAGGATGGGGCAGCCACAGCTCCCCTGGGCATGGGTGGGGTTTGGACACACTCAGGATGGGACAGCCACAGCTCCCCTGGGCAATCCATGCCTGCTGTTTACAGGGACGAATTCCATCCCAATATCCACCCAAACCTGTCCTGTTCCAGCTCCAGGCCGTGACCTCAAGCCTCTGCTGTCCCAAACCAACACCCTCACCCCAAAGCTCTCCAGAACCTCACACCTGTCGAGGCTGCACAAACCTCTCCTTCCTTTTCACATCCACTTAAAACCTCCCAGCACAGATTCCCCCTCCCACCAATCCCTAAAACCCCTCCTGAGGTACCTCCTGGAGCCTCTCCCAAACCCCGTGGGTGCCACCAGCAGTGTCCCCAGGGACACCTACCCACCAGGAGCCCTTCCCAAACCCCGTGGGTGCCACCACGAGTGTCCGCAGGGACACCTACCCACCAGGAGCCTTTCCCAAACCCCGTGGGTGCCACCAGGAGTGTCCCCAGTGGTATCTACCCACCAGGAGCCCTTCCCAAACCCCGTGGGTGCCACCAGGAGTGTCCCCAGGGACACCTACCCACCAGGAGCTTCTCCCAAACCCTGTGGGTGCCACCAGCAGTGTCCCCAGGAATACCTACCCACCAGGAGCTGCTCTCAAACCCCCTGGGTGCCACCAGGAGTGTCCCCAGGAATACCTACCCACCAGGAGCTTCTCCCAAACCCCCTGGGTGCCACCAGGAGTGTCCCCAGGGGCACCTACCCACCAGGAGCCTCTCCCAAACCCCGTGGGTGCCACCACGAGTGTCCCCAGGGACACCTACCCACCAGGAGCCCTTCCCAAACCCTGTGGGTGCCACCAGCAGTGTCCCCAGGGACACCTACCCACCAGGAGCCCTTCCCAAACCCTGTGGGTGCCACCAGCAGTGTCCCCAGGGACACCTACCCACCAGGAGCCCTTCCCAAACCCCGTGGGTGCCACCAGGAATGTCCCCAGGGACACCTACCCACCAGGAGCCTCTCCCAAACCCCGTGGGTGCCACCAGGAGTGTCCCCAGGGTCACCTACCCAGGCAGCGGACCTCGGCCCCGCTCCAGAGCCCGTTGGCCATGCACTCCCGGACCCGTGAGCCCACCAGGGTGTAGCCAGTGTTGCAGGAGAAGATGGCAGTGGCCCCGTAGCTGGTGAGGGTCCCGATCTTGTTCCCGTTGGGAGGCGTGGGCAGGTCCCCGCAGGAGATAACTAGGACAGATCCCAGAGGGCAGTGAGCAGAGAGGGCTGGGAGGGATGGCTTTGGGAGGAACTCATTAAATAATCCCTGGAATCGTAGTAATTCCAGAGCTGGGTTAGATGAGGTGACAGAAATAAGAGCTGTTAATATTTATGCTTGGGGGACACGAGGGATGCACTAAAGACAGGCTGGGAAGGAACCAAAGGGAATTCACATCAGAATTCCTCACACGGGAGCATTTCTGTCATTAAGCCACTGCTGGATGCAGCCTGATTCCCAGAAAAGCCCCAGAATCGTGGAATGGGGTGGCTCAGAAGGGACTTTAAAGGCCTTGGGAGGTGACATCTCCCTCTAGGCCAGGCTGCTCCAAGCCCAGTCCAACCTGACCTTGGAATGGCACCAAGTTTCCACTTAGAAGTGACACCCAGCTCCTCCCCATGAGCTGAAATCCCAAAATCTGCAGATTTGTGGGACGCTGGAGCCCCTGCAAACCCAGCTCCCCCCTCAGAACTGCAGCTCTTGATTTGAACTTCATTTTCCCTGCTCTCGGAGCTCTGCAAACCCTCAGGAGCTCCTGCCAAGATGTTGTCTCTCGGATGGAGGTGGCTGTAAGGCTGAGGGAACAAAAGGAGGTCAGGCTCCTGCTCCCGGATCCTGGCAGGGGGAAAAGTACATCTGTCACCCTCACCAGCAGCCACAGCACCACAAACAAAGGCAGGCAGCGGGGAAGGAGAGGGTTTTGCTGTCTGTGTCTGCACTCAGACACAAAACAACCCCTCCACCTGTGACAAAAGGAGAGATCCAAAGCACAGCAGTGGTGTCAGAACAGCTGAGAGCTGCTGGGTGCCCCGTGGGTTTGATGTGCAGGTGACACTGTTACCCTTGTAAAGCTGCTGTTTGTGTGAGCGCTGAGGTTTGGCAGCACAATTGTGCTTTTTTCCTCCTCAAAAGCCCCGACTTCAGAGCAGCTGTGACAGCGAAGCTGCTGGGACCCCACGGGCTTGGGATCCCAGAGAGGCACTGGGATAAACCAGGAATGGGATCCAGGCATTTCCCTGCACCCCAACTCTCCTCCAAGCAGCTCTGCTGGCTGCACCTCTGCTGCTGCCAGGGGACATTAAATCCCACCCTCAGCAGGGACACCTTTCCCAATCCCAGGTTGCTCCAACATGGCCTGGGACACTTCCAGGGATGGGGCAGCCACAGCTTCGCTGGGAAATCCATCCCAGCCTCTCCATACCCCCGCAGGGAGAGGTTTCTTCCCAAAATCTGCACAAAACCATCTCACAAATGCCCAAAAGGCCAAACCAAGCTCCAGCTGCTGCCAGGAGTCATTAAATCCCACCCAAAGCAAGGACACCTTTCCCAATCCCAGTTTGCTCCAACATGGCCTGGGACCCTTCCAGGGATGGAGCAGCCACAGCTTCTCTGGGAAATCCATCCCCACCCTCCCAAAATCTGCACCAGCCCATCCCATCCTGTACCCAAAGGCCACCATGTCCTTGGTTACCCCCACTCACCCCCAGCACCACCCTGAAACCCTGGGGCTGGCATTTGCTGACCCCAAACCTGGTGTCACCCTGGGAAATCCATCCCAGCCTCTCCCTGCCCTCACAGGGAAAAATTTCTTCCCAAAATCTGCACCAACCCATCCTACCCTGTACCCAAAGGCCACCACCTCCTTGTTTACCCCCCCAGCACCACCCTGAAACCCTGGGGCTGGCATTTGCTGACCTCAAATCTGGTGCCACCCTGGGAAATCCATCGCAGCCTCTCCCACCCTCACAGGAAGGAACTTCTCCCCAAAATCTACACCAACCCCTCCCATCCTGTACCCAAAGGCCCCTTGGTTACCACCCTGTACCCAAAGGCCACCACCTCCTTGGTTTCCCCCCCAGCACCACCCTGTAACCCCGGGGCTGGGATTTGCTGACCCCAAACCCCAAACCCTCGCTGGTACCACCCTGGGGTGCCCCTGCTCTCACTTTTGCAGGTGGGCACGGGCTGCCCGATGCTCCAGGTGCCGTTGGCCTGGCAGCGGATCACCCTCTGGCCCGTGTAGTAGTAGCCAGGGTCACAGATGAGCATCAGCTGGGCGTTGTAGTGCTGCTGCACCTCGTAGCTGAGGCGCCAGCGGCCGTGCTCCACCGCGATGCTGCCCACGTCGGGGCACGTCACAGCTGGGCCAGGGGAAACAGCACACAGAGGGTTAACTGAGGTTTCCACACCAAAAAAAACAACAAAAAAAAGTGTTTTTAATAAGGCAGTCATGCCGGAATGATGTTTGGTTTTTGTTTATATACCTTTTACACAGCTCTGTGCACCCACAGCCCCAGCAGAGCTGTGACCCTTCCCTGAGCCTGGTGCTCAGTGCTCTGGGAGTGCCCTGCAGGCCCTGAGGCTGAAGAGCCCAGAGCTGCAGAGCCAGGGACACCAAACATTCTGCTGGCTCAGGAAGCCAAGGGCCCCTGGCAGGACAGATTCTGGAAAGTCGAGCTGAGCCCAGCCCAGCCCCAGCATTGGGCTCCCTTGTTGGATCTGGGCTGTGGAAAGTCTAGAACTGGTGTGTGTGACTGACGGGGGTGCATTTGCCACGCTGGCACCTGGGGGAAGTGGATGCATCAAACAGGATCCTGACTCAAATACTGAGGGAAAGACCCCAACCTTCTAATGGTGTCTGGCTTCATTTTATAACACCAGGAAAAGGCATCACAGCACACCACGAGATTGAATTCCTGCACCAAATCTCCATGTGCCCCAAGCACCCCACAAACGGGGCAGAGCTGTTTGAGCTGCAGGTGGAGTGGACACCCCAGTGCTGACAAATCAGGATTTAGGATTTCATATTTTTCATGTATTTGTAACCCTGCAGTTCTTTAGTGCACAACTCTAAACTCCATATCTAGTGTCAGCTGCTGCTCTCCCATTTTGCTCAGACACAACAATTCCTCTCCAGGCCTGGCAATCAAGGACCCCTGACTGTCCCAGGCCCTGAGAGATGGAAACAAAAGCGACTTGGGGAGAGCAAACTTGGGGTGAATGACTTCAATCCCTGGAGCTGGAATTGGAAGATTCACCCCCAATATCCAAATGGACCAAAATGATAAAAATGTGAAAATCCATGATCATTTTTTGGGTGTGGCGTGGCTTCATCTGCCCGAAATGTTCCTGTAGGCCCTTCAATACATAAAACTGCTTTTTATTTGCTTAATTCAGCCTGGCTGGTGTTTTTAGGGAATCCCAAGAAGGCTGGACACCCCAAAGCCCCACTCACCCACGCACAGGGGGGGGCTGGTTCCCGTTGCTCCACACGCCCTCCTGCAGGCACTCGGCGCTGGGCTCGGCGCCCGCCTGCAGCTGGAAGCCCTGGTTGCACTGGTACACGGCCTTGGTGCCCACCGTGTACTCCTTGCCAAACACAACCCCGTTCCTGGGGGCTCTGGGCACTCCACAGGAGAGAGCTGGGAGGAGAAAACACACCCCAAAATTAAAACAATAATAAAATAAAATAAGAGAGTTGATGGTTTTATCCTGAACTGAAATCCGGATCCCAAACTCTCCTACCACACACTCCGCAGGAGAGAAGTGGGAGGAGAAAATACACTCCAAAATTAAAAATAAAATAAAATAAAATAAAATAAAATAAAATAAATAAAAAAATAAAATAAAATAAAATAAAATAAAATAAAATAAAATAAAATAAAATAAAATAAAATAAAATAAAATAAAATAAAATAAAATAAAATAAAATAAAATAAAATAAAATAAAATATAAAAAAAAATAAAATAAAATAAGGGAGCTGCTGGTTTTATCCCAAACTGAAATCCGGATCCCAGTTCTCTCCTGCCCCACACTCCGCAGGAGAGAGCTGGGAGGAGAAAACACACCCCAAAATTAAAAAAATAGTAAAATAAAATAAGGGAGTTGATGGTTTTATCCTGAACTGAAATCTGGATCCCAAACTCTCCTACCCCACACTCCAGAGGAGAGAAGTGGGAGGAGAAAACACACCTCAAAATTAAAAATAAAATAAAATAAAATAAGGGAGCTGCTGGCTTTATCCCGAACTGAAATCCGGATCCCAAAGTCTCCTACCCCACACTCCACAGGAGAGAAGTGGGAGGAAGAAACACATCCTAAAATTAAAAATAAAATAAAATAAAATAAAATAAATAAAATAAAAAAAATAATAAAAAATAAAATAAAATAAAATAATAAATAAAATAAAATAAAATAAAATAAAATAATAAAATAAAATAAAATAAAATAAAATAAAATAAAATAAAATAAATAAAATAAAATAAAATAAAATAAAATAAAATAAAATAAAATAAAATAAAATAAAATAAAATAATAAGGTAGCTGCTGGTTTTATCCTGAACTGAAACCCAGAACCCAAACTCTCCTGCCCCACACTCCACAGGAGTGCCCAGCCTTCAGAAAGGATCAGCTTTTGCCACAGCAAAGCCAATCCTGAATCCCAGTTTCTCCTGGAAGAGGCTCTGGCTCACACTTCCCACAATATCTGTATCACAAGGTGCTCCAGCAGAGCACAGCCGGGTTTTCAGGGAGATAAAGGATTTGATAAGGAGAACATTTTGTGTTTACATCCCCCAGCAGCACCCACCCCAAACCCCTCTCCACGAGCACTCCTGCCCTGCAGAAAGCAGCAAACTGTGGAATTATGTTGTGGCAGAAGGGAGGCTAATTTAGGCCTGAGGTAGCGGGGGGGAATTCGGGGGAAAATGGAAAAGCAGGCGCGGTGCCAGGCGGCTCCAAGGGGAGGCTCGGCACCATTCCCGCTGGAATCCTCGGCTCTGGGGGCAGGGCAGGGAGGGGACAGGCAGGTGACAGCCAAAAATACACAAAGAACGTTGATGTTGTCCTGCTTCCCCACCCTGGGAATGCCAGGGCTGGGAAATGTCCTCGGATCTGCTTTTCCAGCAGCGTTCGGGGGAGGAGGGAAAGCAAATCCAGATCTGACCCCAAAGCCACCCCGTGGTCCCCATCCCTCTCCAGGCTCTGGGGGAGAGGGATATCCACATCCCTCCTGTTGGGATCCAAGGGAAGAGCAGCCAGGACCTGGAAGCTCCCGGGAAAGGAGCAGACCCTGCCATGCTCTGGACAGGATGGGATGTCCAAGAGAAGCTCAGGCAGGACCTGGGGAGCTCCTGAGGGCTCTGGACAGGATGGGATGTCCAAGAGAAGCTCAGGCAGGACCTGGGGAGCTCCTGAGGGCTCTGGACAGGATGGGATGGCCAAGAGAAGCTCAGGCAGGACCTGGGAAGCTCCTGAGGGCTCTGGACAGGATGGGATGTCCAAGAGAAGCTCAGGCAGGACCTGGGAAGCTCCTGAGGGCTCTGGGGAGGATGGGATGGCCAAGAGAAGCTCAGGCAGGACCTGGGAAGCTCCTGAGGGCTCGGTGGGGCTGGAGAGCAGCAGAAGCACAGCCCTAACCCCTGATCCCAACATCTGCCTGTGCTTCCAAACAAACCCATTCTCTGCTGGAGCAGAAGGAGTTCAGCCCCCAAGCTCTTCTCTTGAGCCACTTCCTGGTGTGCACAAAAACAGGGCTGGAAAAGCAGGAAAAGTCATTTTTTGGTAGCACAGAGCCCAGTGAGGGCTGGAGAGCCCAAACTTTGTGTGAGCAGCAGCAGCAGCAGCACAATCCTGAGCACAATCCCAGCTTTTATCCCACTCGTGCCACAGCCTGGAGCAGGATCCCAGAGCAGGAATTCTGAGGGGTGGGAGCAATTCCAGGATCAGGCCCATCCCTGGTGGCACTGACGATGACAGGAGTGTCACTGCAGCCAATCCCCCTCCAAGGCCTGGTGTCTAGACAGGCTGCCAGGCTGAATACCAATGGCCCTGCCAGGGAAGAGAGGGCACCTGGAAAATCCAACATTTTCCCTGCCTTTTTCCTTTTTCCTGCATTCCCAGCCATGGAGACCGAGGGGAAGCTGAGCCATTCCCATCCCCACCAAGGCCTGCTCCTTTCTGCTTCCCATTCTCTTAATGCTTCCCAAAAAAGTGTTCCTTTCACAAAAATTGTCAGCTCAAAGGCACTGCAAGGTTCCTTCGGAATAAATGGGAATTTTAGCTCCACAAAGGAGCAGGGGTGGTTGGCAGTGAAGGGAAAGGAGGAGCAGGGAGGGAGCATCAGGAGGGGTCCTGAAGCAGCAGAACCCCTGGCACTGATCCCTGTCCCCCCTCCTTCCCAAGCCTGGAATTCGCTCCGTGCTGGGCAGGACGGGGCACAGAGATCCCGGATAAAGAGCAGGAGATGTGGAAGGAACAACTCCACACCTAAATCTGGGATGAGGCCAATGGAACTGCCTGAATCCCAGAGGGTAAGAGGGCACTTCCAGAAGGATGGGGATGGGAATTCCAGTCAGGAAGCAGAGCAGCTCTCACACTCCTGGCAGCCTTTCCAGGGGCTTCCAAGCCTTTTGGATTCTTCCAAGCTTCTTTGGCTGTGTCTTCACTAAATGTCCAAACACTTCCACACCAAGAGCCTCCACAGAGATGGGTATTTTTCCTTCCCTCATCCCAAGCCCTTCCCTCTTTTCCTGCTCCCAATGACTCTCTTCCCTCTCTGCCTACCTATTCCTGAGCCCTGGATAGAAGAGCACCCCTCAGTGCTCACCTGCAGCTCCAAGTCTGTTCTCAACACAGAATTAAGGGAATTCCAACAACAGCATTATCAAAAAGATGGTTTTTTTTCTTCCTCTTCCCTTCCCTCTTTTCCTGCTCCCAGTTATT
Source organism: Petroica traversi (assembly GCA_025920805.1). Taxonomy (NCBI): domain Eukaryota; kingdom Metazoa; phylum Chordata; class Aves; order Passeriformes; family Petroicidae; genus Petroica; species Petroica traversi. Next base: position 4,486,196 of record JAHLSL010000112.1, on the reverse strand, counting down.
CCCTTCCCTCTTTGCTCATATATTCCCAAACCTCTGGAGACGGGGATCACCCTCAGTGCTCCGAGCCTGTTCTCAACACGGAATTACAAGAATTCCAACAGCAGCATCTTCACACAGATGGGGTTTTTCTTCCCCATCCTGAGCTCTTCCCTCTTTTCCTGCTCCCAGTTATTCCCTTCCCTCTTTGCTCATCTATTCCCAAACCTCTGGAGACGAGGATCACCCTCAGCATGGAATTAATGGAATTCCAACAGCAGCATCTTCACACAGATGGGATTTTTTTCTTCCCCATCCTGAGCTCTTCCCTCTTTTCCTGCTCCAAATTATTCCCTTCCCTCTTTGCCCATCTATTCCCAAACCTCTGGAGACGAGGATCACCCTCAGTGCTCCGAGCCTGTTCTCAACATGGACTTGCCAAAATTCCACACCGATGCCTTCTTTTCCCTTATTCCAAGTCTTCCCCTCTTTTCCCACTCCCACCTATTCCCTTCCCTCTTTGCCCATGTCCTCCCAAAGCCCTGGAGACAAGGATCACCCTCAGTGCTCCGAGCCTGTTCTCAATCCAGAATTGCAGAAATTCCAGAAGCGGTGTCTTCACACCGATGCCTTCTTCTCTCCTATTCCAAGTCCCCCCCCTCTTTCCCCACTCCCAGTTATCCCTTCCCTCTTTGCCCACCTATTCCCAAACCCTTGGAGACAGATTTGGATTTGGATCACCCCCCTGTTCTCCGAGCCTGCTCTCACACAGAACCCCACGCATTCCAACATCGCCATTTCTTTTTCCATCACCTTTTCCTCCGCTCTTCCCGCGACTCCTGGAACTCCCTCCCAGCCCTTCCAGGCTCTCACCTTGGCACAGGGGTGTGGCTTCCCTCCAGTGGAAGTGTCCCTGGGGGTGCTGGGCGCAGGTGGAGGTGCTGTGTCCCACCAGGCGGTACCCGGCGTCGCAGCCGAAGCGCACGGAGCTGCCGGGACGCAGCCCCGAGTGGCTCAGGATCATCCCGTGGGCTGGGGGCTGTGGGAGGCTGCAGTAGGGAGCTGCCAAGGAGGGTAGGAGAGAGGGAATGAATCACTGGATGGGTAAGATCAGGGTGATTCCCTGCCCGCTCCTGGGAATTGCACCGAGCGTCCCGAAAAACGGGGAATTTGGGATGGATAAACACAAAGTCAAAGCAGGGCTCTGGTTTGAGCCTTGCCCAGCTCCAAGAATAAAGAGTTTATTTCTGGTAATTAAATCTTCCTTAATTCATCTGCTGAGCAAAGTCTGGACGGACTTTTCCAGTGCCTGACCATGCCCTCATCCAGAAAGCTTTCCCAAGATCCAATCCCTGGCATCAGTGACTCCACAGCAAGCTCTGATTCTGAAGAGTGGTTGAGAAATGAGCCAAAGCTCCAAGGTTTCTCCCTGAAATTTCTCCAGATTGTAATCCCATGATTCTGGTTCTGACTATTGAAGAGTGGTTGAGAAATGAGCCAAAGCTTCAAGGTTTCTCCCTGGAATTTCTCCTGACTGTGATCCCACAATCCTGGTTCTGATTGTTACAGAGTGGTTGAGAAAGGACTCAAAGCTCCAAGGTCTTTCCATAGAATTTCTCCCAGTTATGATCCCAAAATCCTAGTTCTGACTATTAAAGACAGCTAGAGAAAGGACTCAAAGCTCCAGGGTTTCTCCCTGGAATTTCTCCTGACTGTGACCCCACAATCCTGGTCCTGAGTGTTACAGAATGGTTGAGAAAGGACTCAAAGCTCCAAGGTTTTTCCACGGAATTTCTCCCAATTATGATCCCAAAATCCCAGTTCTGACTGTTACAGAGTGGTTGAGAAATGAGCCAAATCTCCAAGGTTTCTCCTGGACAGACCCTTCCTTTCCAGCCTCCCCAGCTCTGTGCCACCCCAGCTCTGCGCCACCCCTGCCCTCCCAGCTGGATCCCATGGAATCCCATGGAATCCCAGGGATCCTCCCTGGCAGGGGCTCACCAGAGTAGCGGATTTTGAAGCCTTTCCTGTTGTAGGCATGGTCGGAGGACCAGCGCAGGAAAACGCTGCTGCCGCTGCTGGTGACGCTCAGAGGGGCCGAGTAATTCCCGCTCAGGGACAGCAGCAGAGGGCTCTGCCCAGAGGGACCTGCAGGGAAGGAGGGACTGGGAAAAGGGAAAAGTCACAGCTGCCCTGGAGCCACTCACGGGCTCGGTGTCCCTGCAGGAGGAACGGGCACACGGGGATTTCTCCAAGGAAAGGAGTTCCAGGGCTCCCTCCTGCCCCTGGGAATTCAGCATCAAACAAAGCTGATCACAGAAAAGCAGGATTTGCTCCAGGGCGGGAGATCAGGTCCCCACGGTGACACCAGGGGCAGCAGCACAGCCCCTGTGTCCTGCACTGGTCACCCTAAAAATCCCCTCCCCTTTCCCAACAACTCCTGGGCTGGAGAATCCGCTCCCTGTGGCCTTCAGGGATGGGAGTTCCCGCTTCCGCAACTCATCCCCTGCAGCAATCTCAGCTGCCATCCCTTCCAGGAGCTTCCCAACTCCTGCCCCTTGGAAAAATGCTTCGGATGCATAAAAAAGAAAAAAAATCAAATTGCTGCTATTTCCTTGCAGGGAATCAGCAAGGAGCTTTCTGGAAGATCAGCAGGAGGTTCCAGGAGGGAACCTGGCCCTGGAATGCTCCTTCCCGTTTGATTCTGGAATCCCAGGAAGGTTTGGGATGGGATGAATCTCTTAC
>JAHLSL010000112.1:4445633-4461608 GCA_025920805.1 Petroica traversi | reverse complement strand
ACAAAATTGGGTTAATTTTTGGGGCATGGGTGACACCAGGGGGAGAGGACACAAAATTGGGTTAATTTTTGGGGCACGGCTGCAGGGGGAAGACACAAAATTGGGTTCATTTTGGGGGGTATGGGTGCCAGGAGGGGGAGAGGACACAAAATTGGGTTAATTTTTGGGGGCACCAGGGGAAAGGACACAAAATAGGGTTAATTTTTGCGGTATGGCTGCCAGGAGGGGGAAAGGACACAAAACACCGTTAATTTTTTGGGTTACGGCTGCCAGGGAAAAGGACACAAAATAGTGTTAATTTTTGGGGGCACGGCTGCCGGGGGGAGGGGGGGGGGAAGGACACAAAATTGGGTTAATTTTTTTGGGGGAATGGTGGCTGTTGGGAGTAAAGAGCTGTCAGTTTTATGCTGAGTTCCTGAAGTATCTAAATCCTGAGGAGGAGGTGGAGAATGCAAACCTGACCGTCGGCTGATGGGACCTGAGTCCCAAGAAGGGGCTGAATTCAAACTTGAACACTGACTGAGTGTACCCAAAACCCCAAAATATCTAAGGATAACACCCCAAGGAGGTGCAGAAGGCAAACTTGACCATGGACTGATTGTACCTAAACCCCAAAGTATTGGGGCTGAATCCAAACATTATAGCTTTCCATTTTTACCTAAAGCCCCAAAGTTTCAGGGCTGAGCAAAACTCGAACATTGGCTGATTGTACCTGAACCTCAAAGTACTGGGGCTGAATCAAACATGAGCACTGACTGTACCTAAACCCCAAAGTATTTAAACTCCAAAGAGGGGCTGAATGCAAACTTGACCATGGAGTGATTGCACCCAAACCCCAAAGTATGGGGATGAACCAAACATGGTCATTTTCCATTTTTACCTAAAACCCCAAAGTATTTAAATCCTAAGGAGGCACTAAATGCAAACTTGACCATGGAGTGATTGCACCCAAACCCCAAAGTATCGTGGCTGAATCCAAACAAGACCATTTTCCATATTTACTTAAAACCCCAAAGTACCCAAACCCCAAGGAGGTGTTGAATGCAAATATGGCCATTGACTGGTCACTCCTAAACCCCAAAGGATCTAAATCCCAAACTGGGGCTGATCCAAGCATGACCATCGATAATTCCTAAACCCCAAACATAACCATTTACTGATCAGACCTAAATCCTAAAGATTGGCTTAATCCAGGCATGACCACAGCTGATTTCTCCTAAACCCCACAGCATCTAAATCCCAAAGGCTGGTTGAATCCAAGCATGACCATTGACTGATTATTCCTAAATCCCAAAGCACCCAAACCCCAGAGAGGGGCTGAATCCAAGCTCAGCCACTGAGGAGAGAAATTAAGAACATTTCCCTCCCAGTTCTGTCAGCTCAAGTGATCCGAGCTCAAGTGGTTCCATGCCAGCCTGAGTGCAGGTGGCACTTGGTGACACGGCTGGGGGCACTTGGTTGGAGGTTGGGCTTGAAGATCTTGGAGATTTTTTCCAACCTTGATGATTTAATGATTCTCTGCTGGAAATAAAAGCAGTTGGAACATCCAGAATCTCCCTCCAGAGGATTTTCCTCTCGTCAAAAGGTTGTTTTTACCCAAACCAAACCAAAGGATTTGGCAGTGGCTTCCCCAAAAGTTGGTTTGTCACCCAGTGCAGGAGCCTCTGTGGCGAACCCTTTGGGCTCCTCAGCTCCCTGGGCCTCATGGCCATGAAGGAACAGAAACTGGAAAAAATAATCTTTGGAAAAGAGAGAAGAAGGGGGGTTTAAGTTTTGATGGTGCTGGACTTGTTGATATTCCCGTTGAGTACTGGGAATTACAGCCAAAGAAAGGAACAAGTCTGGCAGATAAGGGAGGAGAAAAACTCATAAAAAAACAGGTCTATTGCTGAGGACGAATTCAATTAATATTTCCCTCTGAGTTGCTTTAAACTTAGGAGTGTTTAGCTAATTAGAGTCTGGCCAGACAGATCCAAATAAGGGCCGGCTCCCTCTTTTCCTGGTGCTCTCCATGCAGGAGGGAGGAGGAAACCTCCCCTGATTTCATCAAAACCTTTGCTCTGCTGAGCTCTTTGAAGATTGCAATCACAACCACAGCTGTTTCACACTCATCAGGCAGGAATGCAAGAGAACAGATCTCCAACTGCTCCAAAACCCAAACCACGCTTCACTTCAGCCCCGGAGAAGGCTCAGGTCATGCCCGTGTTTGTCCCCTCTTTGCAGCAGGAGCTGGATGTTCCCACGGATAACTCCAGGGAGCACGAGGTGAGAAATCCCTTCTGCTTTCCTCCTGTTCCCTGCATCGTTTGCTATTTGCTCCCACAAAATCCCCGGTGCAGCACAGAGCTGTTACTGACAGGATCAAGGGGCAGGAGTGTGACAGCCCCGAGCCTGTGACAGGCACAGAGGGAGGATTTCTGAGCTGCCAGACAGCGATTTCAGCTGCTTACACCCGGCCAAGTGCTAAAAATGCCACTGGGAAGAATGGCTGCGGGATAAATCTCTGAATTCCCTGTGTGACAAACCCCCCAAACTCCCTGTGTGACAAACCCCAATATCCCTGACAAACTCACAAACTCCCCATGTGACAAACCCCAAACTCCCTGTGTGACAAACCCCAAACTCCCTGTGTGACAAACCCCAAACTCCCCGTGTGACAAACCCCAAATTTCCTGTGTCACCCCGGGCAGGACAGCAGGATGGGGCTGATGCAAATCCTGGGATGTGCAGGGTTCAGGCTGAGTGGGGGTGAAAGGGCTGAACACGAAGAACCCACAGAGCTCTGCTCCCACAGGAACCTCATTCCCTGTGCAATTCCCTGCTCAGACCCCAAAAGCAGCTCAGGACACTCAGGACACCCCCGGGGACACTTCCAGAACACACCTGAACTCACCTTGGTAGACAAAATGGAAGCCTTTGGCCGTGGATTGACCCTTGGAGCTGAATTTGATGAGGATCTGGTTGGTGGTGGCCAACGGCAGAGATTCCCCTGGATGGGGAGAGGGAAAACGGGAGAGACGGAGGGGACAGAGTGAGTGACACTGACGGGACACACGGAGCTGGTGCCGGGTGCCAGCTGTGACAGAGCTGCTTTTCCCAGCAGGGACAGGGACGGGGATGGGGACGGGGGCAGGGACAGGGACAGGGATGGGGACAGGGATGGGGACAGGGACGGGGACAGGGACGGGGACAGGGACGGGGACAGGGGGCAGGGGCAGGGACAGGGGACAGGGGACAGAGACAGGGGCAGGGACAGGGGACAGGACAGAGACAGGGGCAGGGACAGGGGATAGGGATAGGGGACAGGGGCAGGGGACAGGGATAGGGGACGGGATAGGGGACAGAGGACAGGGACAGGGTACGGGGGCAGGGATAGGGGACAGGGAATGGGGACAGGGGCAGGGATGGGGACAGGGGCAGGGGGCAGGGACAGCTCCGTACCTGTGTGGGAGCCCGAGAGGGAGCTGAGCAGGCGCGAGTGCTGCGTGGGGCCATCGTGCACCTCCAGCACGTCATTGAGCGCCGTCTGGAAAAACGCAAACTGCCCGAACAGCACTGCGGGGACAGGAGGGGACAGGAGGGGACAGGGACAGCGCTGGCACCGGCCCCGGCTGGCCCAGAGCCACCACACTGCTCAACAGAGACAGCACACTGCTGTCCCCAGAGCCACCACACTGCTGTCCCCAGAGCCACCACACTGCTGTCCCTGCTGCTGTCCCCAGAGTCACCACACTGCTGTCCTCAGTGTCATCAAACTGCTGTCCCTGCTGCTGTCTCCAGAGCCACCAGACTGCTGTCCCTAGAGCCACCACACTGCTGTCCCCAGTGTCACCTATTGCTGTCCCCAGTGTCACCTATTGCTGTCCCCAGTGTCACCCACTGCTGGGTCACCACACTGCTGTCCCCAGTGTCACCCATGGCTGTCCCCAGCACCACCCTCCACAGCCAGGCCATGAATCCAAGGCATTTTCATGGAATCACAGAATTCCCCGAGCTGGGACAGACCCCGAGGACCATCCAGTGCCACCCCTGGCCCTGCACAGGAGCCTCCAGCATTCGCAGCATCCCAAACTGGGATGAATTTTCCCAGCTTTGTCCCGTGTTTCAGCTGCCTTTACTCCAGGCCTGAGTGACAGCCTGGAAAAACGGGAGCCCTTCATTTATCCCCAAATTCCAGAGGCAGCACCAGCCTCCCCTGAGTTCACGTTTTCCCACTGATTCCCAGCCCAGGGAATTTCCTGTGCCCCATCCCCTCTCCCTGCCTAAGGAACACGAGGTGCAGAATTCCACCGAGGGACAATAATTATTGATTAGTTCTAATTGGGCTGAGCTTCAGACAAAACCTGGACAAATCCAGAATTTTCCCTGGCTCCAACACAAAGAACACCCAACTTGCTGCTCTGCAATCTGCCCCGTCTCCAGTTCTAGAAGCACTTATGAACTATTATTATTTAAATTATTATTTAAATAATTATTAAAATTATTATTTAAAATAGTAAAATTAATATTTGGAAATATTATTAAAATCATTAAAATTCTTATTTAAATTATTGTTATTTAAATTATTATTATTTAAATTATTATTAAAATTATTAAAATTATTATTAAACTAGTTATTTAAATTATTATTAAAAACCAGCAAATAAGAGCTGCAAGAAGAGAATCCCATAAGAATCCTGAGCATGGTACCGTAGTCCTTGGGCACGACGATGGAGTACAGGCAGACCTGGCCACTGGTGTAGTTTTGGGGATAATTTGGGGACAGGACGACCCCATCCGAGCCCGTGTACTGCCCTCCACAGGGAGCTGCAAGGGAAAGGATCGTGGAGCATCCCTGGAGCCTGGGAATATCCCCAGGCACCATTCCCTGCTCCAGGTGCTGCTCCCTGCAAGTTCTCGTTAGGAAAAATCAGGTTTATCCCACCCTGAGTTGGTGCTGGCTCCACGAGGAGTTATCAACCACGCCATTCATGTGGGATTTGCACTTTTCCCCACCTCACAGCTCGGGCTGAGCTCCTTTTTCCTCTTTTTTCCCTGCCAGAGCCTTCCCAAATCAGGAATTTCATTCTTCCCCCCCCACCCAGCGGCCTCTGGATTCCCTCTCACATCAGTCTGACTGCAAACCATGGAGTCAGAAAAGAAAACAATAAAATAACCACAGTGAAACCCTAAAAAAAGCCTCTTGTTTTGTCACTGAGCTCAGGAAAGCCCAAGACTGAGGCTTGGGATTAGCAAGGATCAGGTTTAGCCAGGTTTAAGTGGATTCCTGACTCTTGCCTCGTGCCAGGGATTTGGGATGGGTCAGGAACTGGACCAGCCCTGTCCAGTTTCCCGTTTATCTCTGAGGAAAGCTCAAGAAAACTCCCACAAAAATCATCTCTTCCTGCTAAAAGAAGAGCTGTTAAACCCCTGAAAAAGACGAAAAACCAATTCCTGTAAAAATTACAGAACACTGAGAAAACCCCTCTAAATGAACACCCAATTTCCCACTGGGAATGCACTGAGGGATCTGGGCAGATCCTTCCCCTCATCCCTCCCCGTGGGATTTACCTGTGCAGGTGGGGCGAGGTTTGTTCCAGGTGGGTTTCCCATCCCCTCCCATGACACAGGTGAGGGTGGGGCCCCCCTGGATGTCGTAGCCCCCGTCACAGTAGAAGGTGATGGTGGAGCCCAACTTCAGGTCTGTGCCCACCCTGGTGCCGTTCTTGATGGACCCCGGGTCAAAGCAGGACTCCCGGGGGTTCTCTGCAGGGAAACAAAAATTCCCAGGATTTTTTTATTTCTCTGTTGTTTTCATCAGTTAAATCGGAAGGGGTTTTTTTTAGGGTTTTATTTCCATTTGGGAATTTGTGTGGGATTTTCACAAGGATCGGTGCCATCAGCAGGGTTTGGATTCTGGCTGCTCCTCTTGAGGTGCTCAGCACAGGAGCTCTGGGAGCAGGGAGGCTCCAGTTCCCTCAAAGGCACACAAAATTCCAAGGAATGAGGCAAAGCTTTGGTTTCACACAATCCCAGGATCCCTGAGGCAAAGGAGGCTCCAGCTCCCACAAAGGCGCCCAAAATTCCAAGGAATTATTGGCAAATCTTTGATTTTAACAATCCCAGGATCCCTGAGGCAAAGGAGGCTCCAGCTCCCTCAAAGGCACCCAAAATTCCAAGGAATGAGGCAAAGCTTTCATTTTACACAATCGTAGGATCACTGAGGCAAGGGAGGCTCCAGTTCCCACAAAGGCACCCAAATTCCAAGGAATTATTGGCAAATCTTGGCTTTCACACAACCCCAGGACCCATGAGGCTGGAAAATCCCTCCAGGACCATCGAGTCCAAGCTCTGACCCATCCCTACCTTGTCACCAGCCCTGAGTGACACGAGGACAAATCATATTCTGAGGTGGGGAGGCCCTGGCACAGAGAAATTGTGGATTCCCCATCCCTGGAAGTGTCCAGGGTCAGGTTGGATGGAACTTGGATGGGACAGTGGGCGATGTCCTTGCCCATGGATGGGTTTTAAGGTCCTTTCCAACCCAAACCAATCTGGGATTTTTAAACTTATTCTTTGGACACCTCTGGGGTGGGAATCCCACCACTTCCAAGGCCTGAGCACACTTTCCATGCAGGAATTCCAACCTCAGCCTCCTCTGGCACAACTCGAGGCTGTTCCCTCCTCCTGTCCCTGTTCCCTGGGACCAAATCCCAAATCCCACCTTACCCCACCCTCCTGGCAGGTAAAGAGTGAAAACTCTCTGCCCTGCAGAGTTAAAAATCCCATCTCCATATAAAAATTCCAGAGCTGTCAAGACTTGGATTTTTCTCTCCTTCTTCATCTTCTAAAGACTTTTTTTTCTTTTTTTTTCTTTTTTTTTTTTCTTTTTCTTGATTTTTTTTTGCCCTGCCTGCAATATAATTAGAGGCTTTGATTAATCCTGCTCTTTTGTCATTTGGAAATTGCTCATTAAAGACGAGGGCTTTTCTGAGAGCAGTGGCTCTGGGAACAATTCAAGTGTGCTTAAGCATTAAATCAGGGGCTCTCAGGTTTTGGGGAAGGTGTGGAAGGAGAAACAGGAAACAGCAAGGCCCACAGGTCTTGCTTTTGCTTTTCTGCTTGAAAAATCAGATTATCGCATGGTTTCCTGTCCACAGCAGCTGCACAGGACGCAAAATAATGGGAATTTTTTTCTCCCAGAGCACCAAGTTGGGAGGCACAGGGTGGCCAACCCCCACTACCCATCCTCAGCCTTTAAATCCTGCATTCTCCATGGCTCAGTGTGCTCTTGATGCACAAATTTTGGACACTGAGCACTAATTCCCTGTTTTGGGAGGCACAGACCGGCCAAGCCCCACTACCCATCCTCAACCTTTAAATCCTGGCTCAGTGGGGTCTTGATGCACAAATTTTGGACACTTTGAGCACCGCTTTTCCTTTCTCCCTCCATTCCTCTTTGGCCAAGAGCGACTCCCCCCTCCCTTCCTCCACCCTCTGTTTTGGGGGTGGCAAAACAGCACAATTCCCCCTGGAAGGAGTTTCCCACAGAACCCAAAACCTCTCCCAGTTGCTCCAAACAGGTGGAAAAACCTGGGAATAATCCCAGGAGAAGCTGCAGGGCCAGGAGAGCCCTGAGCCCTCACCCGTGTACTCGATGACGAAGCCGGCATTGCTGACGGAGGCGTCGCTGCGGAAGGCCAGGAAAAGGCTGTTGCTGCTGCTCTCGATCCTCTCGGGGAGCTGGGAGCCGTAAAAACTCCCGATCAGGGGGCTCAGGGAGTCGGGCCCGTCGTAGATGTGCAGGAAATCATAGCCAGGCTCCAGGCTGAAGCTGTGGAAGCGAAAAGAGGAGAGCTCGGGAGTTGGGACGCGTCCCCAGAGAGCTGCAGGTGAGGTTTGGGATGTGCAGCCCCAGGGAAGGGGTGGTTTTCAGCTCCTGCTCCAAAGTTTGGCCAAGCAGGACATTCCTGCCAGCTGCTCCTGCCTCCATCCCATGTGGGAGGAATCCACGAGTGGGGAGGAGAGGGGACAGAGCTGTTGCAGGGATTCCTGGGCAGCACCAGCTCATGCTCTGTGCATCAAGGAATATGAGTAATTTCCCCCTTGGAATGTATTTTCCCGTTGAAATGTGAGCACTTTTCCCTTAAAATGTGAGCATTTTTCCCTTGGAATGTGTGTATTTCCCCCTGGAACATGAGTATTTTCCCATTGGAACATGAGTATTTTCCCATTGGAACATGAGTATTTTCCCCTTGGAATATGAGTATTTTCCCCTTGGAATATGAGTATTTTCCCCTTGGAATGTGAGTATTTTCCCCTTGGAATGTGAGTATTTTCCCCTTGGAATGTGTTTTCCCCTTGGAATGTGAGTATTTCCCCCCTGGAACATGAGTATTTCCCCCCCTGGAATATGAGCATTTTCCCCTTGGAACATGAATATTTTCCCCTTGGAACGTGAGCATTTTCCCCTTGGAATACGAACATTTCCTCCTTGGAATGTGAGTATTTTCCCCTTCGAATGTGAGTGTTTTCCCCTTGGAATATGAGTATTTCCCCCCCTGGAATATGAGTATTTCCCCGCTGGAATATGAGTATTTTCCCCTTGAAATATGAGCATTTTCCCCAAATTAATTTCCCCTTGGAATATGAGTAATTTCCCCAAATTAAAGCAGATTATCAGGGCTGTGGGACCACCCCAGCACCTTCAGGCTGGCTCCTCCCCGAGCTCAGGACACCCTCCCTGCTCCTCGTCCCCAGGGCCACCAGGCCTTGGCCACTCACACGTTGAACACCAGGGCAATGACGTAGTCAGGGGACACCGTCAGCTTCCAGTCACACTCCTTCCCGGGGGGGATAGGGCTCCGGATACTGCGGGGACAGGATCACCCCCGCTGGGCCTGTCAGGATCCCACCACACGGAGCTGCAGGGAAACAGCCAAGGGGAGGCTTTGGGGCAGAGAGACTCCCAAAGCAGCACTGGGAGGCAAAAATGGGAAAAGAGAGGGATAGGGAGGGATGGATGGATGGAGGGATGGATGGAGGGAGGGATGGGGGATGGATGGAGGGATGGATGGATGGATGGAGGGATGGAGGGAGGGATGGAGGGATGGATGGAGGGATGGAGGAATAGATGGATGGGTGGATGGATGGATGTAGGGAGGGAGGGATGGGTGGATGGATGGATGGATTTTGGATGGATGGATGCATGGATGGAGGGATGGATGGAGGGATGGATGGAGGGAGGGATTTGGGATGGATGGATGATGGATGGAGGAAGGGATTTGGGATGGATGGATGATGGATGGAGGAAGGGAGGGAGGGAGGGATGGATTTGGGATGGATGGATGGAGGGAGGGATGGATGGAGGGAGGGATGGATGGAGGGATGGATGGATGATGGAGGGATGGATGGATGGATGGATGGAGGGATGGATGGAGGGAGGGATGGATGCATGATGGAGGGATGGAGGGATGGATGGATGGCTTAAGACAGCACAGAATCTTAGGATATTTTATGAGGAAGTGACCCTGAGGCTCACGTGTGACACGGGATTGTGGTGGCTCTGCCAGGTGAGGACTCGGTCACTCCAGAGGGGACAAATAGAGCTCTGGGTGCCACCACAACCTTCCTAAAACCCCTGAGTGAGGAGCCAGGAGGGGACAGAGAGAAATCTTCCACTTTCCTGCTGCATTTCTGGAAATCCCTGTCAAGGCCCTTTCACTCGTAACGAGGTGAAAACGTCCGGGCCTAAACGGCTCGGTCGTGTTTACTCCACTTCCCAGCACATTAAATGCCAGGCTGATTGAAAAATCAATTATTACTTTTTTCTGAGTGCCTGCTCGTGTTTCCCACTGTGGCAAAACACAGCTGATATTTTTCCTGTCAGTTTTTTCTGCGGGCTCCTGGTGAGGGCTGAAGTTCTGAGATCCCCCAGACTCACCCATGCACGTGTGGGGTGAGGGGAAGGGGGTCTGACAGCAGCTGCAGGGTGGGAAATGAGCTGGGAGGGCACAGAAATGATGGGATAAATCTTGGAAGGATTTTCCGTGAAGGAATCAGCACGTGGGATTGTCCTGAGGGGTTTTATAAAGAAAAATAGCAAGAAAAAAATATCAGGTAAAACCCAGTGGGGCTGGTCTAGAAATGTCACAGATTAGAGATTTTATTCCTCTGGAAACCACCAGGAAACCACAGACATGGAAAATGTGGCTGGAAGTTCCCCAAAAATACCTTGGAAGAACCATCAAACCTCCCACATTTGGGATGGGATGAGAGCAAGGGGATCACAGCCTGTGGGGGTCTGACAGCAGCTGCAGGGTGGGAAATGAGCTGGGAGGGAACAGAAATGATGGGAGAAATCTTGGAAGGATTTTCCACGAAGTGGGATGGGACAAAAATGATGGAATTAATCTTGGAAAGATCTTCCATGAAGGAATCAGCACGTGGGATCGTCCTGTGGGCTTTGATAAGAAAAGTATGAGGTAAAACCCGATGAGATGGTCTAGAAATATCCCAATAGAGATTAGAGATCCTTCCCCAAGGCTTTAAATCAACTTCTTCATTCAAATCCTGACTCAGGCACGGAGATCTCTCATCCCTCTGGGACACACCAGGAAACCACGGCACAGACATGGAAAACTTGGCTGAAAGTCCCCCGAAAATAACTTGGAAGAGCCACCAGCATCTCTTCCATGCCTACTCACCCTCATTTTAACCCCAAGGGTGCTTTCCCCTTCCAGACTGTAATGTCAGGGGAAAATTCCCAAGAAACTGAAATCTAAGGAGTCGTTTTCCAAGAGCCTGAGGGAGACAAGTGTTCAACACCCTCAGAATCCTTTGAAAATCCCATCTGGAGTGTCCAAAGGATTTGAAGCAGGAGCTGGACCCAGCCAGTGCTGCCTGGGACTGGGAGGGAGGCAGACTCCAAACCTCCCAGCCCAGATTGCTTGGCAGCTGTGCCACCAAGAGGGAAGAACACATTTGAAATGCTGAACACCCCAAATCAGTCCTAAACTTAACTCTGAATTTTCCCAGTTCAGCTCCAACCAGGCTGCCTCTTGATGCTGGAATGATTCTTTCCTTTTCTATAACTTCTACACATTTCTGTGTATCCACAAGGATCAGCAGAGCTGTGACCCTTCCCTGAGCCTGGTGCTCAGTGCTCTGGGAGTGCCCTGCAGGCCCTGAGGCTGAAGAGCCCAGAGCTGCAGAGCCAGGGACACCAAACATTCTGCTGGCTCAGGAAGCCAAGGGCCCCTGGCAGGACAGATTCTGGAAAGTCGAGCTGAGCCCAGCCCAGCCCCAGCATTGGGCTCCCTTGTTGGATCTGGGCTGTGTGAGGGCTGGAACTTGTGTGTGTGACTGATGGGTGTGTGCATTGTGTCACCTGGGGCAGGTGATGCACCCAACAGGATCCTGATTAAACACCGAGCTAACGACCCCCAGCCCTCTCACCGTGTCTGGCTTCATTTTCCTAACACCAGGAAAAAGGTGGATCCATGTCCGTGTGTCCAGAGCACAGATCCGTGTCCGTGTGTCCAGAGCACAGATCCGTGTCCGTGTGTCCAGCACACAGATCCATGTCCATGTGTCCAGCACACAGCCCTGTGTCCATGTGTCCAGCACACAGATCCATGTCCGTGTGTCCAGCACACAGATCCATGTCCGTGTGTCCAGCACACAGATCCATGTCCGTATGTCCAGCACTTGGCACCATGTCCGTGTGTCCCTGTGTCCAGCACACAGCCCCATGTCCATGTGTCCAGCACATGGCCCTGTGTCCCTGTTTTCATGTGCACAGAACACTGATCCATGTCCGTGTGTCCAGCACATGCCCTGTGTCCGTGTGTCCACGCCCCCTGTCCGTGTGTCCGTGTGTCCAGCACACCTCCCCATGTCCGTGTGTCCACGCCCCGTGTCCGTGTGTCCATGCCCCGTGTCCGTACCTGTGCAGGTGGGCGGGTCGGGCTGCCAGAAGAACCTGTTCTCCACCTGCACGCAGGTGATCTGGGCCTCCCCTTGCAGGGCGTAGCCGGGGTTGCACTGGAAGGTGATGGAGTCCCCGGCCTCCCGGCTGTCCCCGCTCCGGCTCCCGTTCTGGGGGATCCCTGGGTCGTTGCAGGACGTGGCCGTGGACACTGAAGGGAATTAAAGCAAATTTGAACATTGATGCTGATTTATCACCAGAACTGCAGCACTGAGGCCCCATCCTTACCCCGACACCCAGGCCATGCCTCGCTCCCCATCCCTCCTCCTTCAGCATCCCACAAAATTCCCCCACACACAGAAAGTGCCTTTCCCTTTGCTCTGAGCATCTGCCACTCCAGCTGGGAAGGGCTCTGGGGACCAGCAAGTTCAAGAGCAGCACCCAGGGAGCAGCTTTGATGCAGAATTCTGCACATGGCTGTTTGTTCCATCCGGCCAGACACCCACTGATCTCCCACGGTGTTTTTGGGGAGTTCTGTGCCAGGCACACGCTGCAAAATCAACCCAGCCACCAGCACTTCACACTTTCCCTTGAGTGGCAGAGAAATTCAGCCTCAAGATCTGTGAAGCATCAGGCCTGACCTTTCAGAAATGTGCTCATTTCCCTCCCAAACTTGTTGCTGCCTCTCTTTCAGGTCTGAGACATCCCCTGAGCTGGGGACAGGCAAAGCTTTGCTGAGCTCAAGGTCTGCCAACACCACAAGGATTTACCAGCAGGGAAAATCCTGGAGTAATAGGAGTTTTGTGAGCTTATCCACCTCATTAAAGCTCCCGAGATCCCAAAGTGGACAGGTCTGAGCTCAGGTCTGGCTGCTTAGTCACACCTGCTGCACAAAGGCTTTGAGCAGGAGCACTCAATAAAGCCCAGCTCCAGATCAGGAGCTTATTTCCTGCTAAGTTGATGAGAGTCTGTTACACCCAGGCAGTTTAGAGAAAGCTGCTCTTGAAAGAGCCAGAGGAAATCCCTCTCTTTCTGTGAAGCTGCAGATAAGGAAGTTAACAGCCCAGGCTGGTCCTTCCTGGCAGGGTAAGACACAAATCTGGCAAAAAGAAATGGGATGGCACCGCTGTGCTGGGTGACACAAAGCTCTGCCCCTGTCTGGGTCATCCCAAAGCTCTGAAATCCAGCAGGAATTCTGCCCCAAATGCTGCCTTGTTCCCCCAGCCAAGCAAGGCACCCTGGACAGAAAGTTATGGGGGAAAAAAAACAACCAAAACCAACTTGGGAAGATGTTTCAATGTGTCTGAATCCAGGGAAAGTCACATCATCACTCACCCAATCACTCCCTGTTTATTATCACCCCAAAACAACTGCACAAACCTGGAATTCTCTGTGACTATTAGAATGTTTCACCCTAAACAACTGGCTTTGGCTGGACTTTTCCTTTGGGGTTTGGCTGCATTTTTCCTTTTGGGTTTGGCTGGATTTTTCTTTTGGGATTCAGTTGGGTTTTTCCTTTGGGGTTCGGTTGGGTTTTTCCTTTGGGGTTTGGCTGGATTTTTCCTTTGGGGTTTGGCTGGATTTTTCCTTTGGGGTTTGGCTGATTTTTCCTTTGGGGTTCAGTTGGGTTTTTCCTTTGGGGTTTGGCTGGATTCTTCCTTTGGGGTTCGGTTGGGTTTTTGGGGAACCCCAGCACATCCCACCTGAGAACTGGATGGCAAAGCCCTGCTTGCTGGTGAAGAAGTCGGTGTTGAACTGCAGGATGACAGAGTTGAAGGTGCTGTGGATGTCCCCGGGCAAGCCTGAGCCACTCATCTCCTTCAGCAGGATCCCGTTCTCCACCGGCCCGTCCCAGATCCGCAGCACGTCGTGGAACTCCTCGGTGTGGAACACCATGAAGTGCAGCCTGCGAGGCAAAAACACCCGCAATTCAGCACCAGAATGTGATTTTTGCCAAATTCAGGGAGCCAGGCCTGCAAGGAATGTGTTGTCCCATCTGAAATTCAGACCTGGAATGTGATTTTTGCAAAATTCAGAGAGCCAGGCCCACACAGAATGTGTTGTCTTATCTGGAATTCAGATCTGAAATGTGATTTTTGCCAAATTCAGGCAGCCAGGTCCACATAGAGTATGTTGTTTCACCTGGAATTCCAACCTGCAATGTGATTTTTGCCAAATTCACGCAGTCTGGCCTGCATAGAATGTGTTGTCCCATCTGGAATTCCAATCTGAAATGTGATTTTTGCCAAATTCAGAGAGCCAGGCCCACACAGAATGTGTGGTCTCATCTGGAATTCAGACCTGGAATGTGGTTTGTGCCAATTGTGATGCTGGATTGCAGCACCTCCAGGATTCTGATGATTTTTAGGAAGTTCTGGATGTTTATAAACATCAGCAGACAGAGAATAAAGAGCAGGGAATAAAGAGAAAATGAGGCAGCCAGAGCTCCAAAATCCTCACCAGGAAGGGAAAGGAGGGAAAAAGGAATTAAGAGGTGGCAATGAGCTGGCACTGAGCTCCCAGTGAGGGATTTATTTTATTTTGATGCTCTGAAGGCAGATTTATTTCCCTTCCCCTGGATTTTAGGGTTTTGTCTGTCCTGGAGAGAGGGCTGGAGGCCTCAGCCAAGGGAATTCCACAGGGAATTCCTCAGGGAAAGCTGCAGGAGGCCTGAGGGAATTCCTGATGGAGCTTGAAGCAGGTGGAGCACAGGGGAGGGGACAGGGCTGGTGGCATCCCAGGACAGGACAAACATTGTCCCAGCACATCCCTGGTGGGATCTCACCCTGCTCCTCCCCAGGCTCTGCCTGGACCTGGGTGGATCCAGGTTTTGGGATCCAAGGGCTTTGGGATCTTCCCGGGGGAGAAGAATCAGCCAGGCCCAGGGTCCTGCCCTGGTTTTGGGACACCTGAGGGAGTCACGGGCTGAAGGGTGGAATTGCTGAGGTGTGGAATGTCCTGAGTGGGAATGGACCCACATCAAATCCAACTGCAGGCCCTGCAGACACCCCAAAATGTCCTTCAGGGTGTTGTCCAAACCCTCCTGGAGCTCTGGCAGCCTTGGGAACGTGACCAGGAGTTGGTCCCTTGCACTCCTGCACTCCAATCCCACCTGGAGAGGAGAGGAATTTGTCCCAGTTTGCCACTGCCCCGTTTTCCCTCTGGCACAACAAAAATCAGGCCAACCACGGGCAACCCAACCCCAGTGTGAAACGGGGACAGAAACTCAGAAAGGGAGAAAATCTGTACAAAAAATAAACCATGATAAAATCAGGTGCTGCGCTGAAATCCCTGCCAGCCCACGGAGGCAAACAGGGAAACTTTCACTTGGCTGCTTTCCTATTTCTCTGGGGCAAACATAAATAAATCAGGGAGAGCCATAAAAAAAGGGGGGGGAAATAAGGAAAAAAAAATAATAAAAGCCCTGCTGTAAAATCCTCAGCAACAAAATGATGCCCACAGAAGCTGGGGAGAAACCAGAAGAGCTGAATCATAAATCTCCCTTGCAGAGACCTTGAGCAAAGAGAAATAAAGGCAGCGAATCAGGATGGATGGTGCAGAGCTGTTCTCCACGGCTGCCTCGGCCTGATTGTGTTTGTTCCCAGCCTTAACTGGGCCCAGTGAGGCAGAAACGCTGGAGAAAACTCATCCCTGGAGACCTTGGGATCAGGGAGAGGCTGCCAGAGGCTGAGCTGGGGTGGGGGGACACCCTGGGACTGCCACCAGCAGTGAACACCCCCGTTTATTTGAGATAAAAACAACACCAGGCTGTGCCAGGGGGAGAACACCTTGTGCAGGTGATCCAAGGGCCAGTCAGAGCAGGACTCTGGTGGGATATCAGACCTGGGGTTCTCTGGAGCAAATCCAGCTGTTCCACAGGCACAGATCAGCTTTTCCCTCAGCCTGACATTGGAGACCTGGCAGAGCCTCTGCTTCAGCAGACAATGGAGGGGAAAGGGGTTTTATTCCTGAGGGAAAAGGAGTTTTATTCCCAAGGG
Organism: Petroica traversi; assembly: GCA_025920805.1. Classification (NCBI taxonomy): domain Eukaryota; kingdom Metazoa; phylum Chordata; class Aves; order Passeriformes; family Petroicidae; genus Petroica; species Petroica traversi. Next base: position 4,445,702 of record JAHLSL010000112.1, on the reverse strand, counting down.
GAATGGGGTTTTATTCCTGAGGGGAATGGAGTTTTATTCCTGAGGGGAATGGAGTTTTATTCCCGAGGG
>JAHLSL010000112.1:4422008-4432764 GCA_025920805.1 Petroica traversi | reverse complement strand
CCTAAAACCCACTCCTAAAACCCACTCCTAAAACCCACTCCTAAAACTCAGGGGTTCTGTGCTCCCTGGAGAGGATGTGATGATCCAGGGGAGCTCTGAGCTTTGATCCAGCTGCAGTAAATCCATAGGGTTTCTAATAAATGAAAATCCACCTGGATTTCACCCTCAACCTAAAACTAAAACACAGGGGTTCTGTTCTCCCTGGAGAGGCACGAGGATCCAAGGGAGCTCTGAGCTTCATGGGATTCACTGGATAGCAAAAGGGACTCCATGAGGATTCCAAGCCACGAAAACCCACCTGGATTTCACCCTCAACCTAAAACTCTTCAAACTCCTAAAACTCGGGGGTTCTGTGCTCCCTGGAGAGGACAGGAATATCCAGAGGAGCTCTGAGCCTTGATCCAGCTGCAGTGAATCCAACAGGATTCCAAGCCATGAAAACCCACCCGGATTTCACCCTCAACCTAAAACTTCCAAAACTCCTAAAACTCAGGAGTTCTGTCTCCCTGGAGAGGACACAAGGACCCAGGGGAGCTCTGAGCTTTGATCCAGCTGCAGCAAATCCATGAAGTTCCTAATCCATGAAAACCCACCTGGATTTTCCCCCAAACATCCCCAAACCCAACAGGTCTCCGTTCCTGTCTCGGTGACACCACTGGGGACAGGAATTTGTCATTCCCTCTCTGCTGCAGCCCAGTGAGGATGGACTGATCCGGGTGGGATTTCTGCTGCCTCTCCATTACTGATCCTGGAAATGGATGATCTCCCTCAGGGAATGCAGGAGGACACTGCTGCTCCAAGAAATGTCACCCAGGATTCTGGCAATGGCCAAACTCACACCTCTGACCCCAAACCAGCCTGAAGGAAAACTCTTTGGGAGGAGTTTTTGGGAAAATCTCCAAGTCCAAAGCCTGTACATTAACATATATATATGTAAAGGAAGCTAAAAATAGAACTGACTCCCGTTTTTGCTTTCCAAGATAGGAAAAAAGCCTTGAAATACACCAAAAATGAGAGTTATAATTAGAGACAAGCTTTTGAACGGCCAAAAAAGCCATTTTTCCCCTCATCAAAATGGGAGTTAATTGGAAATTTTCTGACTGGTTTCCACATGCAAATCCCTGACTTCAGAGGCCAGGAACAAAGGGATAAAACCAGGTTTTATCTGCATCTATGGCAACAGCTCTGCCCGTCAGGGAGGGTGCCAGACCTGGGAAAAACGGGAATTTCTGTCTCTCCCTGGGTGCTGAACTGGCTGCTCAGGGCTGGGAAGGACTCAGGGATGCAGAAAGCTCCTGTCCTTCACTGATTTTTCCAGGGAATGGCACCCAGGCAGCACAGACCGACATTCCTGGGAATGTGGGTGCTCATTTGGGGAATTCCAATCCCAAACACCTCGTGTCCTTCAAGAGCTGCCCCAGGGCCATGAGCTGCCCATGTCCCTTTTTGGGGTCCCTCTCCACACTCCTGCTCACGGAGCCACTGCTGAAAATCAGGATTTCCTTGGAAAAATCTGCATTTTGGATCCCACGCCCACTCCAAGCCACCATCAGCGGGAGGGTTCAGCAAGCTCAGCTCAGCAAGGCTTTGCTGGAACTTCTCCAGTTCTCCAGGAATTGTTTTTCCCCTCAGGCTCCTCCTGATTCCTGGATCCCTCAGAGCCCTGCTGGTCCCACAGCAGAGCATCCGAGCCAGCCCAGCCAGGGAAAATGCATTTCCCAGCTCCCTGGAAGTGCCAGTGGGATCGTGGAAACCCAGCCTGGGCTACTCCGGGTGTGAGTTACAATCATGGAATGGTTTGGGTGGGAAGGGACATCCAGGATCATTCATTCCCACCCTTCCACTGTCCCAGGGTGCTCCAAACTCCCTCCAACCCAGCCTTGGACACTTATCCATGGAATTCCCTGCAATTCCCAGCTCTCCAGCAGCACCACAAGAGCCTCACTCAAGAGCCCTTGGGTCTCTTTTCCCCGTGCCAGGCAGCTCAGGGCCTGGGAAGCTGCTGGGGAGGAGAAGTTTCTGCTTTTCCCGGGATCCTGGAATGGTTTGGGTTGGAAGGAAACTTAAAACCCACGGGCAGGGACAGATCCCACTGTCCCAGGGTGCTCCGAGCTGCCCTTGGGCACTGCCAGGGATGGGGCAGCCACAGCAAATCTGGGAATTCCATCCCAGCCCTCCCCACCCTCACAGGGAGGAATTCCTTCCCAATATCCCACCCACATCTCCAGTGGAAGCCATTCCCTGTGTCCTGTCCCTCCATCCCTGTCCCCAGTCCCTCCATCCCTGTCCCCAGTCCCTCTCCAGCTCTCCTGGAGCCCCTTCAGGGCTCTGAGCTCTCCCTGGAGCTGTCCCAGCCTGGATCTGAGGCAGAGGCACATCCAGGACAGGCTGCAGGCACAGGAGCATCCCAGGGCTCCCAAAGGATCCCTGGGCTGGAAATGCCGCAGGGATTTCCCTCTAAAACCAGAGGAGCATCTCCCAAAAATCCTCAGCTGGAACTGTCCATGAACAGAGCAGGAATGGTGAGGGTGAGGAGGGAGAGAGCAACACCTGGAGAGGGATTTAATTCCAGTGGGTCCATTCCTGTTATCCAGCCCAGGACAGACAGAACTGGCTGGGAGGGGCTGCAGGGGGAAAATTCCTTGGGACACACTGGGAATATTCCTTGGGACACACTGGGAATATTCCTTGGGACACACTGGGAATATTCCTTGGGACACACTGGGGATATTCCTTGGGACACAACTGGAATATTTCTTGGGACACACTGGGAATATTTTTCAAGGTGCACTGGGAATATTTCTTGGGACACAACTGGAATATTTCTTGGGACACAACTGGAATATTTCTTGGGACACAACTGGAATATTTCTTGGGACACAACTGGAATATTTCTTGGGACACAACTGGAATATTTCTTGGGACACAACGGGAATATTTTTCAAGGTGCATTGGGAATATTTCTTGGGACACAATTGGAATATTTCTCAAGGTGCATTGGGAATATTTCTTGGGACACGATTGGAATATTTTTCAAGGTGCACTGGAAATATTTCTTGGGACACACTGGGAATATTCCTTGGGGCACATTGAGGTTTAACACAATTTACTGGGTGACCAGAGGACCCAAATCATTGGAAAACAATTCCCAGGATTTTACTGGGAGGGTGAGGAGGCCCCGGCAGCCCAAGGAAGGGGTGGCCCATCCCTGGAAGTGTCCAAGGCCAGGCTGGAGCGAGCTGGGAGAGGGGAAGGTTGGGCAGGGGGGGTCTGGGTGAGATTTAAGGTCCCTCCCAACCCAAATCATCCTCAGGAAAGTGGGGAGGGAAAGGAGGGAAAGAAAAAAATAAAGGGAAGGGGAAAAGGGGAAAAGGGGAAAAGGGGAAAAGGGGAAAAGGGGAAAAGGGGAAAAGGGGAAAGGGGAAAGGGGAAAGGGGAAAGGGGAAAGGGGAAAGGGGAAAAGGCAAAGGGGAAAAGGCAAAGGGGAAAAGGCAAAGGGGAAAAGGCAAAGGGGAAAAGGCAAAGGGGAAAAGGCAAAGGGAAAAAGGCAAAGGGGAAAAGGGAAAGGGAAAAAGGCAAAGGGAAAAAGGCAAAGGGAAAAAGGCAAAGGGAAAAAGGCAAAGGGAAAAAGGCAAAGGGGAAAAGGCAAAGGGGAGAAAGGGACAGGAAATAGGGACAAGAACAAGGAAAGGGACAAGGGCCAGCAGGAAGGCTTCGGGCAGCTCTCTCACCTGAGAAGGTGATGTTGAAGCCCTCGTAGGACATGGAGAAGTCGGAGATGAAGCGGATCTGGGCCGAGAAGTTGCCGAAGAGCCCCGCGCTGAGCGGCGCCGGCAGCCGCGAGCCCGTCAGCTGCTGCAGCGGCTGCGCGAAGCTCGAGTTCTCCGTGACCAGCAGGTAATCGTGCCCGTTCTCCAGGTGGAACGTGTGGAAGGTGAAGAACACACCTGGGCAGGGGCACAGCCACACCAGGAGTCACCCACGGCATCCCCGGGGCTGCCCAGCCCCAGGAAATCACCCCCAAAGCATGGATTTTGTTGTGTTGGGGATGAAATCGGTAAAAAGCCCCTAAATCTTGGGTGGGACAAATAAAAACCCTTAATCTTGGGTGGGGGATAAAAACCCCTAAATGCTGGGGGTGGAAGAAATAAAAACCATAAATCTTGGGTGGGGGATAAAAATCCCTGAATGCTGGGGATGGAACAAAAACCCTGAATCTTGGATGTGGGATAAAAACCCCTAAATGCTGGGGCTGGGACAAATAAGAACCCTAAATTTTGGGTGAGGAACAAATAAAAACCCTAAATCCTGGGTGGGGGATAAAAACCCCAAAATGCTGGGGGTGGAACAAAAACCCCTAAATTCTGGGGGTGGGACAAATAAAAACCCCAAATCTTGGGTGTGGGACAAATAAAAACCCCTAAATGCTGGGGGTGGAAGAAATAAAAACCATAAATCTTGGGTGGGGGCTAAAAACCCCTGAATACTGGGGGTGGAACAAAAACCCCAAAATGCTGGGAGTGGGACAAATAAAAACCCTAAATCTTGGGTGGGGAAGCAGGCCCAGAGCAGGGACAGGCCCTGGAAATGCTGGATTTCTGTGCCCTTGTCAGGGATGACACGAAGTCGCTGCAGGGACGAAGGAGCAGCTCAGGGGAGCCTTTTGTTATAAAAGTGTTGACCTTTAAAAGCAGAGCAAGAGCAGCAAGGCTGGGGCTGAGAGGGCTCGAAAATAAGCGAGGTCCAGAAGGAATTCCTGCCTAGAAAAGCAGGATTTAAGCCCAGCCTCAAGGTCAGCGAGGCTCGTGCAGAAAATCAAATTGTGGCAGTGGTGCAGCTGCAAGGACCTCCCCAGGATGGGCTGAATTCCAGATTCAGGGAATGATTTTGGTGGGAAAAACCCCAATTTCTTCTTAGGGGAAGAGAAATCTTCCCCTAGATCAGCTTGATCCAAGAAAAACCCGACTTTTATTCACCTTTTACTGCTCAAAATAAAATCCACAACATCCCCAGCCGAGGAAATCCAGGCCAGACGCAGCAGAACTATTTTTCCTGTTCCTCCCAAATTCAATTGGAAGGATTTGAAACATTTGGGGAGAAGGCTGTGACCTTGCTGCATTTGTAAATGAGCCAGAGAGGAGTAATGGATTATTTAAAATCCCCTTCACACCTCCAGACACACAATGGGAAGCACTTCAGGCTCCTGCAGGAGCCTCCGGCGAGGTGATTTTTCATGCTGGAATTCAAACACCATTAGAAACACTTATTCTCCCGGAAAATAATTCCAGCTTGGAAATACAAAAAATTTAAAAAAAAATAAAAATAAAGCAGAAAAATGGCAGTGAGAGCAGAGGCAGCAGGATCTGAGCTCAGAACTTTGTCACAGCATTGTCACACTGACTTAACAAGGCAAAGAGATGCTGAGCATTAAAAAGCCTCTTTGCATTTAGATGGGTTTTCCCATCCTGATTTCCCAGCTCCTGAGCTCCTGCCCGTGTGGGACTGGGATTTATCCTGCTCAGAACCTCTCTGGAGAGACACAGAATTCCTCTGGGCAAAGCCAAGGATGGAATTTGGGCTTTTTTGGGAGACCCCTGCTTGGCCTGAGCAGGGTTATTTCATTTAAACCCAGTAATTCCCACCCCAAGGGCTGGCTCTGCATCCCAGCACTCCCAAAATGCAGAATCCCAAATTTGCAGGGAAACTGCAAATAAAGCCCACAGGAAGAGCCTCCTCCTGGCTGCCCCATCCCCATTGGTTTCTGGAGATCAGGGAAAGCTCTGGAGATCCAAAATCCAACCCCACAGCACCAAATTCCAGCTGGATATTCCATTTATTTATCCCTGGCTCTCTCCAAGAGCTTTCTGAAGGTTTGCTGGTCACTCAGGTGAGGGTCAGAGAGGCTGGAAAGCAACCAGGAGCTTTTCCTTGGGATTGGGAATGAAGGAAATGTGGGATCATCCCAAGGATGGAATTTGGGAAAGAACTGGGGATCATCCCAACCTTTATCCCAAGGATGGAATCTGGGAATAAAAGAATTGTGGGATCATCCCAAGGATGGAATTTGGGAATAAAAGAATCATGGGATCATCCCAAGGATGGAATTTGGGAATAAAAGAATCGTGGGATCATCCCAAGGATGGAATTTGGGAATAAAAGAATTGTGGGATCATCCCAAGGATGGAATTTGGGAATAAAAGAATTGTGGGATCATCCCAAGGATGGAATTTGGGAATAAAAGAATTCTGGGATCATCCCAAGGATGGAATTTGGGAATAAAAGAATTGTGGGATCATCCCAAGGATGGAATTTGGGAATAAAAGAATTGTGGGATCATCCCAAGGATGGAATTTGGGAATGAAGGAATCGTGGGATCATCCCAACCTTTATCCCAAGGATGAAATTTGGGAATGAATGAACTGTGGGATCATCCCAACCTTTTTCCCTCTGCAGCACCTCACTGACCTCCAGAGTCCCAGAAGGATTTTTACAACCCAAATCTTAGGACAGACCTTGACAATTCCTTCTTTATATCCATTCTGTGCAGAACATTTTTAGTCTCAACTCTTTCCCCCCTCAAAATCCCACAAAAGCAGGAAAATTCCAAGGGTTTCCAAATGTTTGTTATTCCCACCAGAAGCACAAAGCAGAAATGGACCTGACCTGAAAACTGGGATGTGGGGAATGCAAAATGGCTTTAATTCTCACCCGGCAGCAAATTTGTACCCTCAGCTTTACCAAGCCCAGCCTAAGGAACAGAAAGAACACCACCCTTCTGGAATCAGGATAATTCAGTTATCCTGAAGAACAGGCCCCAAATTCCAGGTTTTTTAAGGCAAAAACTCCAAGCAGAGGGCACGAGGCTCATCCAGCATGGAAAGCCTGCGGAATTGCAGCAAAAAGGGCTAATTACAAACTCATTTTAAAGGATTGCCTGCCAATTAAACCTTTGCTCTGGCCTGCAATTTACTGTGGCACAAAACATCTCTGCAAACACAAAGTTGGCTTTTCTTTTTTATCCCCTCTCCATTCTCTGCAGAAGAAACAGCAAAACAAATTGGAGGGAAAAGAAATCACTTTGAAGGGGTGAGATTAAAAATAATGGTCTCTCTTCAGGCATTTAAATACCTTTAAAATTAAAGCTGCTTTTAAGCTCCATTTGTACGGCCTGGGAGTCCATAAAGTGTCACGGGAAAAGAATTGCTGGAGCAGATCCTGGGGCAATTCCAGGGAAATGTTCCCAAAAACCTCAGAGGGAACCTGAACACCCCCACAAATCCCTCAGGAGGGGCAGATCCCTCTCTGGGACAGGGACAGGGCTGATGGAATTCTCCAGCTGTGACCCTCTCAGGTTCAATTCCTGCAGCTCAGGCCAGAATTGCTGGGAAATGAAAAAATTGGGAGCAGCTCCCCAGAGAGCTCTTTGGAGGACAAACATGGGTGGGTTCGAGGTGCTCAGATCCAGGGTTGAATTCCTTGGAAGATCCTGCAGGATCACCCTTGGATGACAAACACGGGTGGGTTCAAGGTGCTCAGACCCAGGGCTGAATTCCTGAATTCCTTGGAAGATCCTGCAGGATCATCCTTGACTGACAAACATGGGTGGGTTCAAGGTGCTGAAATCCAGGGATGAATTCCTTGGAAGATCCTGCAGGATCATCCTTGGATAACAAACACGCGTGGGTTCAAGGTGCTCAGGGTTTAATTCCTTGGAAGATCCTGCAGGACCATCCTTGGATAACAAACATGGGTGGGTTTGAGGTGCTCAGATCCAGGGCTGAATTCCTTGGATCATAAACATGGGTGGGTTCAAGGTGCTGAGATCCAGGGATGAATTCCTGAATTCCTTGGAAGATCCTGCAGGATCATCCTTGGCTGACAAACATGGGTGGGTTCAAGGTGCTCAGGGTTGAATTCCTTGGAAGATCCTGCAGGAAGGGATGTGCTGCTTCCTCTGCTCAGCGATAAAAAGCTCCTGAATTCCCATAAAAATATCCCTGCTGAAAAAAACCTCCTCATTTTCTCCAGCCTGGCCAGGAGATTTCCCTCTGATGTGGGAGCAAAAGCTGCCAGGCCCTCAGAGCTGCTCATTTTCCTGTACAAAGGAGTGGCTTTGCTGAGCTGAGCTCTGGGATAACTCGGATCTGACCCGAGCTGGGTCAGGCAGGGTGGATTAATGGGAATGTGGGTGACAGGACACATCTCCCAGCTCAGTCCTGCTCGTGGACAAGCTGATTTGCTGGGACACCTCTGGAATTTGGCAAATTGGCTGCTGGTGCTGAGTGACACAAAGGGTTCCTGTCCTTTGTGCCCAGCCCAGGAGATGCTGTGGGATCACAGGGAATTCTCCCCCTCCTCCAGCCCCTGTACATCAAATTCCTTCTCTCTGATCATCAAGGCTGCTTTTTAAGCTTTGGGTTCTCCTCCCAGACAGGAGCTCGTGCTGCTTTGGGCTCAACTCATCCCCTGGCTGTGGGGGAAGGAGAAATGTGAGAAGAGCTGGGAATTCAGAGCTCTGTCCCAGGTCTGGGGCAGATTTACTTCATTTTTTCCACTTTTCCAGGGGCCAGGGATGGCTCCTTTCTGCTGCCTGAGCGTCTCACTGAGAGCACCTCGCTGGTGTTTGGGGTTTTTTGGGATCCTTCACTTCTTCACCTGCTGACCCCACCAGCTGCTTCTCCAGCCCTAAAATGCTGCCCAAGCGTTGATTCAGGGAATTAAATCAGGGCTGGAAGAGCCACAGAGCCCCAAATGTCACAGCAGTGGTGGCAGTGACAGCTCCTCTCTGCTCTGCCTTGCCAGGAATCCAAACTGCAGCGGATTTTTGGGATATCTGGATCCATCTCCATCCACATCCCGACTTTCAGGGAAATCCCACAAAGGTCTGGGACAGGAGATGGCACAAGGCACAGGCTCTGGTTGATGACATGGAACTGTTTTTCCTTTCTCCACTTTAAAAGGATGAAGAGGTGACACCAAAACCCTCTGGATTTGCCCAGGGACAATGGAATCACCATTCCCGAGAGAAACTCTTGGATCCCACAAGGAACAGCTTCTCTCCCACCTCCCTGAAGGTGTCTCACCTTTCCCATGGGATGTTTCGATTGTCCACGTGCAGTTCAAGTTGTTGGGATAGAAATCAGGGAATCCTGGGGACAGGATGGTGCCACTGGAGCCACGGATGTAACCCCCACAGAGAGCTGGAAACACAAAAAAAAAAAATGGGGAAAAAGAGTTTGAATAATCCAAAACCTTCCAGAAGTTGGGAGGAAGATGTAAAAAGAAAACCCAAGCCAGGAAATTCAACACATGAGATTGACCAACCCAAATCCAATCAGCCCCAACTGGGTTTTGTTGGTCAAAATCCAACAAAAGAAGTTGGATCGACCCAAATCCAATCAATCAACCCCAACAGGGTTTTGTTGGTGAAAATCCATGGATAACCCACCAAAACCCATGGATCAATGCCTCAAAACCCATGGAACAACCCCCCAAAAGCCACCAAAATCCATGGATAACCCACCACAACTCATGGATCAATGCCCCCAAATCCATGGAGCAACCCCCCAAAACCCATGGATCACCCCCCCCAAAATCCATGGATCAATGCTCCAAAAGCCACCAAAATCCATAGATAACCCCCCAAAATCCATGGATAACCCCCCCAAAACCCATCAAAATCCATGGATCAACCCCCAAAACCCACCAAAACCCACAGATAACACCCCAAAACCCATGGATCACCCCCAAAACCTATGGACCACCCCCAAACCCCACAGATCACCCCCAAACCCCATGCATCACCCCTCAAACCCCACAGATCACCCCCAAATCCCACAGAGCACCTCCAAATCCCACACATCACCCCCCAAAACCCCCCAAACCCCACAGACCACCCCTAAACCCCACGGATCATCCCCCAAACACCACGGATCACTCTGAAACCCCATGGATCACCCCCAAACCCCCCGCACCACTCCCTAAACCCCACAGATCACATCTCAAAACCCCCCAAACCCCACAGATCACCCCCAAACCCCACGCACCACGCCCCAAAACCCCCCCAAACCCCATGGATCACTCCCCAAACCCCACGCATCACCCCAAAAACCCACAGACCAATGCCCAAACCCTCCCCAAACCCCACGCATCACACCCAAACCCCACAGATCACCCCCCAAACCCCTTGCATCACCCCAAAAACCCACAGACCAATGCCCAAACCCTCCCCAAACCCCACAGCTCCCCCCCAAACCCCACAGCTCAGACAGTTCCCTCTGCAGCCGTGGCTGTGCCCGGGCTGTGCCCAGGCTGCCTCACCCTCGCAGCTGGGCAGGGGCCGGCTCCACTGGAAGTTGGGCTCGCACTCCAGGGCCTGGCTGTCGCTCAGGGTGTAGCCGGGGTCGCAGCTGAACCTCACCAGGGCCCCCACGTAGAAATCGTGGCCGTGGCGCTGCCCGTTCACCGGGATCCCCGGGTCCAGGCAGTGGTCGGACTGCAGCTTCACAGCTGGGGACAGGGACACGGGGTCAGGACAGCAGGGGGATCCGGGAGGTGAAGCCTCCGCTGGGTCCTGCCGGGGGTGCCCCAAGTGAGGGGGGGAAAGGGAGAGGGGAATGCTCAAAGTGAGAGCAGGAAATGGGGAGAGGGAAATTGCAAAAGTGAGAGTAGGAAATGGGGAGAGAGAAATGCCAAAAGTGAGGGGATGTAGAGAGGGAAATTCCAAAAGTGAGAGTAGGAAATGGGGAGAGGGAAA
>JAHLSL010000112.1:4410691-4421998 GCA_025920805.1 Petroica traversi | reverse complement strand
TGAGGGGATGGAGAGAGGGAAATTCCAAAAGTGAGAGTAGGAAATGGAGAGAGGGAAATCCTCAAAATGAGGGGATGAAGAGAGGGAGATTCCAAAAGTAAGAGTACGAAATGGAGAGAGGGAAATCCTCAAAGTGAGGGGAGGGAGAGAGGGAAATTCCAAAAGTGAGGGGATGGAGAAAGGGAAATTCCAAAAGTGAGAGTAGGAAATGGAGAGAGGGAAATCTCCAAAGTGCGAAGACAGAGAGAAGGAAGTCCTTAAAGTGAGAGAATGAAGTGGAGAGAGGAAAATTCCAAAAGTGAGAAGAGGAAATAGAGAGAAGAAAATCCCCCAAGTGAGAGGATGGAGAGAGGAAAATCCCCAAAAAAATGAGAAGAACGGAGAGAGGAACTGATGTGGGATTTTCGGGCCTGTCCTGTGCAAGGTCAGGAGTTGGACTCAACAATCCCTGTGGGATCCAACTCTGGATATTCTGATTCTGTGAGCTCAGCTCTGCCTCCTCAAATCAGGAATATTCTGCAGGTGCTAAAACCAGAGTGAAGGGCTTCTGCAAACAACCAAAGGGGAAATGGAAAAGGGGAGATTTGGGTGGGAAACTGGGATGAAATCCTTCCCTGTGAGGGTGGTGAGGGCTGGGATGGAATTCCCAGATTTGCTGTGGCTGCCCCATCCCTGGAAATGTCCAAGGGCAGCTTGGACAGGGCTTGGAGCCACCTGGGACAGTGGGATCTGTCCCTGCCCGTGGGTTTTAAATTTCCTTCAAACCCAAACCGTTCCAGGATCCCGGGAAAAGCTGAAACTTCTCCACTCCAGCAGCTTCCCCAGCCCCTGAGCACAGGGAAAAAAGAGACCCAAGGGGCTCTGAGTGAGGCTGTGGTGCTGCTGGAGAGCTGGGAATGGCAGGGAATGGCAGGGAGTTGAATTGCAGGGAATCCCAGGGAATTGAATTGCAGGGAATCCCAGGGAATTGAACTGCAGGGAATTCCAGGGAATTGAATCCCAGGGAATTGCAGGGAATGGAATTGCAGGGGACTGAATTGCAGGGAATCCCAGGGAATCCCAGGACATCCCACGGAATTGCAGGGAATCCCAGGGAATTGCAGGGAATGGAATTGCAGGGAATTGCAGGGAACTGAATTGCAGGGAATCCCATGGAATTGCAGGGAATCCCAGGGAATTGAATTGCAGGGAATTGCAGGGAATTGCAGGGAATTGCAGGGAATCCCAGGGAGTTGCAGGGAATGGCAGGGAATTGAATTGCAGGGAATCCCAGGGAATCCCAGGGAGTTGAATTGCAGGGAATCCCAGGGAGTTGAATTGCAGGGAATCGCAGGGAATTGAATTGCAGGGAATCCCAGGGAGTTTAATTGCAGGGAATCCCAGAGAATTGCAGGGAATGGCAGGGAATTGCAGGGAATGGCAGGGAATTGAATCCCAGGGAATTGCAGAGAATGGAATTGCAGGGAATTGCAGAGAATGGAATTGCAGGGAATCCCAGGGAATTGCAGAGAATGGAATTGCAGGGAATCCCAGGGAACTGAATTGCAGGGAATCCCAGGGAATCCCAGGACATCCCAGGACATCCCTGGGAATTGCAAGGAATCCCAGGGAATGGAATTGCAGGGACTTGCAGGGAATCCCAGGGAATGGAATTGCAGGGAATTGCAGGGAATCCCAGGGAATCCTAGGACATCCCAGGACATCCCACGGAATCCCAGGGAATCGAATTGCAGGGAATTGCAGGGAATTACAGGGAATCCCAGGGAATCCCAGGGAATGGAATCCCAGGGAATCGCAGGACAAGGCGCCCTTACTCTCGTAGCGGATCTGGAAGCCGATGTCGGAGTGGCTCTTGTCCGTGGTGAAGAGCAGGTACAGGTGGTTGCTGGTGCTGATCAGGAACTGGGGCACTTGGGTGCCATCGTAGACCCCGATCAGGGGGGAGGAGTAGGAGCGGCCGTCCCGAACCTCCAGGGTGTCGTAATTCACCTCTGTCTTGAACCTGGAAGGGACAGGAGGAACTGAACCCCAGAGCTGCTGCTCCCTCCTCGTTTCACTTCTCTCCTTTCAGCCCCAGGGCCACCACGGGGTCAGGGGTGGCTCCTTTCTGCTGCCTGAGCGTCTCACTGAGAGCACCTCGCTGGTGTTTGGGGGTTTTTTGGGATCCTTCACTTCTTCACCTGCTGATCCCCACCAGCTGCTTCTCCAGCCCTAAAATGCTGCCCAAGCGTTGATTCAGGGAATTAAATCGGGGCTGGAAGAGCCACAGAGCCCTAAATGCCACAGCAGTGGTGGCAGTGGCAGCTCCTCTCTGCTCTGCCTTGCCAGGAATCCAAACTGCAGCGGATTTTTGGGATATCTGGATCCATCTCCATCCACATCCTTGAACAAGCCCTCCCACACAGCAGCCCCAGGGCCAGCAGAGCACTGGAAATCCAGGGAAAGCCAAAAAACTCGGCATTCCCAAGGCTGGAACTGAGCTCCCCTGTGCTCCCCACCCCAGGAATATGTGGGAGCTCAACCCCCCAAAAAGCATCTAAAACACCCATAAAAATGAGCAGGTCAGACAGAACCCTTCCCACATTTCCTCCTCCAGCACTGAGTACATTTTAATTTTATTAATTTTTAATTAATTAAAAAAAAAAAAAAAGAGAGGAGAGAACCTCAGTGCTGGACACGACAGAGAGCAGCTCATTCCCATCTCAGAATCACCAAAACCCCAAAAACCCAGGAATTTGGGGGCGAGCACCTGTCAAAGGTGATCTTGATGGGGTAGCCAGGCTGGGCCTCGATGACCCAGGCACAGCTCAGAGAGTCCTTGTAGAAGCCAGGCCAGCCTGGGGACAGGATGGTCCCACTGGGCGAGGTCAGGTGGCCCCCACAGGGCGCTGGGGACACAAAAAGGACAAAAAAAATCATCACCCAAATCACACAATTCTCCAAGCTGGAGAAGATTTCCAGGCTCATCCATCCCAACACTGCCAAGGCCACCAGAAAGTGACACCCCTGAGTGCCACACCTTTGGAATTGGGGGGGGGAAACATCACGGAGCTGCAGCTCCAGGATTTGTCCCCACCCGTGGAACACCTTCCCTGCATCCCTGTCCCTGCCACGAGTTAAAATCCACCTGAGCCAGATGGAAAACCAACACTGAGCTGCTCAGAAATTGCATTTTCAGCTCCAGCAGCCCCTGCGGGGGCCGGCAGGGCTGACCTTGGGGCCAGGGTGTGAAATAATGATTGGCTGCAAAAGCAGAGCAAACTGCAAGGTCACCCTGCATTTCGGGGGCCAGGAAATCCCTCCCAGCCCCTCTGACTGAGCCCCAGCTCTGCTGCCACCAGGGATGTCCCCAGAGCAGGGCATTCATCCCACCCCATGTCCCCCGTGCATTTTTATTGCATTTTTTGGGATTGGGGACACAAAAAACCCACAGCCCTCAGGAAACTCCGGGTTTTGTCCTCCATGCCAGCCCAAAGTCACCCCAAAATGTGCCATCCCCAGCCCCAAATCCCCCCTGCTGCTCTGAAGGGTGGCACATGAAAGTCATTTGATCTCAGCTGGCTCCAAACCAATTATTTTTCCTTTCTGCCCCAAAGCTGTCAGGATTTTCCACCCTTTTTTTTTTTTCCTGTCTCCTTCGTTCCCATTAATTTTTTTTCAAGTGCCGAGCAGGAACTTCAGATCTCTGGGCTTTTCTCCTTGTTTAAAAAGGGTAATTAAAATGTCGGGACTGAAGGGCGAGTCAAAGAAATCAGCAGAGTGATCAGGAGGAGAAGGCAGGAGGTTATCAAATATAAAAGTTGATTAAAAGTGTATCATTTAATGCATCCTTCCCTACTTAAAAAGATGTAAATTTAAAGGCTCTTCCTTTGAAAGTAACTGGAATTAAAGCTACATTTTGTCAGGAGTGAAATTATGTAAGAATATGAAAAGTCCAGCTGTTAATTCTATCAAAATTATTGAAAGCAATTGATTCCTCCCTCCAATCCCAAAAACAAAGGCCAGGATCATACAATTCCTGCTGCTCAAGCAAGGCAGGAGCAATTACTGGAATTATTTCTCAATATTACAGGGCTGTTAATCAAGAGCTCAGGACTTGTTACTCAAATTGCTGCAAACACCAGAGCAGGGCATCACTTCCCCGAGAACACAGAAAGATTTTTCACTCCTAATGAGCTCCTTCTTCACTTCTCTTTTCCAGAGGAGAGCCTTGAAAGTCCCAAAAAAAGCTTTGAAATCAGAATTAAAGCCTTTAATTCAGCCCGTGGCTGTTGTGGCCAGGAGCTGGAAAGGCAGAATTCCTGCCAGAGCCCATTGACAGGACTTCTGTCATGACAGAAATATCAGATATTTCACGTGGATCAAAAAGCCAGGATGGGAAAACATCTCCCAGGATCTTCCATTCACTGTTAATTCCCTCCCTGGCAGGAGCAGCGGGGAAGCTTTGAGTCATCCCTGAACCAGAGGCTTTTATGATGATTGTTATTAGAAAAGCACCTGTTGCAACAAGAACTGATCACAAAACCATCAAATGAGCACCATAAAAACTCTCCCCAGCGTTCCTTTCACACCAAAAAAATTTGGAAAATAAAAAGAGCTCGGGAATGTTTGGACTGAAATCCCTCCCCAGCCATAGAAAATCCTGGAAGTGCTGGAGAACCCTGATCCTGGATCCCAAAGGTCTGGGAAATTCCCAAGGGGATCTCTGTCCCTGCAGGAGTGAGAGGGGAGGAGAGGGGAAAAGGGGAAAAGGAAAGAGGGGAAAAGGGAAAGAGGGGAAAAGGGAAAGAGGGGAAAAGAGGGGAAAAGGGAAAGGGGGGAAAAGGGAAAGAATCTCTCTCCCAGCAGGCTGGGAATGCTCTCCTGGAGAAGAGAAGGATCTCTCTCTCTCTCTCTGCAGGAATTTTCACCTGGAGAAGGGAAGGCTCCAGGGAGAGCTCAGAGCCCCTGGCAGGGCCTGAAGGGGCTCCAGGAGAGCTGGGGAGGGACTGGGGACAGGGATGGAGGGACAGGACACAGGGAATGGCTTCAGACTGGAGATTTGGGGATATTGGGATGGAATTCCTCCCTGTGAGGGTGGGGAGGGGCTGGGCTGGAATTCCCAGATTTGCTGTGGCTGCTCCATCCCTGGCAGTGCCCAAGGCTGGGCTGGACAGGGCTTGGAGCAGTCTGGGATAACGGGAAGTGCCAGGACTGGATCTTTAAAGCCTCTCCCACCCCAAACCAGTCCAACCCTGCCCACCCAGCTCCCGGGAGGGTGGGGACGGGGTGGGGTCACCTTCACAGCGGAGCTCGGGGCTGTCCCACCCCAAACCCTACCCCTGCTCCCCCGGGAAGGTGGGGACGGGCTGGTGTCACCTTCGCAGAGGAGCACAGTGCTGTCCCACCCCAAACCCTAACCCTGCTCCCCCGGGAAGGTGGGGACGGGCTGGTGTCACCTTCGCACGGAGCACGGCCTTGTCCCACCCCAAACCAGTCCAACACTCCCCTCCAGCCCCCAGCAGGGCTGGGATGGGGTGGGGATGGGCTGGGGTCACCTTCGCAGTAGAGTTTGGCCTTGTCCCACCCCAAACCCTAACCCAGCTTCCGGGATGGGGTGGGACGGGGTGGGGTCACCTTCGTAGCGCAGCACGGCGCTGTCCCACCTCAAACCCCTCCAAACCCTGCCCCCCCCAGCTCCCAGCAGGGTGGGGACAGGGTGGGATGGGGTCACCTTCGCACGGAGCACCGCGTTGTCCCACCCCAAACCCCTCCAGCAGTGTCCCCCAGCAGGGTGGGGACGGGCTGGTGTCACCTTCGCACGGAGCACCGCCTTGTCCCACCCCAAACCCCTCCTGCAGTGTCCCCCCAGCCCCCAGCAGGGTCGGGACAGGGTGGGACGGGCTGGTGTCACCTTCGCAGCGCAGTTTGGCGCTGTCCCACCCCAAACCCCCGGGAAGGTGGGGACGGGCTGGTGTCACCTTCGCAGCGCAGCACCGCCTTGTCCCACCCCAAACCCCTCCAGCAGTGTCCCCCCAGCCCCCAGCAGGGTCGGGACAGGGTGGGGTCACCTTCGCACGGAGCACGGCCTTGTCCCACCCCAAACCCTAACCCTGCTCCCCCGGGAACGTGGGGACGGGCTGGGGTCACCTTCGCAGCGCAGCACCGCGTTGTCCCACCCCAAACCCTACCCCTGGCTCCCCCGGGAAGGTGGGGACGGGCCAGTGTCACCTTCGCAGCGCAGCACCGCGTTGTCCCACACCACGCTGCCCTCCTGCAGGACGCAGGTGACGCTCTCGGCCCCGTGGGTGCGGATGAAGCCCTCGTCGCACAGGAAGGACACGGAGCTGCCCAGCTGGAGGCTGTCCCCAAAGCGCTTCCCGTTCACAGGAACGCCCGGGTCCGGACACTCGTTGTGCCGGAACGCTGCCGGAGCAGGGGAGGGGGAGAGGGAAAAGAAATAGGAGGAAAAGAAAAACGAGGAAAGAGGAGAGGGAAAAGAGAAGGGGAAAGAGAAGGAGAAAAGAAAAAATGAGGAAAAGTACAAGGGAGGGAAAATTAAAAAAACAAGGAGAAGAAAAAGTGAGGAAAAGAGGAGAAAAGAGGGACGAAAAAAAATGAGGGAAAGAAAAAACGAGGGCAAGAGAAAATGAGGAAAGAGGAAGAAGGAAAAGAAAAAATGAGGAAAAGAAAGAGTCAGGATCTTGTTTTCCCCAGCCCATCCCCAAAATGAGGACGCTGCACCCCAAACTGAAATGTTCCCGTTCTGCCTCTGCCTCAGGTGCAGCAGCACAGGAAAGGGGAGGTTGAAGCTGTTGGTGTCCCAGACAGGATGGGATACAGGGAAAGGTCTGGAAAACTTGAGCTGCATTCCCAGCCACCTTCCACACATAAAAATACATTTAACTGATATAAAAATACTCCAAATAGAGAGAGATTTCTAAAAATGTCTGCCCGGAGGGGACACAAGGGAAGTGCTGACGAAGGCCCTGCCTGAAATGTCCCTGAAGGCCCTCCATGGGTGGGTGACAATGGGTGGGTGACCACGGGTGGGTGCCAGTGGGGTTTTCACTCTCTCAATTTCCCCTGCCCTCCGATTCGGGGCAGCCCCGCACTCACTGGTGAAGGTGATGTTGAAGCCCCTCTTCTCCATGGAGTGGTCAGTCTGGAACTCCAGCCTGGCCACGTGGCCGCTGCTGGTCAGCGAGGAGGGGATCTGGCTGCCCGAGAAGGTGCCCAGCACGGGGGACTCGGCCGTGGCGCCGTCCTTGACCGCCAGGAAGTCGAACTGGGGCTCCACGTCGAAGTCGTTGAAGGCCAGGTGGATCCTGCTCTCGGGGTTGGAGATGATGAGCCACACGCAGTGCAGGCTGCTCCCGTACTCCTCGGGGTAGTTGGGGGACAGCACGGTCCCCGATGGGCTGGTGAAGTTGAAAAAGCAGGAAACTGCAAAGGGAAAGTGGGGTCAGTCCCACAGAGCCCCAGAGCTGGGACATTCCCCAGGCCCTGCTCCGAGGGGGCCTCGGGAGAGCTCCGATCAGGAGGGGTCAGGGATGGATCTGGGACTCCCAGGCTTCCAGAGCTGCCATCACAGAAATATCGGGCATTGCACAGGGAGCAAAAACCAGGAGGGGAAAACACCACCCTGGATGTTCCGTTCCCTGTTTAATTCCATCCCTGACAGGGGCAGTGGGGAAGCTTCTGCTCATCACAAAATCAGAAGGTTTTGGTCATCATTAAATCAGAACCTTCTGTTCACCACTGAATCAGAAGCTTTTGGTCAACATTAAATCAGAATCTTTTGGTCACCACTAAATCAGGTGTTGCTCACCATTAAATCAGAATATTTTGTTCACCACTAAATCAGAAGTTCTTGGTCACCATTAAATCAGAATATTTTGTTCACCACTAAATCAGAAGCTTTTGGCCACCACCAAATCAAAATCTATTATTACTGGGACAAGAAGAACACCTGTTCTTCAGGACTTTGGGTGGATTTGCCACTTCCCAGTCCCCTCCAGGTTTCTTTAACAGCAGGTTGAAAATGCCTCTTAGGTGGGACCTGGCATTTTCCAGGTGAATTCTCCTGCCCCTCCCTCAGGAGCCTCCCAAGAACCCAGTGGGTGATTTGAGCTGGTGCAAACTAAAACCAGCATGGACCAAGTCAGGTTTGGCCACATCCCAGCACAAACCAGAGCACCCAGAGCGAGGAACCAGCTCAGGCACAGCTCCAGCCTCCCCTGCTGCTGTCCCGGCTCAGCTCTGTCACCCACAGGTGACAAACCCATTCCCAGGGCGCTGCAGATTCCTCATGGCTTGATTTAAATCCAATCTGCTGAGTTCATTTTGCTCCTCTCCAGATCCACCCAAACTCCTTCCATCATCCTCACCGTGCCCATCCCACAGGGAATATCCCACAGATATTCCCTTGGGACCCAGCAACAAACGGAGTTTTTGAGAAGGAGATGGGAGTTCATTTGCTTCCTTTGTGTCCTTGGGAGGTCGTTAACGCTCGGCTGAGCACTGGGAGGCTCCAGGGAACAGCCCCAGAACATTCCCAAAGTCTGGGGTAAACCAGAGATGCCCGGCTGAGCACTGGGATGCTCCAGGAAACAGCCCCAGAACATTCCCAAAGTTTGGGGCAAACCAGGGATGCCCAGCTGGGCACGGGAGGTTCAGAAACAGCCCCAGAACATTCCCAAAGTCTGGGGCAAACCAGAGATGCCCAGCTGGGCACTGGGAGGTTCAGGAACAGCCCCAGAACATTCCCAAAGTTTGGGGCAAACCAGAGAAGCCCAGCTGGGCACTGGGAGGTTCAGGAACAGCCCCAAAACATTCCCAAAGTTTGGGGCAAACCAGAGATGCCCAGCTGGGCACTGGGAGGCTCAGGAACAGCCCCAGAACATTCCCAAATTTTGGGGCAAACCAGAGGAATCTGCAGCCTTGGAGGAGGGTGAACTCCTCCCACCACAAACAAATCTCTGACTCCTGCTGGCTGCCAAAAAGAGGCGCCCAACCAAGCCGCCCCTGCCACGGAAATAATTAAAGCCAGGCTTAAAACCAAGCCCAGGGGGAGAGCGGGCATGGAAAACCCCGCAGCTCTCCAGGGGTGCAATCCATCCCCATGAATTCGGGGCTTTGAAGTGCTACCTGCCCCAAGTTTGGGATGTTTTATGTACAGGTGCTCTGCCCATCCTTTTTCCCCACCGCCACCCTTGGCAAAACCCGTTACTGGGAACATCCATCTCCCCAGTGCTGGCTCAGGGATGGGCCTGGCTCGGGGATTGGCACTCAGACAATTATTTGGATCACTGCTCTGCCTCCCTCTGTTATTTTCCCTCACCACTTAATGGGCTCGGATCAAATAATTCAGGCGCTGCCGTGACGTTATCGAGGCCACGGAGCTGCACAATCCATTTCCTGCTCTCAGCCACAGAGAGAGCAGATTAAAGAGAAAATAAACTGCAAAACATCCTCGGGATTTTTTTTTTTTTCGGGGGCTCTACCAGACGCTGAACTATCAGGGGATGCTGTCAGATAATTCTGTCAGCGTAAGCACGGTGTAATCTGCCTCGGAAAAATTGGAAATAAATGCATTCACACCCAGGGAAACGGCTTGGCTGCAGGGATGAGGTGGCTCCTATAAATTTTTAAATCCAAGGGGGTGAATTAGCATTCAGCCAGGACCTCCAGCAGCCCAGCGAGAGAGAGGTGCAGGCGCCAGTTCAGAAAATAAAACAACAAAGGACTTGCTGACAAAGGGGAGAGGAGCAGAGCGAGGGAAGAATATAAAATTAACCTCTGCCAGATAAAACAAAGTGACAGATTAAAGAGGAGCTGATAAAAAAAACAAAACACCCTCCAAGAGTCTCCACTGCAGGGAAGTGAATGAAGATTTTGATTTTCTGTAAGATCAAGGGGGAGGAAGGCGAGTTGGAGCTGGAGAACCAAGGCCACTGTCCCAATCTGAGGCCAGGAAAAACCCCTCGATGGAGAGGGGAGCTGGAGTCACATTCCGGAGGGGAACATCCAGCCCAGGAAGCCACAAGGTTCATGAACAGGACTGTGGTGCCTGTG
This sequence comes from Petroica traversi, assembly GCA_025920805.1. Classification (NCBI taxonomy): domain Eukaryota; kingdom Metazoa; phylum Chordata; class Aves; order Passeriformes; family Petroicidae; genus Petroica; species Petroica traversi. The sequence goes on along the minus strand of JAHLSL010000112.1, from coordinate 4,411,942 downwards.
AGGCGATGATTTCCTTCTTTTGAAGCAGACAGGTTTTTCTTCACTGTGGAAAGATTTTCTTCACTGTGGAAGGAAATTTTTCCTCACTGTGGAGGGAGGAGTTGTCTTCACTGTGGAAGGAGGTTTTCCTCCCTGTGGAAGGTATTTCCTCATGAGGAAGGAAGATTTTCCTCATTGTGGAGGGTTTTTCTTCCAAATGGAAGGAGGATTTTTCCTCACTGTGGAAGGACTTTTTCCTCCCTGTGGAAGGAAGAGTTTCCTCACTGCAGAAGGAGGTTTTTCCTCAGATTGGAAGGAGTTTTTTCCTCCCTGTGGAAGAGTTTTTTCCTCACTGTGGAAGGAAGATCTTCCTCATTGTGGAAGGAGGATTTTCCTCATTGTGGAAGGAGGATTTTCCTCAGAGGGGAAGGAGGATTTCTCCTCACTGTGAAAGGAGCTTTTTCCTCACTGCGAAAGGAGTTTTTTCCTCATTGTGGAAGAAGGATTTTCCTCAGAGGGGAAGGAGGATTTCTCCTCACTGTGGAAGGAGCTTTTTCCTCGTTGTGGAAGGTCTTTCCTCAGCGTGGAAGGAGCTTTTCCCTCCCTGTGAGAAGAGATTCCAGCCCAGGCAATGGATCCACATCACCTCCCTGGGGCTGGACCCTGGGATAATCCAGGAGCTGCTCAACATCACATCACAGGCAGGGCCAGGCTGTCAGGAGGGGGATGAAGGCAGCAGGAAAGGTGGGAGACAGCCCAGCTCCACCCCAAAGAGCCCTGAGGAGCAGGGGTCACTCCCAACATGACAGAGGCCAGCCCTGCTGCCCATCAGCACCACCTGCAATTAGTATTAATTACCCTTAAATGCCAGGAGAGGCCCTTTCATTCTGTGCACACGCAGGGGCCAGTTTGCAAAGCTGATGGGTCAATAATGGCTGCATTTGTCAATAATGGCTGCATTTGTCAATAATGGTTATTGCTGACCAAGTGCTGCAAAAGCAATGAGAAGAATCCCTTTATTAAATCCAGGAGAAACCACAGCAGGACAAGCAGTGGGACCTCGTCAGGTATGAACCACACAGGGATTTGTTCACCACAGCCACCACCAGGACTGTCCTGCTCAGAGCAGGGGAACAGCAAAGGAGCAGCTCCTTGGTCATCCCTTAGGAGAGGGACATGAACATGGATCAGTCACCAGTTCTTCAGCAGAAGTTCCTGCAGTTCTTCCTCTCTCCCCTCTCTCTTTTCTCCTCTCTCCCCTCTCTCTTTTCT
>JAHLSL010000112.1:4360569-4371024 GCA_025920805.1 Petroica traversi | reverse complement strand
GAATTGGGAAAATTCCAGCCTCCTCTGGCAGGATTTGGGATAACCCAGCCCTCACTGTGAGGAATTGGATAACCCAGCCTTCATTCAGGAATTGGGATAACTCAGCCTTCACTGATGGATTTGGGATAACCCAGCCTCCACTGATGGAATTGGGGAAAATTCCAGCCTCCTCTGGCAGGATTTGGGATAACCCAGCATCCAAATCACTTTCTGGGAGCCTTTTCCTCACGAGCCAGCCCTTACCCATGGAAAAACCCAGCCCATCTCCCACTCCAAACCCTTTCTCCCACGTTCTTCATCTTGTCAGGCTTTCATCCCTAAATTAGCCCACTCCTAAGACAAAGCTGTCAGGAAAAATCACCCGTGTAATGAACGAGGGGGTTTTCAATCGTGATTTTTTTTCTTTTTGGGCTCAAAAAAAGCCTGTTTGGAACAGCTGCTGCAGGAGGCTCAGACAGGCAGAGGCTCCTTGAAGCTCACCTGAGGTGCTGCTTTGAGGGAGGTGTTGGATGCAGCTTTTCACTCATCCTTCCCTCACAGATTTTTGGCTTTTCTTTTTAAATAAAGCACCAGCGACTTCAAACTGAAGCTGGAAAATATTCATGAGGAAAAGCTGCTGTTGCTCCTGTCGTCCTCAGCAGCTTCAATCTGTTCAGGGCAGCTGCCTCTTTTTATTAATTTAAGAGGGGGGAAAACTAATTAACAGCAGGCAGCTGCCAAAGCAAATCGAACTCTTTGTTTCTTTTTGCTCCAAATCCACCTGCAAGGGCAGCAGGAGGGAAAAGCAGCAGGTTCTGGGATGCTCCAAAGATTCCCATGGATGGGAATCACGGGGTATTTCCAGCCTGACCTCAAGGTTTTTAATTGATGGGTTATCAGTGGATCAAAGAAAGGATTTGGGGCTACCAAAACTCGTATTTTTGGGGTAAAAAGCTATTTTTGTTTAATTTTCTCAACTAAAATAGTGACAGACCGTCCTGCAGCGATTCTCCAGCTTTTTCCCTGCAAACACAGGGATAACCCCCCCAATCCCAGCCCAACGTTCCCTCCCAGGCAATAAATCCCTGTCAATTCCAAGTTTCCAAGGCCAAATTTGGATTTTGATTTGAATTTCCCGAGGATGGGACTCTGCAGTCTCTGCGTTGCTGCTCTGGGGTTGTGCTTTGGGGCACGAGCAGCTTTACAAAATAATCCCATTTTTGTATTCGTCCCACTGCACATCCCAAAATTCAGCCCCTGGGGGATTTCTCCACCCTCCACGCACACAAAAGCTCAGCTCGGATGATTTTGCACAATAAAGGGAATTTTTATAAATAATAAAGCTCCCCAAGCACTGCTGAACCCCCCAGGGCTGGTGGTGGCACCACGGATGGGATGAGACAGCCTTGGAAAGGTGAATTTTCCCATCAGGACACAGCAGGGATTCCCTCAGTGCTGGGCATCCCAAATCCAGGATCTGGGCAGTGGCAGGGGATGGAATGAGAGGAATTTTCACTTCCCTTCCAACCCAAACCATTCCAGGATCCTCTGGCACGGAGAATCCATGAGCCTGGAAATTTTTCAGGGACACATTTACAACCGAGGTTCTGCCAGAGCCATCCCTGCCAGATCCCAAATCCAGGAGGAGGCAGTGGAAGGCGGCAGGGGGTGGAATGAGAGGAATTTTAAGGTTCTTTCCAATCCAAATCATTCCAGGATTCTCTTGCACGGGGAATTCATAATCTGGATACACCCGGGCCTGGAAATTTTTCAGGGATGCATTTACAACCAAGGTTCTCCCAGAGTGATCCCTGCCAGATCCCAAATCCAGGATTTGGGCAGCAGCAGGATATGGAAAGAGATGATTTTTCATTTCCCTTCCAGCCCAAACCATTCCAGGATCCTCTGGCATGGAAAGTCCACGAGCCTGGAAATTTTTCAGGGACGCATTTACAACCGAGGTTCTCCCAGAGTGATTCCTGCCAGATCCCAAATCCAGGATTTGGGCAGTGGCAGGTGGTGAAATGAGAAGATTTTTCATTTCCCTTCCAACCCAAACCATTCCAGGATCCTCTGGCAAGGGAAATCCATGAGTTTGAGCCTGGAAATTTTTCAGGGACACTTCCACAGCCAAGGTTTTCCCAGAGCCATCCCTGTCACATCTCAAATCCAGGAGGAGGCAGTGGCAGGGTATGGAAAAAGAGGAATTTCCATTTCCCTTCCAACCCAAACCATTCCAGGATCCTCTGGCACGGAGAGTCCATGAGTTTGAACCTGGAAATTTTTCAGGGACGCTTCCACAGCCAAGGCTCTCCCAGAGTTTCCCCATCCAACAAACCCCCCCTTCCAACCCCATTCCTGACAGAAAACCTGACCCAGACCCCACAGCAGTGGGAACAAACCCACAGCACCAATCCCAAAATCCCGAGTGCATTCCCAGGAAACATCTCCTCCCTTAACTGCAGCGTGTCCCTCTCCAGGAGAACTGATGAAGATGAATGGGTGGAATGAATTGATAAAGAGGGATCACTGCATCCTCTCCTCCTCATCCCTCACTTTGGGGCCCTAATGATGGAAGTCAGGCTTTACAAACGACTCATTTAGATCAGAACCGGGCGCAGGAAAGCGCCGCTCGTTTTGATTATTTTTAATTAAATAAATAAGAACAACCCTCCCGCTCCAGGCCCTGGAAAACTCTGCATCTGAGAGCCCACTTTGTTTGTAAATTGGAATGTGGAGCAGCACTACAAAGGATGTGTCGAGATAATTGGATGAACAGAAACTCCTGTTTTCTGCAGGGCTTTGCTGCTCACACACACCCAGCAGATCTAATGGAATGCTCAGCGTCCTGTCAGATTTGAGAGATGACATTGCACAGCTCTGCCAGGCCGGGCTGCTCCTTTCAAACCCGCTCCGTGTTGCTCTAAATGAGAATTTAAGCAGACATTTATTTATTTTTAATTTGGAAAGCAGCGTTTCAGCAACAAAACCACAAAAAAGAAAAAATCTATTCCGTGAAGCTCTGCTCTGCTTGCTGGGGGAATTGCTGGAAAACCCAGATCCTGCCTGGATCTCTCCCTCCTGCTGGGATGGGCCAGCAGCACCTGGACCCTGCAGGAGGCTCCCAGGGGTTCCTGCTCTTGGAGGTGAAGAGGAACCCCTTAAATACAACTCGCTGGAGAAATCCCACTTTTGGCAGCCCAGGAATTGCCCAGAACGGCCCAGGAGACTCCACAGTTTGTAGGGCAGGGGCTAAAAATCCCTTTGGAAGGCAAGGGGGTGAGCCAGGATGGGGAGGGGGAGATCCAAAATGGGGAGGGAGATCCAGGTTGGGGAGAGGGAGATCCAGGATGAGGAGTAGGAGATCCAAAATGGGGAGGGAGATCCAGGAGGGGGAGTGGGAGATCCAGGATGGGGAGTGGGAGATCCAAGAGGAGAAAAGGAAGATCCAGGATGAGGAGGGGAAGATCCAAGATAAGCAGTGGGAAACCCAGGATGAAGAGGGGAAGATCCAGGAGGAGAAGGGGAAGATCCAGGATAAAGAGTGGAAGATCCAAAATGAAAAGGGGAAGATCCAGAATGAGGAGAGGGAAATCCAAAATGGAGAGGGAGATCAGGATGAGGAGATGGAGATCCAAGATAAGCAATGGGAGATCCAAGATGAGGAAGGAGAGATCCAGGATGGGGAGGAGAAGACCCAGGATGAAGAGTGGAAGATCCAGGATAAAGAGTACAAGATGTAAGTCAAGGAAAGGAAGATCCAAAATGAAAAGGGGAAGATCCAGGATGAGGAATGGGAGATCCAGCATGAGGAGGGGAAAATCCAAGATGAGAAATGGAAGATCCAAGATGAAGAGTAGGAGATCCAAGACGAGCTGTGGGAGGCCCAAGATGAGGAGGGGAAGATCCAGAATGAGGAGGGGAAGATCCAGAATGAAAAGGGAAGATCCAGAACGAGGAGGGGAAGATCCAGAACGAGATGGGGAAGATCCAGAACGAGATGGGGAAGATTTCTCCAAACCAAATCCTATCCATGGACAGATCTGCAGCTCAAAACCACGGGTGGGGCTGGGAGCCCCCTGGGAGAGCAGAAATTCCCTGCCCACGGCACGGGGTGGAACTGGATGGGATTTCAGGTCCCTGCCAGCCCAAACCACCCCAAGATGCCACGACAAAGCCATTTCTGTGTCTCCCAGGAGCACAGAGAGCTCGTCCCTGGCTGAGCCAGCTCTGCTGGGTCTGTCCTGAGCTGGGGCTGGAGCTCATCCCATCCATCTTCCTGCCAGAGGGGAGGGAAGGGAAGCAGCCGGGTCGATAAAAGCTGCAATTAAGTGTTGGTAGCAATCAGCTCCAGAGCAATTAGGGAGCCGAGCTGGGCCATAAAACACGTGCAGAGAGGGGCAGCAGCAGCCAGGGCAGAGCTCCCATCCCTCCAGCCCCTTTGAAGTGTTTCCACCTCACCTGATTAAAAAAAAACTTCTGTATTATTTTCTTCCACCTTTTTGAGGACGCAGGGTGGGGAGGAAATTTAAAATAAAAAAATCCCTGTACACAGATTTCTCCCGGTCCCTTTGATTTCCTTACACGGGGAACGGGGGGAAAAAGCATTTGCAAAAAATCAAGATTCACCTTAATGAAAGGGAAAAAGGCAAGGGGGAAATATTTAACTCTCCCAGGAAGCATGAAACAAATTTGTTGTATTCAACAGCAAAAAAAAAAAAAAAAAACAAACAACAGAACAAACCAAAACACAAACCCTCTCCACAGCCTGATTGCATCTAACCTTGCTTTTACATTCCTAAAGTGATTTCCAAATGAGGGCACGGATTAGGGAACAGGCAGCCAGGGTGTTCTGCAAAACTCGGGATCAATTCAAACAAGCTGCAAGGGAAATTGTTTTCTTATAGATTATCTGCAAAGCCAGACCCTGTCCCAGAGGACACGGGGGAAGGGGGGGGCTCATAAATGATGTTCAGACACGTCTTTGGGACATGGAGAGCAAATCAGAGCCACCTAAAGCCTCCCCTTCCTTCTCCTGGCCCAGCCTGACTCAGCTCTCCTGATGAAAAATGCATTTCAGCTGCTGAGCTGGCCCTGGAATCACACGGCCTGGTTTGTAGGGATTTATCTCCAGTGAAATATTCATGTCCAGGCATTGTGGAAAGGGTTATAGGGAGGTTCTGAAAGCCTCAGCATCTCCTGTCCTGCAGATCCTGCCCCCCTTCATCCCTGGGAGCTTTTATGGCTTTGCTGCTTGTTTTGCTTTTTTTGTTTGTTTTTGTTTTGCGGTTTTTTTTGGGGGTTTTTTTGTTTGTCCGTTTTGGGGGTCTCTTGTTTGTCCGTTTTGGGGGTCTCTTGTTTGTCCGTTTTGGGGGGTCTCTTGTTTGTCCGTTTTTGGGGGTTTCTTGTTTGTCCGTTTTTGGGGGTTTCTTGTTTGTCTGTTTTGGGGGTTTCTTGTTTGTCTGTTTTGGGGGTTTTTTGTTGTTTTCTTTGGGTTTTTTGTTTGTTTTTAGGGTTTTTAAGCACTGAAAGGCATAAAAAAGCTGCCAAACTCCACAAAAACCAGCAGGAAAACAAGGACAGGCCCCCTCTGGCAGCTGCCTCGATCCCAGCCCAGGATGGAGGAGCTGAGCTCATTTTTAACCCTCAATCCCCAGCTCATTCCTTCTGCCCAGAACCCCCAGCACCCACCCCATCAGGCGGAACTGGAGCATCCATCCCCACCTTCCCACCGAGGGGAAAGGCTCAGACAGGTGCCCTGCTCTCCTGCCAGCCAGGGAAAAGGCATCCACAGGGAAGCTGCTTTTCCCAGCCCTTTCTGCTGCACAACAACAAAAGGGTTTTTTTTTTTTTAATCCCCTTGCAAATTAAAGCAATTTACAGGTTCAAGGAAAGCAGGAAAGTTCAATAACAACGTGGTTCGTGTGCTGAGGACAGGACAGCACTGCTAAGGACAAGCTGGGAACGTCCAAACGGGGCAGCTCTGTGGATTTATCCAAGGAAATCCTCTCCCTTTACCTGGACTCCTCTCCAGAGCTTTTTCCCAGCCAAGTCCTCTGGAGAGGGAACCTGCAGAGCTTTGCTGAGGGGACTCAAAGCCATTTCTGCTCCTTCCCTGTTCAGGATCCTGCCTCCAGCACCTCCTTCAGACACATCTCAGGGAGCGGTGGGAGCACTTCCCAGGAATCCACCCCATCCATCCTGGTCCCACCAGGAGCTGCCACAGCCTGGGAGCAGCAACTCCTCTCCACTGCCAAAGCATCCCCTGTTCCTCAGCAGCACCTGAACATCCCCATTCTGAACCCTTTTTGTCCCAGTTCTGAACCCTTTTCCTCCCGGTCCTAAATTCTCCCCTCTGAAGGCGGGGCTGGGCTGGATTTCCCAGAGCAGCTGTGGCTGCTCCATCCCTGGCAGTGCCCAAGGCCAGGCTGGGCGAGGCTTGGAGCAGCCTGGGATGGTGGGAGGAGTCCCTGCCCATGGGTTTTATTTAAGGTCCCTGCCCATGGCACTGGATGGGTTTTTTGAAGGTCCCTCCCAACCCAAACAGATCTGGAATTCTGCAAAATCAGCGTTTTGGGGGATTTAAGCTGGAAAATGAAGAGCAGCAGGGTCACACAGGGAGGCAGCTGAGGACTCCTGGCCAGGCTGGGGTGGCGAGGCCGGGCAGGGCCACTTATTGTGATGCCAGAATGGTTTTTTCCTTTTCTATAACTTTTACACATTTCTGTGCCCCCACAGCCCCAGCAGAGCTGTGACCCTTCCCTGAGCCTGGTGCTCAGTGCTCTGGGAGTGCCCTGCAGGCCCTGAGGCTGAAGAGCCCAGAGCTGCAGAGCCAGGGACACCAAACATTCTGCTGGCTCAGGAAGCCAAGGGCCCCTGGCAGGACAGATTCTGGAAACTCGAGCTGAGCCCAGCCCAGCCCCAGCATTGGGCTCCCTTGTTGGATCTGTGCTGTGTGAGGGCTGGAACTTGTGTGTGTGACTGATGGGTGTGTGCATTGTGTCACCTGGGGCAGGGGATGCACCCAACAGGATCCTGATTAAACCCCGAGCTAACGACCCCCAGCCCTCTCACCGTGTCTGGCTTCATTTTCCCAACACCAGGAGAAGGCACCAATTCTTGCTGTCCTTACCTTGGTACTGGGCACTGAAGCCCTTCTGCCTGTGGTTGCCATCTGAGGTGAAGTGCAGCCGCAGCCAATTTTTGCTGCTGATCACAGGGGCCGGCAAATTCATCCCGGTGAACCTGCAAGAGAGCGAGGAGCACGTCAGGAGTGACCCCAAACCCGGCTCTCCAGGCCTTCCTCCTCCCCCAGCTGTGAGGAAAATCAATCCACAAACACCAGAGGTGTCCAAAAAGGAGACAGAGGAGTCCTGGGACTTTATTCCAATAAAGGGAGAGCCCATGGGGCATTTCCCCTGGGCTCAGATTTTTGGAGGGCGCAGCCTCCTTTTTATCCCAATTTCCTGCCTGTCCCTCTCTCTTTCTCCATGGGCTGAGGGATTTGAGAGGCTCAGACTTTCCAAAAACTCCTGATACTTGAGACCCCCCTCTAATGTATAATTCTCCCCTCTTTGTCCTTCCCTTGCATCACTCAGTGGAATTCCTGATGGAATTTATGGATCTTCTCATTGTTCCTCTCATCATCCAATATTCAGTTTTATTTCTCAGCAGACCTTTGGTTTGTCTGTAAATGCAAATTTCCCTCGTTCCATTCATCAATCAGTGGAATCCTCCCCATTGTTTCTTTTATCTCTCAGTGCTGGTTTTATCCACTGGCAAGACCCACAGTTTGTTTGTGAGGACAAATTCCTTATTTCTCTCACAGGGATCCTGGAATCCTCCGTGGTGCTCAAGGACAGAACCCCCCCAATGCCAGGGGGGTTTCATTCCTGCTGGGATTCCCATCTGAGAGCCCCAAGTTTGTCATTACAGAAGTTCCATTCCTTTTTCCTAAGGACATTCCCAAGCTTGGTCAGTTCCTCTCTTCACATTCGGTTAATTCCATGACAGAAAACTCTGCTTATTTTAACCCAGAAAGGGAAAGGATGGCAAGAACCTCTCTAATTTTTTTTATTTTATGTACAACCTATCCCAACCTGAGGAAGACTCCAGCCAGCAACCAAGCTGGGAAGCTCCAGAGCCCAACAGCAGCCCTTCAAATCTAATTTTATTTCCTTTAAAAACAGGATTTTGTTTGTTTTATTTCGCTCCAGCTCACAATTCCTGGCTGAGCTTTGTCCTGAACAACATTGCTCATCTTGGACTGAGGTCCACGATGGTGGGGACACCAACGCTCTCATGGAACCCTGTTCCTGCTAATGATAGTTCATTATTTTAATCCCAAATTATCGCTTGTTTAAAAATTACTTCTATTCCAACATCCATTTTTGGTATTCCAACACCTTTTACTGCCAGTCCAACACCCATTTTTGCCCTTCCAACACCCATTTTTGCCCTTCCACCACCTTTTATTTGCATTCCAACACCCCCTGCTCTCTCCATTTGAAGGCAGAAGGATCCTGGGAATCTGCTCCGTGCCGAGGATAATTCAGATTTAATTATGAAACCTTTTCCAGCCGCAGATCTGACAGCCCAGGGAGCATCTGGAGAGTCCTTCAGCCCATCCAGAGGTGAGCTCAGCTCCTCCGAGTGCGAGCCAGGCTGGAACTGGCAGCGTTAATTAATGCAGAGGGGCTGCCCTGTTAATGAGCTCGCAGGGTGATTAGTGCATAACTAAAGCATCTCTGCCACCTACAGCACGATGCAAAGCCTGGCTCATCCCGAGCCTGGATCCTGCAGCGCTCAGAGAGGTTTTTAAGCTGGGCTTTAAGGCTGCTCCCAACCCTCTCTCCAGGGATTATTTCCCCAGCCCTTTCAGGAGGGTGAGGTGGTGCAGAAAGGAGATTTTCTCCGAGGTTTTCTGCCACCCTCGAGGAACTCAAAGGCTTGAATTGGAAACTTTCTCACTTAATTGAGTTCAAACAAACAGATTTGGGGCCGAGATCAAACCTGGGATGCCCCAAAGGGATCCTGAGGGAGCTCCCCTGGCCGATTGTTGTGACAACACCCTTAAACTCAACCCCCTGACCCCCAAGAGCCCTTAAATTGCTCATTCTGCAGCAGCAAACTCCTCATAAATAATCTTTAGCCACATTTCCCTCTCACAGCCCTAATTCAGTGGCCTGAGATAAAAATTTGGCCTGAACGAGGCTCAGCTCCTCCTGTCCCCCTCCCTATTTTCATTTTTAATCAGCACATCCTTGAAGGGTGGGTTCAGCCTGAGCACTGGGAATGCTCAGAGACAGGAACTTCATCCCCACGGACTCCTGGAATCACCCAGGCTGGAAAACACCCCCAGGATCATCAAACCCAGGCTCTCCTGAGCCTCCTTTTCTCCAATCCGAGCCCCTCCCAGGTCTGGCTTTCCAGACCCACCAAACACCTGAGCAGTTCAAATTCCACTTGGACAATCAATTGGGAAATAGAAAAGGGTGGCACTTCCTTGCTTTGCAACAGCAGGAAAAAAAATCCTGGAGGCAAAAGCAACAAAAAACCAAAATCCAGCACAGCCCCAGTGCTCTGCACCCACAGATTTAGGGAGAAGGAAAAACCTTTCCCTGCCTTTCCTGCATGGAAATTTTCCTCATCTCCACGTGTCACTTGCTGAAGACATCGACAGCTTTTGGAAAAGACAAAACCAGCCCAGAAATCCCCACCAGCTCCTCATTCCCAGGCACCTCCCATCAGACTCCCCCACACGGCTCTGCTCCCTCCAAAATCCCCTTTCCCACCTCAAACCCAGCAGGACAAAGGATTCCAGCTCCTGAAAGGCACTGCCAGACCCCAACTGGGTGCAAAAAGGGGTTAAAATGCTCTGGATAAGAAACACCAGGGCTGGAGTTCAGCATTTCACAGAAAACTCTGCACCCACCCCACCAGCTCCTCACCAGGAGGCTTAAAATAATAATTAGCCAGCATTAATGGTTAATTGATAACGGAATAATTAATTAATGGCTGCTGTGGATGGGCTCCAGGGGGATGGGGAGGATGCTCAGCTGGGAGAGAAGCAGAAAATCAGGGAATCATCCCAAATTTCCTGCCAGGGGCTTGGGGAGGTCCAAGGTCACTGGTCTTTGTTTTACTTCGTGTTTTTGCTGTCATCCCCTTGAGCCCAAGCCCCACCTGAACTCTGGTTAGCCTGTTTTTATCTCAAACAACTGATTTTACCCCAAACCCTTCCCAGCTGCGTTTTTAACCCAGGGTATTTTTCCCTTGAGTGACACTGAAGCCTCCACATTAAACAAAATTCCTTTATTTAGCCTCCTTATTAAACAGAATTCCTAATACAGAGGGGTTAATGCCATCAAAACTCCTCTTTTTTGAGGAAAAAAGCACTGAAGTGAGGGGTTAATGCCACCAAAACTCATTTTTTGAGAAAAAATCACTGAAGTGAGAGGTTAATGCCACCAAAAC
>JAHLSL010000112.1:4327223-4340972 GCA_025920805.1 Petroica traversi | reverse complement strand
CCGGCCGGCGTGCCCGGGCCGCGGGCCCAGCACCACCATGCTGTTCCGGATCACCATCCAGAGACCCGGCGGCGTGCTCCGCAAGACGTGCGGCAGGCTCCGGAGGGGAAGGCGCTGCGGGAAGACCGTCTGCTTCAGGGCCTCCGGGCCCCCGCTGTCGCCCTTCTTCCTCTTCATGAGGAGGCACCGCCGGCGGCTCCAGTGCAAAAACCCCAACCTGACCATGGTGCAGGCGGCCAAGAAGTTGGGCAGGATGTGGCAGCGGCTGCCCGAAGCAGACAAGAACCTGTACAAGAGGCTGTCCAGGTCCCTGAAGTACAGGAGGTCTGCCAGAGCCTGCAGGGTCCGCAGGGCCTGCAGCACCCACAGGGCCTGCAGCACCCGCAGGGCCTGCAGCACCCACAGGGTTTGCAGCACCCGCAGGGTGCGCAGGTCCCGCAGGGCCCGCAGGAGCAGGAGCAGGTGCAGGGGCAGGGGCACCAGGAAGGCCATGAAGGACCTCATGATCTCCTTCAGCACCAAGGCGGCGAGCCTGCGGAATTTCCTCATGTCCTGCCTGTGACTGCAGCTCCCGCCTGTGCCTGCAGCTCCTGCCTGTGATTGCAGCTCCTACCCTGTGATGGCAGTCCCCACCTGAGACGGCAGTTCCTACCTGCGCTTGCAGCTCCTACCTGCGATTGCAGATCCCTGCAAAGTCCCAATAAAGCTCCAAGTTGTTACTGCAGCAAACCCTGGCTCGCTGTGGGGTCTTTGGGCAGAGCAAGAATTCGGGTTTAGTGGAGCTGGTGCCGTCGTGGGGGACGGAGGGGCTGGGCTGGAGTGGGGATGGAGGTTCCTGCACATCCACGAGGAGAAGAGCCATGAGTCTTCTCCAAACCAGGAGTTAAAATGAGCTCCTTCTGCAAAGGAGGGGTTTTGGTCCTCCAGCAACAGGTCCTGGGGCTGGGGAGGAGCCACAGCGAATGCAGATGGGGAAAGGGGAGGGTGCAGGGATCACAGGAACATGGCTTTTCCCAGGAAAAAGCCTTGGGAAGGTGCACAAGCTCAGAGCCCAAACCAGCACCAGTCCCTGACCCTGCTGGAGCAGCCTCAGAGAGGTTTCACCTCTAGACCAAAGCCTTTGCCCAGGTTCCTTCAGGGATGATCACAGCCTCCACAGTGGAACAGATGGTTCCCACACAAGGTCACGTCCCAGAGTCCCAGTCAAAGCCACCTTTTCCCCAAGCTCTAAAAGTCTGCAGCAAACAACTCCCGAGCTGTTCCTGTCCCTCAGTCCACACAACTCCTGAGCTGTTCCTGCCCCTCATTCCACACAACTCCTGAGCTGTTCCTGCCCCTCATTCCACCCAACTCCCGAGCTGTTCCTGTGCCTTATTCCACCCAACTCCCGAGCTGTTCCTGCCCCTCAGTCCACACAACTCCCGAGCTGTTCCTGCCCCTTATTCCACACAACTCCCGAGCTGTTCCTGCCCCTCATTCCACACAACTCCTGAGCTGTTCCTGTCCCTCATTCCACACAACTCCCAAGCTGTTCCTGCCCCTCATTCCACGCACAGGATTTTGTCAGGTCTTTGCACACCTGTAACACCAGCACACCAAACCTGTGGCCAGCAGCTCTCCCTGCTGGGAAACCCAAAATCCCAGGATATGGATACAAAGGCTGGGGATATTAAGGCAAAGCTGCAAGGCTGCCATGAGCTGGTAGCAGAGTGTTTAAGCGAGCAGGGGGCAAGAAATCTCACTTTAATGGTTCTCCTGCCTGCGCGGCCGCCGAGAGCCTGACAGGATCCATCAATTAAAATCTATTCCCAGCTGCAGCAGCCACGGCTCCAGCAGAAGGAGCAGCTATTTTTGGCACGTTACAAATATGAAGTGGCCAGGAAGGCCCCAGATATCACCCAGCCAATTACGCCTCGCACGGAATCTTCGCCTTCCCCCATCCCTCAGCTGGAGAGCTCCGCAAACACGAGGCACCCGGGTGAAATCAGGCTGGGGGAAGTTGGAACACGGGTTCCACTCAATTGAACCCATCAAACAGGGCTGCTCCTCAGGAATGGCTCCAAGTTCCTGCAGCTCTGCCTGAAAATGTCCATTTTTTTACAGGCACGCCCCAATAAACGCCCAGTTTGGCCGTCCCCACCGGTCCCTGAAACGCCACCTGAGAGGGACAACTCTGCCAGCTCACAACACCCAATAAAATTCCAGTTATCTGCAGCAGGAAAACCCCCAGCGAGAGGAAAAGGGGAAGGGATGGGAAGCGGCGCACTGGAAATTGGTCGTTATCCACCTGCATGTGCTTCCCATAATGGTGTGGAGACTGGAGATGGAAGTGACTGTGAGAGCAAAGCATTAACGAGGAGAAATAACAGTTTGGGAGATGCCTTCCAGCAGCAGAGAGGAAACAATGATCCTGGAAGAGCTGCAGGCAGCTGATGGAGGAGGGGGGTAAGTGATAAATATGGATTTTATGGGGGGAAGGCATCTCGGGGGCCCAGGGTGGGCTCCTCCCTCCGCTTTCCACACTGTAGTTAAAACCTGCAATAAACCAACTGCAGAAAATGGTTTCTCTCAGTACATTGGCACAATTTTGGCTCGTTGGGAGCCTCAGCACCTTTTTCATGTGCTCAGAACTGATGTTAATGGCATTGTTACAGACCCAGGAATGTCATTTTTATCCCAACGCTGCCTGTGTTGCCACTGCTCGGGGAAAAATGATTTTAAAACACCTTGGAAACTGCCTGGACAACCTTCCCTTCATGTCAGCTACACGGATTCACCTGAGAGCTGTCCGGGATGGGATTTGCTGTCCCTGCCCTCCATGTGGGGGTTCGAAAGGGATGAGTTTCAGAGCAGAAGGGAAGAGCCAGGAGTGACAGATCTTTATCCAAAGCCATCCCAAATCCACTTCCCCGTGCCCTGAGCAGGGGCAGGAACACACACCTGCCACCACACCAGGTGTGGGACCTCAGGTACCTGGCACACATTTGGGACTTCAAAATTTGGATAAACAACACAGGATTTCCTGTACCCAAAGTAAAAAATCCAATTATTGAGCACGAAAACACCGAGACGCGGCTGCTGCACTCGTGGTGCCATTGACAGCTGTGGCTCTGCAGAGATCCCCTCTTGTTCAGAGGGAACAATGGCACTTCAGTCCCTCTCCCAGGGCCAGCCCTGCTCTCCTCATGCCAGCAATTTCCATCTCTGAGTGCACGAGGGGCTCTCGGGTGGCAGCAGCACCAGGGGAACACTGGTGACAGCAGATTCATTTCACAGATCTCTCTGTGGTGATGCTCCCACACGTGGCCCTGTCTGTGCTCACGGGAGTATCCCCCAGCCTGGCACCAAAACAAACCCCAAACCCAGCCCTGCAGCTCTTCCTAAGGAGGATTTGAGCCTTTGAATGTGCAGCTTTGGGGTTGAGGCTGTGTCGTGTCCCCAGAGGGTGACACGGATCACCCCAGTGAATCCCAACAGCAAAGAGGGATTGGAGGGGGATCCTCTTCTCTCTTCTCACTCAGAAAGGTTTTTGGGACCAATCCCCAGCAGCCAAACCTGGCAGAGGCCTGTCCTAAACCCACACTTAGGACCAGACTAATTCTGCATGACTGGGAGGCTTTGCAGGCTCCCTGTCGTGCATTAACTGAGATGTTACAACTTCAACACCCTTGGAAAAATCAGAGCCTGGAAGAGCTCTCAGCTCATTAAGCGCCTGCCAAAGGATCCTCCTGCTCCCGAGAATCAATAACCTGCTTTTGTTCCCTGCTTGATTTTAATGGCACCAAAAAGCCAGGAACGCTGGGAGCCACCAGGACAGCAGTGAGGGGAACAGCTCGGGAGCCCATCCTGAAGGCAGGAAGGTCCAGATTGAGCAGCTCAGAGCTCGTCCCCATCTGCACAGCTCGGGGAGAGCAGCACTCGCTGCCCCCCCTTGTTAGCTTCGATTTACATCACAAATCCCCGCAGAACAAACTCCTTCCCTGCTCCCAATTTTCCAGCCTCTCCCACTCCCAGGGCAGCAGGGATGGTGTCCCCCTGCCCTGCAGAGCTTGGGGAGAGGGGAATTCCGAGTCCTGGAATCCCTGGTCCCAGTTTGAAGGGAGATAATGGAAGGAGTTTTTCCAAGTGCGCCATCCCCACCGAGCTCCAAACCCATCTGTTTCTTTTAGTTTCCCCAAGAATAAAAAAAATATAAAAAAATAAAAATAAAAAAGCAGCAGCTGAGTTATCAGAAGTGCAATTGGAGCAGCAGCTTGACAGACCCAGTTTTGGCTTCCCCAGAATTCATCGTTTACATTGATGAAATACAAGTTTGCTCATGAATTCCTTCTTTTCACTTAAAGCAACAACATTCCAGTTCCAGCAGGCAGGGATGGGAGCTGCAGCTCTCATGGGGAGGGTGTCAAACACCCCAGAATGTGTCAAATACCCCAGAACGTGTCAAATATCACAGAATGTGTCAAATACCACAGATGAAGAACATCCACGTTATCTCTGGCATTTGAATAAAATGATCTGTAAAACGCCTTTCAACCCAAAGCATCTTAGGGTTAAAAAAATATTCATTTCTTTTCTGCATGAAAAATAAATCCGTCATCAGATTACCCCTAAGGAGACCCCAATCACCAGGTAAAATGGGATTAATTATGCTCAAGAAATTGCCTGATCTGACAAAGTTCATTTTCTGTCCCTTTCCCAGTGGCTGCTGCTGAAGTTGGATGTGACCGAGATGGGGATGGCAAAGGTGAGATATTAAAACTGGTGATGAATTTATTTGGATGATCCCACGTTATTGGCTGCACCAGGGGGGTGAAGATGTGACTTCACTTCTGGGAACACCACAGTGGAATCGTGGAATATTCTGGAAGGGACACACAGGGACCATCAAAGTCCAAAACCCCAATGAAAGGAATGAGGGGTTTGACTTTACAAATGAACTGTGGGGCTGCTGAAAAATAAAACTGGATACTGAGAGATGAAAGAAACAGTGGGAAGAACCAGAAATTCCATGGGAATTCCACTGAGTGACACAAGGAAAAGAAAAAGGGAGGAGAGGTTCACATTAGAAGGGGTCTGCATTACGTGATTTGGGAAGCCTCTCAATGGGGAAAGAGAGAGGGAAATTGGGATAAAAAGGAGGCTGCACCCTCCAAAAATCTGGGAGACCCCACGTGAAACGCCCCATGGGCTCTCCCTTGATTGGAATAAAGTCCCAGGGCTCCTTTTGGGACACAAACCTCGGGTGTTGGTGGATTCATTTTCCCAACACCAACAGCCCCGCCGAGTGCCTGGGGGTGCACGGAGAGCAGGACACCCCCTCACCCAGTCCCTGCAAGGTTTTTCTGGCCAGGAGTGCCCAAACCTCCCCGGCTGACCCCGACCCTGGAGGAATCGCTGCAGAATTCCCTGCCTGCCCTAATCCCAGGCTGAGAGCCAGCCCTGCCTCCCTGCCACAGCAAACTCGTCACTCCCCTCCCGAGCAGCTCCAGGAGGGCTCAGCAGGGCTGGGGCTGCTCCTTCCCTCGGTGCTTTCCTGGGAAGATGAAGAGCCCTCGAGCCCCGAGTGCCCAGCTCCGAGCTGCCAGGCAGCAGAACAAGAACTGCATGAGGGCAAAATGTCCTTTTTAAGAAGCCTCTGAAGGTGTGACCTGAACACAACGAGAAGCCTTTCCAGCTGCAGGAACTCTTGAGTGCAGCCAGTGGGTTCTGCTTTATTATTCCCTGCTTTTTTTACAGTAGGAAACGCTTTCTGTTCTGCTTTCTGTCTGCCCTTTGCTGCCCCGAGTTTCTCTTCCTCTCCCAGCTCCTCAGAGATCAATCTGCACCTGCTCCACGTGCTCTCCTCAGCTGATGGAGTTGTGTCACTGCTCTCTTGTCTGTCACTGCCAAAAGTGATGCCAGAATGGTTTTTTTTCCTTTTCTTTTCTATAACTTTTACACATTTCTGTGCCCCCACAGCCCCAGCAGAGCTGTGACCCTTCCCTGAGCCTGGTGCTCAGTGCTCTGGGAGTGCCCTGCAGGCCCTGAGGCTGAAGAGCCCAGAGCTGCAGAGCCAGGGACACCAAACATTCTGCTGGCTCAGGAAGCCAAGGGCCCCTGGCAGGACAGATTCTGGAAACTCGAGCTGAGCCCAGCCCAGCCCCAGCATTGGGCTCCCTTGTTGGATCTGGGCTGTGTGAGGGCTGGAACTTGTGTGTGTGACTGATGGGTGTGTGCATTGTGTCACCTGGGGCAGGTGATGCACCCAACAGGATCCTGATTAAACCCCGAGCTAACGACCCCCAGCCCTCTCACCGTGCCTGGCTTCATTTTCCTAACACCAGGAAAAGGCATCAAGGGTCTGAGCAGATAAAAAGTCCTGAATTGTTCGTGAAACGAGCAGTGGCCATGAAAATGTTTCACGTTCTGAAATGAAGCAGATTGTGACAGAATTCTGGGAAGGGCAGCAGACACCGAGTCCAATTTGTGCTGGGGGAAAAACCAAAAATAAATCCACCTTTATAACGTGGGGCTTGTGATGTTTGGTGCCTTCATGAATGATGTGGGAGGTGGGACAGAGCCCTGCACAGCACAAACCCCTGGGGGCAGCTGAGGGACCCCAGGGATGCATCCCCACCCTGGGAAAGGGGGAAAAGAAAAGGGGGAAAAGAAAAGGGGAAAAAGGGGGAAAAGAAAAGGGGAAAAAGAAAAGGGGAAAAAGGGGGAAAAGAAAAGGGGAAAAAGGGGGAAAAGGGGAAAAAGAAAAGGGGGAAAAGAAAAGGGGGAAAAGAAAAGGGGGAAAAGAAAAGGCGAAAAGGGGGGAAAAGAAAAGGGGGAAAAGAAAAGGGGAAAAAGGGGGAAATGGGCAAATCCTGTCCAGTTCAGAGGGAAACACCACACCCTGCCCTGGAGGAGGAGAGAGTCCATGGAGCTGGCAGAGCCCTGAGGTGCTGAGCCAGGCAGTGTCACCTCCCAGGCAGTGTCACCTCCCCTGGGCTGCAGCCAGCCCGGAATTCTATGGAATTCAATGGAATTCCAGGTGTTCTAGGAGGATCTGAGCACCGTTTTTTGCAGCACCCCAGTGCTCAGGGACCCTGCAGCTCCAGCCCCGGGCAGTGACAGCTTGATTTGTGCTGCTGCCTTTAAATCAAAACCTCGGAGCAGCCAAAGCCGCCAGGAAATTCTCAGAATTATCCCCAGTTTAGAGGAACTCTCATCCCCTTCGATCAATAAAGAGCCATTAAGGGCCTGATCTGAGCTGGAAGTTGCTGATGGGGTTTGAGGGACCTGGCAGAGCCTGGACTGGATAAATTTGGGTTCAGTCTGGATTTGCAGGGAAGAATCTTCAAAGCAGCCACTCTGTAAATTCTGACCCCTCCTCACCTGCAAGCACAGGGGAATTTTTCAGAGCTCTGCCAGGCCAGGCTCTGGTCTCAGATTCCACACAGAAATAATTCCCACTGCTTTTCCTCCTCCCTATAAACTGTGGGATCACAGGGAAAATATTTAGAGGGAGAAAGAAACACGAAAATTCACAATTCCAAATGTTCCAGGCTGGTTTGTGCTCCAAACAAGGAAACTTCCAAACTTCAGGATACAACCAGGAGCCCAGCCAAGGCTTTTACATGCCCAGCTTGTTCTAAACATGTTTGGAAGAAAAACCTAAAAAAAAAATCCAATTTGGAATCTCCTGCACTTCCCACCAGGAAGCACCTTGGAGTGGCTGGAGCCGTGCTTGTCTTTCCCTGAGATTTGCTGCAGGAAGATGGATTCTTGGCAGAAAAAGAAAAAAAAAAAACCAAATTAAGTTACTTTCCTGGCAACTTGCTGAAAATCAGAACTTGCACGAAGGAAGGGGAAAAATGCCAAAAGCAAAGCAAGGCCTGGCATCCCCAGCAAACGCAGAATCCGTGAGTTTGTCCCTTTGGACTCAATTAGTCCAAATTTACAAAGAATGACACCCATAAAGATGTTAAACATTAACAAAACTTCTGCTAACTCGCTTCAAAATGAATTTTAATTGCAAGCTGTTTGATACGTTGCAAAATTTAATGAGGGCTTTATTCTGCCCACAAAAATCCCGATATATTAATTTCAAGCGAAAAAAAAAATCTATAGTTCCTTAAGAGCCCGAGAGGAAAAAAATAATCAATGACAGAATGTTCTAAATGCCAATCACTGAGATTGTTCTGCTTTTGAGTTTCTGGGGGGGGCAAACATTGAGCACAGCCCCTCCTGCTGCAGCATTTCTGCTTTCAAACGGGTTTTTGAGGGAGTGTGGCAACACAGATCACGGAATTGTTCAGGCTGGAAAAGACTTTTAAGATGATCAAGTGCAGCCATCAGACTCAGGAGGTTTTTCTCTCTTGAACTTGAAACGAGGCTCAATCAGAGGGTGAAATATCCCAGTTTAGAAAGAGCAGATTTTTCCTGAGCTTGACTCAGCCTGGGCACATCAAAGAACTGAGAGAGCTGCCCAGGCCAGGGGGGCTCCCTGGGTCAGAGCCCTTCCACACCCAGGGGAGCATTCCCAAATCCAAGGCTGGGATGGAGCATTCCCAAATCCAGGGGAATGGGGAGCATTCCCAAATCCAGGGCTGGGATGGAGCATTCCCAAATCCAGGGCTGGGATGGAGCATTCCCAAATTCGGGGCTGGGATGGAGCATTCCCAAATCCAGGGGACTGGGGAGCATTCCCAAATCCAGGGCTGGGATGGAGCATTCCCAAATTCAGGGCTGGGCTGGGACAGGGATCCAGGCACTGCTCACACCCAGGGGATCAGGGGAAATTCCCAAATCCAGGGCTGGGATGGAGCATTCCCAAATCCAGGGGACTGGGGAGCATTCCCAAATCCAGGGCTGGGATGGAGCATTCCCAAATCCAGGGGATTAGGGGAAATTCCCAAACCCAGGGCTGGGATGGAGAATTCCCAAATCCGGGGCTGGGCTGGGACAGGGATCCTGGCACTGCTGGCACTGCCCACATGCAGGGGATTAGGGGAAATTCCCAAACCCAGGGCTGGGATGGAGAATTCCCAAATCCAGGGCTGGGCTGGGCTGGGACAGGGATCCAGGCACTGCTCACACACCCAGGGATCAGGGAACATTCCCAAACCCAGGGCTGGGGGGGCTGGGAGCAGCTCCTGCCCCATTCCCTGTTCCCCCACCCTGCCCAACTCAGCTTTGCCATCTCCAGCCTCTCCCAACTCAGTTTTCCATCTCCAGCCTCCCCCAGCTCAGTTTTCCATCTTCAGCCTCTCCCAGCTCAGTTTTCCATCTCCAGTCTCCCCTCATCCATCTCCAGGCAGCTTTGAACCCTCTTTCCAGAGCTCCCTTTCCCTTCCCCTCGCCTTTGATTCGCTTCCAGGCTCCAGGAATTCCAGCGTGGCTTTGAACAAATATCCTTTGGTTTTCAAACTCACCCAAAGCATCTGTGACTGGGCAAAAAAAACCCCAAATCCTCTCTGAACCCCCCCCCTTCCCACCGGGCTGCTGGAGCACAGGGCACTGCTCCAGGATCAATGGGGTAATTTATTCTCTGACATTACACACAGAACAACCTGATTTCCAAATTCCTTCCTGCCAACTTCCAGCCTGGAGCACTTCTGTTATTTTTTTTTTCCCTTTTAAGAACAGCTGACTTATCAAAACCAGGGGGTTTTTTTCCAAGAGAAAAGCACAAGCTAAGCCACATTATAATAATTGAAGCTATTAATTACCTTTATGCCTTTCTTTTTTTAAGGGAGATCTCTAATGCAGGTAATTCTGGCTAAAGGAGCTAATTTGAGCTGCTCCATCATTTAAAGGATGATTATAAAATTCATTTGGGAAGAGTGGGAGAGAGACAAAGGGATAAAGGAGAGCAGGAAGAGCTGGGCATTCCCCCTGTGCTCCAACTGGGAATTGGCAAAGGAATGGGACTGTTTTAAAAGCAGGGAAAGGGCTCATTGAGATTTCAGGTTCTGTAACAGTTTCCTGGATTTTCCAGAGAAGCTGTGGGTGTTCCAGCCCTGGAATTGTCCCAGGCCAGGCTGGACAGGGCTTGGAGCAACCTGGGAAGGGTTGGATGGGATGGGGATGGATGAGGTTGGAGCTCCCATCCAACCCAAACCCTCCTGGTGTTCCAGACCTTCACACATTCAGGTGTTGCTGCTTCTCTTTTCCAGATGGAGAAATGGACTCGGGAGGGGAGACTGGGAAGGAATTCCTCCCTGGGAGGGTGAGGAGGGGCTGGGATGGAATTCCCAGAGGAATTTGGCTGCTCCATCCCTGGAAATGCCCAAGGGCAGCTTGGAGCACCCTGGGACAGTGGGAGGTGTCCCTGCCCATGGCAGGGGTGGAATGAGAGGAGTTTTAGGTTCCCTTCCCACCCAAAGCATTCCGTGATTCTGTGGGAATTCCAGTCAGTAAAGCAGCCCCAACACGAATTGTCAGCAGCATTTTGTTTATTCCTAATCCTCCCAAATTAACTGCATCTTCCTGATCCCCACTCCAAACCCAGCCACCAGAAAGGTCCCTGGGAGGCAAAAATCCACCCAACCCCGCTGAGAAAGAGCCAAAAGTGTCCCAGCCAAGGCCAGCAGGAGCTGAAGAGACCCCGACCTGCCAGGACAGAACAGGAGCAAAAACCCAGGCCAGGTTTTGGGCTTTGGGCAGCCTGAGATCAGATTCTCACTCAAGTGCCTGCATTTAACAGCTGATGGGACCGAATTTCAGTCTGGGAGATAAAAATGTGCCAAGAGCCAGCAGGGGTGGCAGCTCCCAGGGCAGGCAGGGAAAACTCGGGATTTTGAAGCTTGTGGAATTCATGATTATCACAGAAATGCCTCCCATTCCTGCCTGACAGCTCCTTCTCAGAGCAAGGGTTTTTATTTATTCCTGCAGGAAACATCAGACCCTGGAAAGGAAAATCTTCCCCTGTCCCGAGGATGCTCAGTTTGGGGTTTTACCCCTCAGATCTCACCCAGGTCTCACCCTGCAGTGACCAATCCCAAATTGCTGATGGGGAATTCCCTCTCCCTTTGGGAATCCAGGAGATCCCCCCACAGATCCAGAGTGAAAATCAGACTCTGATTTCTCTCCTCATCCCACTGATCCCTGCCAGGGCATCTCCAGCTTTTAAAGCAGCAGCAGCAAAGCAAAAACAGAAAAAAGGGGCACATTTTTGCCACATTAAATGCAGGATTGGAGCTCAAGGACAAGAGGCCTCCAGGCCTGGACTAGAGCTGGAAAATGGAGGAGTTTGGCTAAATTAGAAATAGATGGATTCAGGTTTGTCCTCCAGATGTGTCACGAGATCCCAGATATCTGTGGAGATGTCAAGAGGAGCAAATACAACAGAGTGATGTGAAAACTCAACAGGAGGAACAAATACAAGAGTCCAGCTCTGGAAAATCCACAGGAATAACAGATACAACTGCCCAGCTCTGGAAAATCCACAGGAATAACAGATACCAAAATCCAGCTCTGAAAACTCAACAGGAGTGACAAATACCAGCTCTGGAAAATCCACAGGAGTAACAAATTCCAGCTCTGGAAAATCCACAGGAGTAACAGACACCACAACTCAGCTCTGGAAAATCCACAGAAATAACATATGCAACAGCCCAGCTCTGAAAACACAACAGGAGTAACAAATACCAGAGCCCAGCTCTGAAAAACCCACAGGAGTAACATAACACAACAGCCAAGCTCTGAAAAATCCACAGAAATTGCAAATACAACAGCCCAGCTCTGAAAAATCCACAGAAATTACAAATACAACAGCCCAGCTCTGAAAAGTCCACAGAAATTACAAATACAACAGCCCAGCTCTGAAAACTCAGGGGTAACAAATACAACAGCCCAGTTCTGAAAAAATTCACAGAAATACCAGATACAACAGCCCAGCTCTGGAAAGTCAACAAGATTAACAAATACGAACTCCAACAGCACAATTCCAATTCCAACTCCAGTTTTTCCACGCTGTGGCCACACTTTGTTTCCTCTGCCCCCTCAAGAGGAGCTGCACCAACACCTGCCAGTGCTTCCCTGCTCTTTGAAACGCTGACATTTTCCATCCCTGAGGCCCAGACACCCCACAAAAATATCATTTTAAGAGCAGAGGGAGGAATTCAGCACGGGCTGGATCCTACAGAGGAGATTCCCAGCCCAGGGAGCGATGCCCAGCCCAGGGAAGGGGCCTGTGCTGCTGCCAGGGAAAACCCAGCAGAAAAAGAGCATTTAAAGGTATTTTGTGAGGCAGCTGACACGGAAACAAAGCGGTTCCATCCCTCGAAACAACTTGTAAATAACAGCAAACATCCCCGAGTGGGGCAGGGAGAGCCCAGCAGGGAGAGAGCCTTTTGAAAGCCCTCGGTGGCAGCGGCGCTCCCTTTGAAGCTCAGATAAGGAGATGCAGAACACGGGTGTTATCAGCCCTGGCAGACACGTCCTGACACCAAACCCGCAGCTCCCCTGAGCAAAGGGAGACCTCCCTGCACAGACATCCCTGGAAATGACAGGGATCGGTGTCTGAACATGGAAAAAAAAAGCCCTGACAGCTCCTGAGCAGCTCACGGTGAAGGCTCTGATCTTTCCACCACCATTTGTCCAAATCCCTGCGTCAGCTGGAGGAATCACGTTCTGCCCTGACAGGGTTTGAAAGAGAATCCCGAATATCCCAACTTTTTACAACCTGAACCATCAGCTGTGCTTACTCAAAGGCTCCTTCCCCTGCCAAGGCTGGGTATTATTCATGATTTGCAGTCTCTATTTCGGGTCACATCCTGAAGGAGGTTCCAGTATTTTTCTCAGCTTCCAGCCAGGCGTCTCAGGCTCAGTCTCAGCCTCAAAAAAACCTCTTTTTAGATTACAGCCATTGAGGCTCTTTGCAAAAACCTTTTTTTTTTTCTTTTTTTCTTTTTTTTTTTTGTTCCAATGTATATTTGCAGGACAAACACAGGAAGAAATAAAGAATTAATGACCTTCAGGGATTTTTTTTCCCCCCACTGTCACAGGCTTTCGTGCCCCTGTCCCTTGGGATGCAGGAGCACACAGCAGTGGCCTCTCCTTTGCCCCTGGGGTGATCAAACAACAAAGCCGGGACAAATTGGGATAAAAAGGCCAATTACACCGAGATCAGGGTCGTTTTCAGCCTAAAAGCTTCTCCTTCCCATCCTGAATATTCATTGAAAGCTTTCCACTCTGCAGCAAATGGAATTCATCGCGTTAATGCATGGAAAAATCAGGCTGGGGGGAGGGTGGGAATGGGATTTGATCCTGATGGATTGGATGGAACGCGATGGGGAGAGGACTCCCTGTCATGGGAGCTTCTCCCAGGGCAGGATTTGGGGAGCAGAAGCTTCCCAGGACAAGGAAGGGCAGGAAAAGGGGGTTCTGCTGCTCCACGCTCAGCCACCACCTCGGGAAGGAGCTGAAACCTTCCTTTCCCTCCAGGAATTCACACAAAACCATGGAACTCCTCCACATCCCACCTCGAGCTTCATGCCAGCATTTCCCAGTGATTCCTGCAGTGCCAGCAGCTCTGGAATGCCTGCACATCCCATCTCATCATTCCAGCATGTCCCAGTGATTCCTGCAGTGCCAGCAGGTCCGGGACAAGGTGGGAACACCTCAAAGCTATGGAATTCCTCCACATCCCACCTCGAGTTCATTCCAGCATTTCCCAGGGATTCCCACACTGCCAGCAGCTCTGGAATTCCTGCACATCCCATCTCACCCTTCATTCCAGCATTTCCCAGTGATTCCTGCACTGCCAGCAGCTCTGGA
>JAHLSL010000112.1:4267415-4283952 GCA_025920805.1 Petroica traversi | reverse complement strand
TGGGAAAAACTCACAGTGAGGTCACATTAACTGGGAAAAACTCACAGTGAGGTCACATTTCATTGGGAAAAACGGTGAGGTCACATTTCATTGGGAAAAACCCACAGAGAGGTCACACAAAAACTCACAGTGAGGTCACATTCATGGGAAAATCCTCATTCATTGGGAAAAACTCACAGTGAGGTCATATTTATCAGGAAAAACCCACAGTGAAGTCACACTCAGCAGGAAAAACCCACAGTGAAGTCACATTCAGCAGGAAAAATTCACAGTGAGGTCACACTCAGGAAAAATCCCTGGAGCTGGCCTGTCCCCTGAGCAGCTCATTCTCCAAAATTACAGATTTGTAACCCCCAAAGCTTCTCCTCACCCCTGGCCAAGGGGACTCCTGGATTTGCAGATGAACATTTGCTCCGGAGCAATCCCTGAGCTGCCATTTCCAAGGCCAAAAATCCAGGATCATCCCCTGAGCTGCCCCAAGCCCAGACTCCTCCAAACCACGGGAGCAGCAGGAACTGAAGGAATTTGGGATCAAGAGCGCTCAAGGGATCACAAGGGCAGGAGCAGCACGAGATAAACAGGAAAAAAAGAGGATTTAAAGCTCCTTACAGCACACTCTGAGGTTTATCCCACACAGAGCAGCCTGACTTTGTGCCAGGGGGGGCAAAGGGAACCAAAGCTCTCTGCCCCCTTAAGAAATACCTGTAAATATAATTTAATTCAGACCATTTCATCTCCTCAAACAAAATGGAAAAGCACCCACAGAACACAAGCAGATTTGGGGGGGCACCACTGAAATTTCTGTGAGCACCCAGCCCGAAGAATTCCTCCTAAAACTCATCCCCAGAGCAGCGAGGGACTTCCCTCCTCTTCTCTCTCTGGCTTTTATTTAGCAAACCTAAATATTATTTCCCACCCAGCTCTGACTGATGAGAACTGACGGGCTCTGCCTGAGAACTTTATTGAGGCAAAATTCCCAGTTTTTGGCAGAGCTCACGGAGTCGCCAGCCCATGATTGAAGTTTTAATGTCAGCACATCAGCACTGCCCATCCCTCGGCATCAAAGCCACTGTCTGGAAGGACAATTGCTCCTGTTTATTAACAATCAAGGGTTTCAGGATCCGTAGATTCATGTTTTACTGTGCTGTGTAAAAATGTCGCTGTTTTTATTAATTAATTTGGCAGTTTAATTAGAGTGGCCTGCTGAAACATCCACACACTCAAAAAAAAAAATCATCCAGGAAATGCCTGGACCAGCTTTATTAAAAGCAGAACCTGATTTATCTTCCCCTGATCACCCCAAACCACCACCCAGGAATTTGCTAATTGGGTTTTTCATTACCCTGAGTGGATCTGCTCCCTCTGAAGGGAGTTTTTGCATCGAGGATTCTGCTCACAGCCCCTGTGCTAAAAGGATCCCACTTTGCAGATGTTGCTTTTAATTCAGGGCAACAGGAACACGGCCTTTCCCTGTGAGGAAGAGCTGCTGTCCCCGAGGAGCCCCAGGAATTAAATGTTACCTGAAAACAACAGCGCCCTGCAGCATTTATTCCAACACAACTGGTGTTTCCTGCTTGCAGGGCTGTAAAAGAGAAGTGGCTGCGCACGGGGGCGTGAAATTGTAACTGGGTTTGTTCTCAGGCTTTCCAAGGAGTGAAGAGACAATTTCAAGGGGAAGCCTCTAGAAATTGATAAAGCCAAAAAAAAAAGCTCTGACCCTCAGAGGTTCCCTCGTGTGTCCCCAGGCAGCACCAAAGGGCACCAAACGCTGCTCCCCTGCCCTCAGAACATCAAACTTGGCCCCACAGGAGCTGCTGAAACCAAACTGAGCCAGGAGGAAGCTGAAAATGCTGCTTCAATCTGGAAAAATATCCGTACAGCACCTCCCTCCCTGTGCCCCACTGATGCCGGAATGATTTTTGTCTTTTCTTTTATATACCTTTTATTTAGTTCAGTGCTCAGTGTTTTGTAAGTGTTCTGGAGGCCCTGAGGCTGAAGAGCCCAGAGCTGCAGAGCCAGGGACACCAAACATTCTGCTGGCTCAGGAAGCCAAGGGCCCCTGGCAGGACAGATTCTGGAAACTCGAGCTGAGCCCAGCCCAGCCCCAGCATTGGGCTCCCTTGTTGGATCTGGGCTGTGGAAAGTCTAGAACTGGTGTGTGTGACTGATGGGGGTGCATTTTGCTGTCACCTGGGGGAAGTGGATGCATCAAACGGGATCCTGATTCAAATACTGAGGGAAAGACCCCAACCCCTTTAACCGTGTCTGGCTTCATTTTCTAACACCAGGAAAAGCCATCAGCACAGCCCTGTCTGGCTCCTGCAGGGAAATCCTGCACACAGGAGGAGCTGGAACTGCTCCTGGCCCGCACTGAAGTCCCAATAAAAGCCACTGCTCCTCTCAAGCCTCAGCCAATGCACACAACTGATTTTTTGTGCCTCTCTGATGTCCTTGTCTGGTCCAAGTGCGAGCCCAGGCAGTGTCCCCTTGAAGGAACAATCGTCTGCCACATCCACGTTCAAAAGCTCAGCTCTGCTGCTGCACAGCCCCAGGACTGGCAGCAATCCCTGCCTGGTCACTGCTCTCCTGCCTCCCTCCCTAAATCTGCATCCCAGAGAAGCTGAAAGCTCGGGAATGGCAGCAGAGCACGGAATTGCTCTGCAAACAGCAATTCTGCCACTGCCCATCTTCAGGGCAGCAATCACCAAAACCACCCAGCAAACGAGGCAAAAAAAGCAGCGCACCCCATTCCTTGTTTTTATGAAGGTGAGAGCAGTAATAACAGCAGGAATAATCATATTCCATTCCTTCTGTACCTCTGGCCAAATGGATTATTGAGTGATTATCCCCTTAACATGCTTGGAGGAAGCGCCGATTGTGTGAGATTTGCAATGTGTTTTTCATTGGCTTAATTCTGCTCCTGCTGCGAGGAACCGAACGAGAGCAGCGCCAGAAATGCCACTTGATAAGCTTGCCCTTGCAAAAAAAAAAATAAAAAATCAATATATCCAAACAAATCAACACAGAAATCCTCTGCTCTGTTTGCATCCCTCATGCTCTGTGAATCTTCCTGGTTTGGCTCCCGATCTGCAGCAGGACACAACAATCTGCTGTGGGAGAGCTGATGGCACTGAAAGCACCTTCTGCAGGTGAGAAACCCCAGCTGCCAGGAGGCTCAGCCTGGATCCAGATGGGACAGAATCCCAAAATTCCTGAGGTTGGAAAAGCTCTCCAAGAGCATCAAGTGCAAGCTGTGCCCACCTTGTCACTGAGTGGCACCTCCAGCCCTTCCTTGGGAACTCCAAACCTCCCTGGGTACTTCCAAGACCTGATGCAAAAATTGTCCCTAATACCCAATTTAAACCTCTCCTGGTTCAACTTGAGGCCGTTCCCTCTCTCCTGTCCCTGTTCCCCAGCTGTCCCCTCCTGTCAGGGACTTGTGCAGAGCCACAAGGTCCCCCCTGAGCCTCCTTTTCCCCAGGCTGAGCCCCCTGAGCTCCACCAGGAGTTCTCCAGCTCCTTCTCAGCCCCTGAGGGGATCCCTCCTGCCTCCCCCATGTGATGGAAAACCCCCCCATCCACCTCTGAAAGCAGCTGAGCCCCAACCAACCCCCCCTGACTGCTCTGCTCAGCAGCTCCACCCACACCTGAACATTTCTTTTCCCCTAAAACCCGGCCAGGACCCCCCAGGCCATTTCCAACACCTCTGAGCTCCATCTGTTGCACATTTCCCACCCTCTGGATGCAACAGGACCCCCCAGGCCAGTTCCAACGGCCCTGAGCTCCCTCTGTTGCACATTCCCACCCCTCTGTGATGCTGGAATGATTTTTCTTCTATACACCTTTTACACAGTCCTCTGGATCCACAAGTACTAGCACTATGCACACTTGCAACCTTTTACTTAGTTCAGTGCTCAGTATTTTGTAAGTGCCCTGCAGGCCCTGAGGCTGAAGAGCCCAGAGCTGCAGAGCCAGGGACACCAAACATTCTGCTGGCTCAGGAAGCCAAGGGCCCCTGGCAGGACAGATTCTGGAAAGTCGAGCTGAGCCCAGCCCAGCCCCAGCATTGGGCTCCCTTGTTGGATCTGGGCTGTGCAAAGTCTAGAACTGGTGTGTGTGACTGACGGGGGTGCATTTGCCACGCTGTCACCTGGGTGAAGTGGATGCATCAAACAGGATCCTGATTCAAATACGGAGGGAAAGACCCCAACCCCTTTAACCGTGTCTGGCTTCATTTTCCTAACACCTGGAAAAGGCATCATCTGGATGCAGCAGGACCCCCTCAGGCCATTTCCAAGCCCCCTGAGCTCCATCTGTTGCACATTCCCACCCTCTGGATGCAGTGGGGCCCCCCAGACCGGCTCCAACCCCCCTGAGCTCCATTTCCCACCCCTCTGGATGCAGCAGGACCCCCCAGGCCATCTCCAAGGCCCCTGAGCTCCATCTGTTGCACATTCCCACCCTCTGGATGCCGCTCCCGGTGACGCAGGCGCCCGTTTGGGAGTGCAGGTGCCACAATTAAAAGCCCGGGCCCATTATTTTTCTGGTAGGATGCCCACCATCAGCTCGGGCTGCAATCAAAACAGTTATTGCAGCTGGCAAGGCTCTAAAGCGTGAATGCCGCGCTGAGAAGTCTCAGAATATGGAATGGAGAACGGGATGGTGGCATTTAACCCAGCACTGAACTGCACCGCCCCACAGCTCGCTGAGCTTCTCCTGCCTGGTGCTCAAAGGCGCCTTTTAGGGGGGGATTTCTCAGCAAATGAGCCCCTCTCTGAGCTGGGAGCAGGGTCAGTGACACCCTGCCCCGAGGGCCAGCCGGGACAATGATCCTCTCAAGGCAGGTTTGAGGGAGGGGACCCTGCCCCTCTGCCCAGATGGAGGCACATCAGGGGGATTGTCCAGCTCTGGATCCTTGAGACAGCAGAGACAGGGAGCTCCTGGTGAGTTCCCTGAGGAAGGGCCTGGAGCAGCTCCGTGCCCAGGAAAGGCTGAGGGAGCTGGGGCTGAGGAGATGCTGAGAGGGGCCCTCAGCCCTGGGTGTCCCTGTCCATCCCTGTCTGTCCCTGTCCGTCCCTGGCTGTCCCTGGCTGTCCCTGTGGGTCCCTGAGTATTCCTGTCTGTCCCTGGGTGTCCCTGTCCATCCCTGTCCATCCCTGTCCATCCCTGTCCGTCCCTGTCCATCCCTGTCCGTCCCTGTCCGTCCCTGTCCATGCCTGTCCATGCCTGTCCGTCCCTGTCCATCCCTGGCTGCCCCTGTCTGTCCCTGGGTGTCCCTGTCCATCCCTGTCCGTCCCTGTCCATGCCTGTCCATCCCTGTCCATCCCTGTCCGTCCCTGTCCGTCCCTGTCCATCCCTGTCTGTTCCTGGGTGTCCCTGTCCGTCCCTGTCCATCCCTGTCTGTTCCTGGGTGTCCCTGTCCGTCCCTGTCCATCTCTGCCCATCCCTGTCCGTCCCTGTCCGTCCCTGTCCATCCCTGTCCGTCCCTGCCTCAGCCCCTCACACATCCCATCCCTTCTCTTCCCTGCAGAAGTTTCCCTGTTTCCAGGGCTGTGGATAAAAGCCCCAGCTGAGGAGCCAGCTCGCTCCCTCCTGGCATTCCCTCAGGCTTGGCTGGGGCAGGAATTTCTCCCCTCAGTGGCTCTGTTACATTTCCCCCCTGTATTTATTAAAGAAAAACGCAGTTACAGCGAGATGTCAGCTTTTTTTTTTTCCTGCAGAGCACACGAAGGCGAACGCTCTCATTAATCATCAATAAAACAAGCAGAGCATGATCTGAGAGCACTCCCAGCTCCCCAGTGCTGCAGACACTTAAAAGGCAGCTCTGTCCACCAGGCACAGCTCGCTGGTGTCACTGAGACAGTTGTCCTTTCATTTGGATCCCTGCAAGGCTGAAATGATGCTCTGCACCAAAAAAAAAAAGAAAAACCCAAGAAAAAACAAACCAAAAACTCAAAAAAACCCCAACTCTCAACCGGCTTAAAAGGATCCTGCAGTGGCACAAGAACAGTTTCCAGTCGGATTTACCCAGCCTGGTGCAGGATGTTGGGGAAGATGAAATAGGAAAGCCTTACAGATATGATTACCTTGCAAAAGATGTTGGAAATATGGAAAGTACAGTCGAGACTGGGATGAGGACAAGGTTTGAGTTGAAGAGTAACTAAGAAACAATGGCAGAGCTGGCTGAAGGGAATCTTCCTTATGGATAGAACAATGCCCTCTGCCCAGGCAGCTCCAAAGGGCAGAGCAAACCCTGCCTGCCTGGTAGGAGATTCCCAAAAGCAGTTTTTTTAAGGTTTAAAATATAACCCCATATGGTAATGTGATAATTCTTATAGGTTGCATGTAAATGTTGTAGAGTTTGTAACTTGTCTGAGATTGGTTAAAGAGAATTAGAATATTCAACAGAGAAGATGATTTATTGGATTGTAAATGGCAAATCGCTCTCTTTTTGCTCTCTCTTTTTACCTCTTTCTCTCTCTCTCTCTGGCCTGCTCTGAGCTGTGTCTTGCAGCCCAGCAGCCTCTGACACCCACGCTCTTTCACAATAAACTCCCATGCTCTAAACCCATCTTTAGAGATCTCTCACTTCTATTTTACCCCTATAACCAAATTCCACAGAGTTGAATCCTACAGCAGGGGTTTGTGCTCAGAACCCGACTGCTTTTGTTTGGGAGGGAGGCACGGAGCAAACACCGGCACAGGGGTGCCCCAAGCACCAGCAGCTCCTTGGATCCCCTCACATTTCACCAGCCAACCCCACAGGGCCCCTTTCACCCATCCCAGCTGCTGGAGAACTCATTCCAAACCAATACAACCCACTGGCTCTGACATTGACTACTTTAGATTTTTCTTACTGTTATAAATGCATATTATAGTGTTGGTTTTTCGCAAATAATGAATGCTATGTATATAATATTAATCCCTGTAGAAGCAGTGTTTGTGTAGAAATGTAACCACTGTCTTTTTGTTCTAATGCTGAGAAATAACTAACATTGCTCTGTTAAATATCACCCACAAACCACCCCTCAAGCAAAGCGATTTACTTCTATCAAGAAATTCCTGGATAAGAGACCCCTCTGCCAGGAATTGGCAAACAATATGCAAATGGACAGACAGACTTCCCATAAAAGAAGATTACCTGCCAGGAATCGATAGATTACTGAATTCTTAAAACAAAACTTCATTAGAATTATGCAACAAACTGTTGCAGTAAAAAGTATATAAAGAAAGTCTCTCTCTGGGAGAGGGGTGCTCTGGCTCTGTGCCAGTACACCCAGGGTCCTGGGACACTGTAATTCCTTTGCCTTTTCTTGTTGTTTTTTTAATTAAAAACCTTTAACAGGAAAAGGACCTAGTTTTTAACATTACCATGACAATAACAAGCAAAGGGACAAAATCCCCATTTTTCCCTGTTCCTTAACCTCTCCCAGCACCATGAACACCCAGGAATTTCACCCAGCACAGCTCTCAGGGATCACCTCCCTCCCCTGGCCAAGCCAAGCACAATCCATCAAGGCCAGGAGCCCTTTGCTTACCTCTGACACTGACAAAGCTTCATTAACCAACACGGGCTCGGGGGACAGTGACAGAGCTCATAAATCCCAGCCTGGATGGATTTCTCCGCTCGTTTAAAGCAGGGTTTGGGTCAATTCCCACTAGAAAAGTGTTATTTATAGAGCCCAGAGCCAGCTCAGCCAGCTCAGATATATGAGGCCTTCATGGCTCAGGCTGGGGACAGGTACTGAGCATCAAATTTCAATAAATTTCATTTTCCATGCAATGCAATGGAGTGGGAAGACCACGGAGCTGGATGTGATTTATTCTTTTCCTCACATCCCTTCCACGCTCGTTTTTCCAAGACTTTCTGGAGTTGCAGTGGGATTTTGTCCCCTCTGCCCTGCTCAGGTGAGACCTCCAGCCCCAGGGTCCCAGCTCAGGGTCAGGGAAGGTGTCCCTGCCCACAGGGGTGGAACTGGATGAGCTTTAAGGTCCTTTCCCACCCAAATTTTATCACGATTCCATTAAATCCAACCTCTATTCTCACCCTGGTCACGACAAACCAAGGGGAAGGAAAACACAAATTCACAGGGAAGTTCATCAAATCTCAGTCACCCCCTGGCAAACCCGAGCTGACATCCTGAGTAAACAAAGACAACTTTGGAGACAACCCAAGCACGGCTCAGCGGCTTCGATTCAGAACTTGGCAGATTTGGGTTATTTCTGCCTTTCTTAAAAAAAAAAATTAAATAAAAGAAGGGAAAAAAGTCACCAGGGGTGTGAAATTGAGTAAATGGGAAAAATAAGTTCTTGGAAGCCCCAGGAAATCACACACAAGGTTTGTTTACTGCTAAACACAGGGTAAGAGGGGAACAAGGAGCAAGTGCTGCCTCAGTGGAGGTGTTGGGAACACCCAGGGCTCACAGCAGTGCAGAAATCCAGTGTCCTACAGGCTGGAGAACAGGAAAAATGTCTGAAACAGCTTGAAATGCAAGAAAAGCAGGATGGAGAAGTTCTCAGGCCAGCTGTGATTCCCAGATTATGTCATTTTACAGCTGGGAAAGCTGATAAGGGACTTGCCCAGGGAGCAGAGCAGCTCCAGGGCTCTGGGCAGGACTGGGATTTAAGCAAATCCCAGGGCTCTGGGCAGGATTGGGATTTCAGCAAATCCCAGAGCTCTGGGCAGGACTGGAACTCTCAGCACATCCCAGAGCTCTGGGCAGGATGGATCCCTGCTCCTGCTCGGGATTTCAGCACATCCCAGGGCTCTGGGCAGGACTGGGATTTTAGCACATCCCAGGGCTCTGAGTAGGATAGATCCCTGCTCCTGCTTGGAATTCCCAGCACATCCCAGGGCTCTCTCTAGGATGGATCCCTGCTCTTGCTTGGGATTCCCAGCACATCCCAGGGCTCTTTCTAGGACTGATCCCTGCTCCTGGTTGGGACTCCCAGCACATCCCAGGGCTCTGGGCAGGATTGGGATTTCAGCACATCCCAGAGCTCTCTCTAGGACTGATCCCTGCTCCTGATTTGGATTCCCAGCACATCCCAGGGCTCTCTCTAGGACTGATCCCTGCTCCAGGAAGGGATTCCCAGCACATTCCAGGGCTCTGCTTTTCCCCACTGCAGCACTGCCCACCCCATGCTGGCACCGAACCCCACAGAGGGCAGTGCCACCCTCCTGCTCACTTATGTTCATAATCTATTAATTTAAATCGATTTTTGCAGATTTGGTGCTGTATTAAGTTCAGAGATTTTCGGGCTCTTTCAAGCAAGGCCAGACTGGAGCTCCATCCTCATCACAGAGCAACTGGGCAAAACCAAGAGCACCCAAAAAATTCCCTGTGCTGCCCTCACCCTCCTCACCCAGAGCAAGCTAAAAATGAGGAACACCAAGCCAAGGCCATGGGTTGGTTCAGTTTCCCTCCATCCACTGCTAAAAAAACCTCATCTCGTTCCCTCCAAGCCCAAAAATCTCCCCACTGGTGGTGGAATTGTCCTTCCTGCTCAGGAGTGAGCAGAGCCGAGGTGGCTGTGACTGTGTCACTTTAAACAGATGAAAAACATGATTAAAAGGCCATAAATTGATCTAGAACCCCAGAGAACGTTCCTTAGTGGAGCGCCAGGTGTGTTCACCATGAGCCATCTCTGAGCAGGACAGAGAGCCCTGAGAGCACCTGAGGTGGGATTTACCTGCAGCCCAGGGTTTGCAGGGCTCAGTCCAGCCCTCTCCACCTCCTGATGTCTGCGGGGCTTGGGGTCACCCAAAAAGCTCCCCTGGAGGAAAACCAACCATCAGCTGGGGGATCCTGAGAGGAACACCCCATCCTGGGCTCTGGAGTGTCCTGGCAGCTGAATCTCAGCAGGAGAGGCTGAGAGGGGCAGTTTGTGCATTTTTCTGTTGGGGTCACCCCCATGAGCTCCTGCTGCTGCCAGGGGACACCCCAGCCCCGTCCTGCAGGAGCCACCTCACAGCTCTGCCCCTCCCTGCCCTCCTCAGCTCCAGGCCAGAGGCACAGGAGGCTCTACAGAATTCCATCAGTGTGGGAATGAAGGTGAAGGACACCCTGATCCTCCTCAGGATTCCCAGGCACTACTTGGAGTCACCCTAAAAAACCCCTGCCTTGCTCACCAACAGCAGCCAGGGCTCACAGATCCATCAAAAGCTGTTCCAGGCCAGAGTCTTAATTAAAATCCAGTAGGTGCTGCCCAATTACAGAAAATCTTTCTGCACTTAATCCACTTCACATACCTTAACTTAAAGCAAGAGGGGAAAAAAATCCCAGGACCTTAAATCTCATCCTGCCATGGACTGGGACACCTCCCACCATCCCAGGGTGCTCCAAGCTGCCCTTGGACACTTCCAGGAGTGGGGTTTGTCAGGCTGTGCTGGGAGATTGTCCTTAAAAATGTGGTTAATCAGCAGTCTGAGGGAAAACACAAACAATTTGGGGAAAAAAAATCTTATTTGTGTAACCTGAAGAAACCCCCTGGGTTTCCTCAGCTCACAGCTCCTTTAGCCCCTAAATCAGGACAAAACTGCCCCATCCCCATCTCTGAAGAGGCTGCCAAAACTCCCGAGCCAAGCCTCCTCCTAAGCCCACAACGTTCCAGGGAAAAAAAGCTCCCACTCTGACTGAATCAGCTGCTTTTATCACTCCCCCTGATGCACCCTCTGCTAATAAATATGGAGAAACGGGATGGAAATTGCAGAGCCCTGCTGCAGTTGCATTAACTCCATTACCTCGCCCAGACTTTCAGCTCCAGTTTCATCAATTACCCTGCAGACAGAGTTTAAACACTCAGCACTTCCTCACAACAAAACAAGGATGGCTGCTGAAGGGTCCTGGAGCTGCTGGAGTAGCTCGAACACGGCTCTTCCCAGGGGAAAAAAAAAACCACCAAACAAAAATAAAGTGGATTTTTAGCTTATAGAGCAGAGGACGTAAATTTAAGTGGGGTTTTGTCGTGTTTCTTTTCCCATGGAGTTAATGGGAAGTGACAAAAGACTCTGCTCAGGGAGAGAGGGAGGTAGGGCTCGGATGTTTACTAAAGGTGACAAAGGATTTAGCTGGCCCTCTGCTTTATTTATCCTTCTCCTTAGCAAAAGCAACTGTAGTCACCTTGGAGACACGAGGCAGTGACAAAGGAATATGTCACTGCACCAGAGGTGACTCCAAAAAAAACTCCCAACACTGTGCGTTCCCAGCCAACAAATGCCATTTTTCCAGGAATTTCTTTACCAGGACTGAACCCCAGAATGTCTTTTCACCCCAAATTTGCATCTCTGCAAGCCCCAGGAACACCAGGGCAACTCCCTGCTCCCCACTTCCCTTTGTCCCTTCCTCTCCTCCTGCCTTTTGCTGTTTTTAAGATCAAAAGCTCTGTGCTCTTGATTGGTAATTAAGTCCAAGTCACCCAGGCTGCTTTTTCAAAGAGTAATTAAAAGGTTATCAAGAGGAACACGCGAGGTGCAGGTAATTCCTGCCCAGCTGGAATGAGGCCAGCCCAGAGATAACTCCGCTCTTATCGCAGGGATCGCGTTGGTTTCCAGCTCAAACAAAAATCCTTAAAACTTTCAGTCAATTAACAGACGGCCCAAGAAGTGGTTCTGAACTGCTCCCAGAGCAGATTGATGGCAATCCTTCTCCTCACTCTCCAGCCACTTGTCAGGGAAGAAGGATGAG
This sequence comes from Petroica traversi, assembly GCA_025920805.1. Classification (NCBI taxonomy): domain Eukaryota; kingdom Metazoa; phylum Chordata; class Aves; order Passeriformes; family Petroicidae; genus Petroica; species Petroica traversi. The sequence goes on along the minus strand of JAHLSL010000112.1, from coordinate 4,272,265 downwards.
GATCCACAAGCAGCTTGAGGAGACGCGGGATGTGAGCAGCAAGAGAATTTCAGAATTCCCCTGCTTTGCACAGAACCCCAGTGCAGGGACGACTGGAAAACGTTTCCTGTAGGATTTAACTCTGTGGGATTTGGTTATGAGGGTAAAATAGAAACCAGAGATCTCTAAAGATGGGTTTAGAGCATGGGAGTTTATTGTGAAAGAGCGTGGGTGTCAGAGGCTGCTGGGCTGCAAGACACAGCTCAGAGCAGGCCAGAGAGAGAGAGAGAAAGAGGCAAAAAGAGAGAGCAAAAAGAGAGCGATTTGCCATTTACAATACAATAAATCATCTTCTCTGTTGAATATTCTAATTCTCTTTAACCAATCTGAAACAAGCTACAAACTCTACAATATTTGCATGCAACCTATAAGAATCATCACATTACCATACGGGGTTATATTTTAAACCTTAAAAAAACTGCTTTTGGAATCTCTCCCAGGCAGGCAGGGTTTGCTCTGCCCTTTGGACCTGCCTGGGCAGAGGGCATTGCTCTATCAAGAAGGAGGATTCCCTTCAGCCAGCTCTACCATTGTTTCTTAGTTACTCTTCAACTCAAACCTTGTCTTCATCTCAATTTCGATTCTACTTTCCATATTTTCAGCATCCCTTGCAAGGCAATCATATCTACAAGGCTTTCCTATTTCATCTTCCCCAACAGTTTCCCCCGGACCCCGCACACGCTGCAAACTTGGGAATTTCTGCAAAATCCTCCTCAGAGCGGGCGGGTTCCTCCAGCTGTGTCAACAAACCCCTCCGAGCGACGCCTGCGGGAACACCGGCGGCACCGCCGAGGCTCTGGGAGTTGTTTTCCTCTGGTCTCTGCCCTGTTCAAACAAAACGTTTCAGTGATGCTGAGTTTATTTGCCTGGGAAAACGTTTGTTTGAACAGGGCAGAGACCAGAGGAGGCCACAATTCCCTGCCCAAAACAGGTGGCAAGGGAAGCCCAAGGGTTGGAAGAGAACCCAGCATTGCTCAGCACAGTTACAATGAGGAGTCTCTGCAGGCAGAAACATCCTAAATTCTGTCCCCTGGGCTTCCCAGTGTAGTTTTAAACATCTCTAAAAGGGAAAAAAATCTGATTTTCTAAGCTGACTGCTTCCATTCAGAGTGTAAATTCACCAGGTCTCAGTGGGAAAACAGAATTAGGGAGCTGAAGCACCCAGCTCACAGGGAGACTGGAAATGTGTTTTCCCTGGACCCGAGTGCAAGCCCGAAGCTTCCAATCAGGGAATTTATAACTGATTTAAGGTTCTCACATTAAAAAGGTCCTGCAAATTATCAGCAGGTGAAAAGGTGGGGGAAGCCACGTGTTTGTGCTGTTCCCCACTCTGGGAACAAGAGCCTGACACAAAGAGGTGCAGGGAGTCTCCCAAATCCCACAGCAGTCTCAGAGCCATAAATAACCCCAAAATTCAAATTATAGTCAGGTCTGTGCTGTTCCTGAGCCCTGCACAGTGGGAAGGCAATCAGGAAGGGACCCTGATCAGAACAATGACACAACCACGAGGCACAATGGGAACTGGGAAAAGACTGTTCTGGAATAACTTCAGGGCTCCACACGACTCCCTGATCCCACAGCAGCTGGGAACTTGAAGGAGGAGCATTTGGGAGAGTCTGGTTTGGTGCAATGAGCCCAAGAGAAGGCGAAGTCCTGAGCAGGAAGCAAATCCTGATGTCCCTCATCAAGTAGGAGAAAAATCTGCAGCCAGCAGAGTTCTCAGGTTTCAGAGAAAATTCCCCCAGAGCAGCCCATGCTGCAAGGCAGGAGCTGGGAGAATCCTGGTGGACAAGGAGGAATGGGTTCCCACTGAAAAAAGGGAACTTTATGTTATACAGACGGAAAAAATCCTTCCATGAGGGTGGTGAGGCCCTGGCACGGGGTGCCCAGAGAAGCTGTGGCTGCCCCTGGGTCCCTGGAAGTGCCCAAGGCCAGGCTGGAGCACCCTGGGACAGTGGAAGGTGTGGAACGAGATGGGATTTAAGTTCCCTTCCAACCCAACCCACTCCAGGATTCTAAAAACCCGATGATTTGAGAGCAGCTGAAATAGCAAAGACTTGGACACGAGCTCTGATTTCAGCAAACAAAGCAAAGTCATGGCACTGAGAGATGACAACAGCCCTGGATGTCTAAATTAAGGCACTGAAACCCATTTAATATTCACGTCCTCATCACAAACACGCAACGCAAATTCCCTAATATCCAGTAAAGCTGTTTATTAGCAAATGCCTCATTGGATTAGGGCTGCTCTTATTCTATTAGGGAGCCTTCACACCACATTAAATTGCAAGACAAGAGGGTGTTTGCCAGCACACGATGAGCACAACATTAACCCTTCCCAGGAAATCCTGGAATGGCCTGGGCTGGGAGGGACCTGGAATGCACCAGGGATGCTCAAAAAACACGAGTTTGAGAGGGGAAGAAGCAAAGAAATGCGTTGTCCCTCCCTTTCCCCTTGCTCACAGCTCTTTTTGGGTGAGCTCTGATGAATGACACGTGGCCATCCATCTTCAGGGCTGCACCTCGGTGATGGATCGAGAACATTTGGAAAGCAGGCAGGAAAAAGAAAGCAAAATTGATGGCCATGAGAAGGAGAAAAAAGGGAGAAAGAAGGAGGAAAAAAATAACTCGGTGTTAGGCAACAGTTAAGAGTTTAGTGAGGTGAGACTGATGCACCAAAAAATGGTATTTGGGATCTCCCAAAGTGTAAGGGAGCATCAAGGATCAGGGGACTGCCCAACAATCCCACCTTGTGCCTCAAGAGCTTTGCCCAAACACTAAAATTGGTGAGTGAAAAAAGAACTGAGACATGAAACAGCCCAAGGGAGCCAACTGCAGGTTTTGGAGTTGCTGATCCAGAAATGTCCAAGGAAAGAAAGCCAACATTCACCATGCAGGAGTTCATCTTCTACTTTTCCAAACCCTCTCTTAGTGCTTCCAGACCTCTACAAATCCCCCTCTTTATTTCACCTCCATTTCCTGAGCTCCTCAGCAGACTCTGAACATTCCCACGTGGTTTTTGCTGCTGGTTCCATCCCCCAGCTCACCCCAACCTGCCCGAGCTGCACCTGAACCTCACCAGGGATGCAGAGGGGGGACCTTTTGTGTCTCCTCACAAATCCTCAGGGCAGAGCCCCAGCTCACATTGGGAGCTCCATTTCTTGCTACTTTTATTTACAGCCAGGACATTCCCATGAGCAGCTCAGAGCAGCATTAACTTCTCACCACACAAAGTTTCCCGTGCCAAATTTTACCCCCAATTTTCCACCTTTCCATTATCCCCAAAGCAAAGCAGAGCAAAGCACTGAACCTCCTGATTAAAGGTCCCATAATTAACGTGATGATTCATTTGCATAACTGAAATCATCTGCATAAGGAGCTGATTTCCACCAGGGTGCAGCTCAGCTGCTCCACTCGGGTTGGACAAGGCACCGAGGCCAATGGATTTGTCCTGAACTCGAGTGGCTTGAGGGAAAATCGATTTCCAGGCCTCCAGCACTTCTGCCAGGGATTCAGAGCCTGGATGAGGCTGTTCCCTGAGTTTCTGAATGCATTGCTGTCGGGCTGGAGCTGCCACCAGCACCACCAGTGGTGTCCCCAGCCTGATTCCACCTGCAGGGCTGGGGTCAGGACTGCTCCTGACACCTCATGGAGCCCCTGCTGATGGAAAATCCAAATCAGCCTCCCACAAAACTTATTTACTCTGAAAATCCCCTCTGAGAAGCCTCGCAGAGTTTTCACACTAAATTATGTTATCAAACACTTCTTAGGCCCTGGAGAGCCAACAGATGTGAGGGAATGCAGCCCTGCCCAGAGCTAAGAAATAGCCCAGATTTGGGGGGAAACCCACAAAGCCTTTGTGAGCTGTCCCTGAACCCCAAAACCCACCCTCCCACTCATCTGGACTGAGGGAAGCTCTCTGCACATTAACTCTGCTTCCCTCCTGCTCTGTTTCCTAATTAACTCCTCTGGATGTCGAGGAGGGCTCTTGATAAATCATTCCTGTCAGGCACCCAGAGAAACATTTCAAGCCTTATCAGAGATAAGAAATCAAAACAACTGTAAGAACTGCTCATGGAGAAACACTCCCAGTTTATTGCAGCATGAGCATCCAAGGCCAGATTTAATCCCAGCGGCAGAAGGGAAAAAAAATAATGTTTATAAACATCACTGGAATGAACACTGTACCTCGTTCTCAGATTCCCCTGCTGAGGCAGCCCATCGTAGATGGATAATACATCAAAATCTTCCTCTAATGCAAAGGACTGGAAAACAAGCTGTATCCTGTTCTGCTCCTCAGCAGTGATTGTCCACGTGCAGTTTGCATAATTGGGGTATCCATAGGGAAAGCCTGGGCTCTGTATTGTCCCGTTTGGGCCCTGCAATGTGTGACTGCAGTTCTGGGCTGGCAAGAGAAAAGACAAAAGCACAAAGTCAGAGGCTGTCAGGTGAATGTTCATCATCCTCACCATCCCCACGGAGCACGCAGGGTTCGAGAGACAGAGGGAAGTGAATTCTGAGGGTGGGACTTTGGCCTCCTCCCTGCAGGGACAGGGAGCCCTGAGCCCCAGGCACAGCCCAGGCTCTGCTCCAGCAGCTGGGAGCACAGCTGGATTCACAGCTGCTGCCTGGCCCTGGGGACAGCTCCTTCCTCAGCCCCCCTGCACAGCCCTCCACAAACCCCAGCGCTGCCCCATCACACTCTGAGCCTTTGGGATTCCACCCGTGCCAGGCCCTGCTGGGTCACAGCAGCACAGGGACAACCCCAGAGCTCACTGTGCCCTTCTCCCCAATTCCAGGGACACCAGAGC
>JAHLSL010000112.1:4246131-4263238 GCA_025920805.1 Petroica traversi | reverse complement strand
GTCACTGCACTGAGACAGCACCAGTTCAGCCCAGTCACTGCACTGGGGCAGCACCCACTGGTTGCAGTGTCCTCGCTGTCCCCAGGTGAGTGAGTGACTGCACAGTGACCAAACCCACCAGGTCATGGGCATGGAAAACAGGAGATTCAACCACTCAAGAACATTGACATTGAAAGGAATAAGGGATTTGTCTTCACAAACAAAGCTGTGGGTCTTTCCAGTAGATAAAATCAGTGGTGAATGATAAAAGAAACAATGGGGACGATTCCACTGATTGATGAATGGAATGAGGGAAATTTGCATTTACAAACAAACCAAAGGTCTGCTGTGAAATAAAACTGAATATTAGAAATGAGAGGAACATTGAAAAGATCCATAAATTCCATAGGGAATTCCACTGAGTGTCACAAGGGAAGGACAAAGGAGGGGGGAATTACACATGAGAGGGGATCTCAGGTATTGGGTGTTCCGGGAAGTCTGAGCCTCTCAAATCCCTCAGCCCATGGGGAAAGAGAGAGGGACAAGCAGGAAACTGGGATAAAAAGGAGGCTGCGTCCTCCAAAAATCTGAGAGACCCCAGGGGAAACGCCCCATGGCCTCTCCCTTTGAATAAAGTCACAGGACTGCTCTGTCTCCTTTTTGGACACAAACCTCGGGTGTTTGTGGATTGATTTTCCTCACAACAGCAACAGGGTTTTGTTATTCCCTTCACTTCAGGCCAGGAATGAGCTGCCCCGGCTGCTGCTCCCACCCAGCCCCTGCCTGGCAGGGAATTCCAGCAGCTCCAGACTGAGATAAACCTGAACATCCAAACTGTGTCACCACAAAGCTCCAGCAAGTTGTCAGCAGGTAAACAACAATAACAAACAAAGGCGTCGTCTGACGTGACAAGTGCAAAGGAAATGAGTGGGAAAAAATCATCTTCCACCCACTTGCAATTCCTTAAACTCAAATCCCAGGCCAGATCCGGGTGGTGTGTGAAGCAGGGATGAATTGTAGCTGTTGGTTTACACCGTGTTATTATCCAAGGAAGCAACGCCTGAGAGAGAGGGAGACTGAATTTATCTCTGAAGTGCTTCCTGAAATACAAGTCCCTGCACTTTGTTCCTCAGCAGAAACGAAATCTAATTTAGCAAACGCTGATGCATGGTCACTGCACAATTCAGTGGGAACAAATATCAAATCGTGCACAGTGCCTTGCTCTCAGCAGCATCATTTATCGAGGATGCAGCAGTTTGGGGTTTTGCCATTTGCTTTAGTTACTGTTACTCACACAGAAATGCTGTTATTCCGTGTTGTTCTACAGCCCATTCCAACGAACACAGGCACATAAAAAACCCTTTCCCCGGGAAAACTGAAAGCCAGATCCAAGCACTGAAATAAGCAGGGGCAAACCCTGCTTGTCCAGCAGCACTTCCAAGGTCTGCTCACCTCACAGAGCCCCAGCTCTCCAAACCCACACCCACCACCTCCTCCTCCTTGTTTGCACTGCCTTCTAAATAGGAAAATCGCTCCTTTGCCCATTGTTTACTGCTGTGAATCATTTATCAGGCGCTGGCGATGCCTCCTTACACGGTGCTTTAGCAGGTCATTACAACCCATGGCAAACAGGGAGTAGTTTACTCCCAGCCCGGCTCTGACTCCCAATTTCCTGAGCAAACAGGGAGAGCACCTCCACACGCATCAATGGGAGCCTTGCTGCCCTCAGGGTTCACCTTCTCCGAGCTGGAGCTTAACCTGCAGTCTCCTATCAAAGCCTGCTGGGTAATAAATAATGCAGAGTCATTCCATTAACTATAACTTAATCAAAAGCCCGCGGATCCAAGAGCATCATCAAGGGGATGATTTCCATCTCCGACAGCCCGAGCCCGCTCCCCTCCGAGCAGGGGGAGGGATGAGCTGGCCAACTCAAGGGCAGGGAAAGTGCATCCCATCTGAATTCAGCCCGTGCCAGCGCTGCCAAGGCCGGGAAGGATCCGAACCCCCAGCTCAGCTCAACCAGGACGTCCAGATTTGCACAACTTTGCAAATCCCCAGACACCACAATTCTCTGAGCACACTCAGCCCTTCCCTCCCAGCCCAGGACTCCCTCACGCCCCTCCTGCCACCACTTTGTCCCTTTAAATGTTGTTATTGCACTAAACTGCTACAACAATTCTATTTTCAGGCCTTCCTGATGCCGGAATGATTTTTTCCTTTTCTTTTTATACCTTTTACACAGTCTGTGTATCCACAAGGATTAGCACACTTGTAACCCTTCACTTAGTTCAGTGCTCAGTGTTTTTTAAGTGTTCTGGAGGCCCTGAGCCCAGAGCTGCAGAGCCAGGGACACCAAACATTCTGCTGGCTCAGGAAGCCAAGGGCCCCTGGCAGGACAGATTCTGGAAACTCGAGCTGAGCCCAGCCCAGCCCCAGCATTGGGCTCCCTTGTTGGATCTGGGCTGTGTGAGGGCTGGAACTTGTGTGTGTGACTGATGGGTGTGTGCATTGTGTCACCTGGGGCAGGTGATGCACCCAACAGGATCCTAATTAAAATACTGAGGTTAACGACCCCCAACCCTCTCATCGTGTCTGGCTTCGTTTTCCCAACACCAGGAAAAGGCATCACTCCCAAGCAGGAAGAAGAGAGGAACAAAAGATGCAAAAGTTATCCCCAACTGTGCTCTCCCTTCCTTTCCCCATCAAAAATGTTTTCCTGGGCAGTCAGGAAAATTTCCTGCACATGTCTGGGATTCCACAAAAGCTCCAACTGAGCCACTACACACCTGAAAACCAAAAACACCCACAAGGAAAAGGGAATTTGGAAATTCCGTCCTCAGGCACAACATTCCTGATGTGCCTTCCAAAGGACACTTCTGTATTTCAGAGTAGGAAAAACCTGGAGAAAAGCATCCCAGCTCTGCCTTTCCTCCCTGTCAGATCCATCCCATAATTCCTTCTGACCGTGGCATTTCCTCCTCCCTACGTGCCCTCAGAGAAAGGTTCATTCTGCCCAGACAGGGGATTTTCAACCTGCAGCTCATAAAGCCTCTGGGAATCTGTGAAAGGCAGGAAAGGCAAAGAGAACAGACACGAGGCTTTTTCAGTTCTCTGGAAATGCCACGAGCACCTGGAGAGGAAGAAAGGCACCTTACACCGGGAATGCTGGAACCTACAGACCCCAAAACGTGGGAAAGCACAATAATGGCAGAAATGAGCCCAATCTGATCATTGCTTCCCTCTTCAGCGATGCTTCTGCCCCCCTGGTGGGGTTCTGGACTCTGCCCAGCTGTTCCACATCTGTCCTGAAGTGTCAAATCAAAACCTGGCCACGGAGCCCAACCCCAGCTGGCCACTGGGATGGACATTCACTCAGCCTCACCCTGATGTTGGGATGTCACCTGTCACCTCTGCTGGCACATTCCCTCCTCTCCTCCCAACCTCTCTGAAGGAAGTTCTTCCAGCTTTATCCTCCTTTGGGTTTGCATTCCACACGGAGCCTGTGGAGAGCACATCCCTCCAGCACAGAGCTCCGAGCGGCTCTGACAAGCGAAAAAAAAAACCCCAGCAAACGTCCAGCTAACACCAGGTGACATCAAAACCCATCCCAGGAATGTGACATCCCAGGAACATGACACTGCACAGATGTCCTGTCTCACCAGCACACGGCAGCGCCCTGACATGTGGAGAGGACAGAGATTCCGGCTGCTGGAAGGACTGGGAAGGACTGGGAGGGAAATTCTGCCATGGGCTATGCTGGGAATTGCAGGAGGAGTCGCTGGCACTAAAAGCAGCTGCCAAATTTCCCCTTAGGGCTGCTGTTCTCCCACAGAGTCACCCCAATCCCCCCACAGCTGCTCCATCATCATCCCCCCATCGGGGTCAGGGAGAGAATGGAAAGGTAAAAGCCAGAAAACTCTGGGTGGGTGGAAATGAACAGCTTAACAGGGATAGCAAAAGCTGCTCATGCGAGCAAAGCAAACCCAGGAATTCAGTCCCTGCTTGCCGTGGGCAGGGAGGGGTTCAGCACCTCCAGGAGAGCGGGGCCCATCCTCATGCGGCAGAGACGCGGGAAGCGCCATCCTTCCAAATGTCCCCTCCTTCCTCCTAAGTCCATTCCCTTTATGTGCGTGGTCTGGGATGTCCCATTGGTCAGCTGGAGTCACCTGTCCCTGCTGTGTCCCCTCCCAACCTCCCACACCCTCCCAAATCCCTCCCCAGCACGGCCGTGTGAGGGGCAGCAAAGGCTCTGGGCAGGCTCAGCGATAACAAAACACCTCTGCATCATCAGCCCCGTGTTGGCACAAACCCAAACCCCAGCCCCAGACCAGCCCAGGCAGGAAAATCACCTCTAGCCCAGCCCAAAGCGGCACATCCCAGCCCTTATTCCATGCCCAGATCCCAGATTATTCAGCACAACTTCATTCCCACTGCTCCCCTTCCCAACTTTTGTTGTAACAACAGGTATCATTCTCATAATCTACGGAGCATTCCTGCAAAACATCCCGAAAAAGTCTACAGAAAAAGTCTGCTGGATTTATTTAATCCATGACTTTGGCTCCATCAGTTCTGGTGGAATCAATTCCACCCCAGCCCAAAGTGGCACATCCCAGCCCTTATTCCATGCCCAGATCCCAGATTCAGCACAACTTCAGTCCCACTGCTCCCCTTCCCAACTTTCGTTATAACAACAGGTATCCTTCCCAAAATCTGTGGAGCAGCCCTATAAAACATCCATAAAACTCCACAGAATTCATTCATTCCACGATTTTGGCTCCATCAGTTCTGGTGGAATCAACCCCACCCCAGGTGAAGGCACTTCAAGGAGGGGGAGTGTGGCACTGAGTGTCCCCTGTGTCATCCCTGCCCTGGGCTGCCCTGGGAACAGCAGGGATCCAGCTTTCCCAGCCCTCAGCACTGGTTTCAAACACAGATTGTTATCAAAGGCATCTCGGTGTCCTGCTGGCTCCCACCAGGAGCTCGCTGTGCCATTCCCAATCACTCCAGCAGATTTATGGAGCACTTTGCCATCTGCAGAGCCCAAAGAGAATCAGAGCAGGTGAGACAACGGGACAAGTGTTTGGGAGGGGAGATTGGCACATGTGAGATGGATTCCCTCCTGTTCTCCTGCTGGAAGAGGAGGCAGGAGGGTTCAGGAATAATAAAAGAAAACCACTAAAAAATTCCCTGGGAGTTGTTACAAGCAGCGCTCAGAAAATCTCACGTAACACATCAGTTTTAATATCAGCAGCAGCAAAGCTTCAAGTCTGGTTTATCAAGGCACAGCAATGAGCACACATTTCCCTGACTGTTTTCACCTGCAAAAAAAACTGCGCATTTGATTTTCACTGACTCCTGGTGGAGTCACAAACTCTGCTCCATCCCCCACCTGATCCAACAGCAACGGATTCACACTAGGGAACATTTCCAGTGTGCACAACAAAGAAAACTTTGCCTGGGTAGTGCAGAGCCAGCAGTGTCACTGCAGAGCTGTCCCTGCCATCCCTCGGCCTGAAGGGACCCCCCCCAGCTCCCTGCCAGGGTTTGATGCTCCTTTGCTTCCCCAGTGACAGGAGAGGAGACTTGGGAGGCACCAGGCGGGCACTGACAACACTCCCTGAGCCCTCAGCACGGCAGGGACGCTTGGATGTGTCCAGGATGAACATCCAGAGATGTTTGGGATTGCACAGAGCTCACCCTGAGCCCTCAGCATGGCAGAGATGCTTGGATGTGTCCAGTATGAACATCCAGAGATGCCTGGGATTGCACAGAGCTCAGCACCCTCACCCTGAGCCCTCGGATGAGTCCAGGGTGAATATCCAGAGATGTTTAGGATTGCACAGAGCTCAGCACCCTCACCCTGAGCCCTCAGCACAGCAGGGACACTCAGATGTGTCCAGGATGAACATCCAGAGATGCCTGGGATTGCACAGAGCTCGGCACCCTCATCCTGAGCCCTCAGCACAGCAGAGATGCTTGGATGAGTCCAGGGTGAATATCCAGAGATGTTTGGGATTGCACAGAGCTCAGCACCCTCACCCTGAGCCTCCTGTAGGCACAGCAAAGCAGCCGAGCCCTCTGTGCTGCTCTGGCTCCTTGCTGGCCCCCAGCTGACCCAGTCTGTGTCTGTGCTGTGACAAAAGTGACTTTATTTCATGCCTTTTGCATGAAAATGAGGGACATTCGTTCTGCCAGGCTCACTGATCTCCACAGGGCTCTAAGGCTGAAGGACTTCAGACATTCACATCCCGAAAACCTTGAGCAAACAAAAACCCTGAATGCCCCAGGAAGCTTTAAACACTTTAAAAATCAAATTAAGCAGCCACAACTGGTAGTTCTTTAACCACAATCCCACGTTTCTGCCCTCTCCACTTCTCAGCAAATCCATTTCCCGGTACAGATGTTCCACATTTCAAATCTGGGCCCTGTGGCACTGCAGCAGCTTTGGATTCAGGTGAAATCATGGATTCAGGAGAAATCACGGTGCTGTGTCACAGGAGCTGTTCACACCCACAGAATTCACCCCACCCCGAGCACAGGGCTGGGAAACTCCTGGAAAAGCTTCCAGAGCCTGACAGGATTTCACCCCCAGCTCACCTGCTTTGTGCAGGGCAGCGGCTGAAAAGCTGCTGGGGGTGCTGAAGGAAGCCTGAAGGTCAGGGAATGAGGCACCTCCAGGCTTTGGAAACCTTGGAAAAGCAGCAGCAGGATGGTCCATCCCAAATTAGGATTCCAGAGGCAGCAGGGCCGCTGGTGCCCCAACGTTGCCAGGCTCAGTTGCTAAGCACAGACACACAGGGAGCAGCTCCAGCGCTTCCTGACAGGGCTTGGGGAGAGGAAAGGACAGCGAGAAACCCCCTGGGTTTATAAACACACAGAAATTTCTGTGTGTGCTGAGCCATCAGTGACAGAGTCTGGCGGCGTCGCACACAAACAAAGCACCCGCTCGGAGTCTCGGGTTATTTCCTTCCCTTCCTTTACAACATTCCTGCCTCTGGATTTCAGCAGCTCCAGCTCTTTGGGGCTCTCTGCTGAAGCCCTGGGAAGTGTGGGAGAAGCAGCAGGAGACACAAGGACAGGGAACTGCAGCACCCAGCCCAGAGCGATCACTGCTCACCACCAGCCTTAAATACCCAATTTGAGCCTGCATTTGAACCTTAATTTGAACTTCAATTTGAACCCAAAATTGAGGCTGATTTGAACCTGAATTTGAACCTTAATTTGAAGCTCAGTTTGAACCTGAATTCAGCCCAGGGCAGCTCAGCAACAGAGATGAGCCCAACAGGAGTGTTTTGAGCAAAGCCTGAGGCTACAGGTATGCCCAGGTATGCCCAGGTGTGTCCAGGGGCAGAGCAGCTCATCCATGTGCTTGAAATCAAGGATTTTATCCAATGCCACAAATCACCCACCCCCAGGATGTGCAGGAAGCTTCTGAAACAGCAACAGTGGAAACTCAGGATAAAGGCACCGTTTGGGGCCATTTCTTTCCACACCAACACTTCCCTTTGAACAGTTCTCCCCACTCTGTTTTACCTGGCCTGGATTTGTTTAGAGAGGATAATCTGATCCCCCTCCTGTTCTCCAGGACAAGTTAGAGCTGTGGCTTTCACTCCTCCAGGATGCACCTCTGAACATCCTTGGAATTCTCATCTCTCTTGGAATTCTTCTGTTCCAAGGACATCAAACCACCTCAGTCATTCCTGCACAGGTTCCTCAACACCTTATACAAAATTCTGTCCGTTCTTCCTCACCTCTGCTGGAAAACCCTTTGGAGTTGTCTACACACACACACTGAAGCTTTCATGACTCCCAATCCTGAAAATCCCAGGATTTTTCCCCAGATTTCTCACGGATTTCCCAAATTCTGTTTCAAACTCAAAGCTCTGACCTTCAGATTCCAAAACAAGACTAAACAAATTGGTTTTCCAACTCTTCCCACACTCCCAGCAGCCCCTCAGGACCCAAGCAAAGAGCCTGCAGAACATCCCCAGCCTCACAATCCCCGCCAGAACAGGAATCCTGAGCACACCAACCATCACCTGGAGCCACAGCTCAGCTCCAGGAAGCACCACAGTTCTATCCCAATATTCAGCCAAAATGACCCCTTCTCCAGGGATGTCATTTCCTTCCTTCCAAAACTTTCCCTCTCAGAGCCATCTCTTAATCAATTTTGACTGTTCCCTCAGCGCCGCCGCTGCTCTGCACAGCCCCTGTCAGCAGAATAATAAACCCGGGCACTTGTGGGACCATTTCCATCTCCAGAGCACTCCACGGGCATTAACCAATTAATGCAGATTGTGGGGTGAGGAACAGCCCCACTGGCAATTCCCAGCTCTTCCCTCCGTGGCCTCTCAGCTCCTGCAGTGGATTCCACCACAGAATCCCTGGATGGGAAGGCACCTCAGAGCTCCTCTCCCCTGCACTTCTCCTGTCAAACCAAGAGTTACTCTCAGAACAAAATGTGTTTTAGGACACGGTGAAGGCACTGAGATGGAAGCTGGGAGGCCCTGACTGACCCTGGAATCTCAGGGAGGTGTCAGAGACCAGGTGAGCCCTTGGTGGCAAAGGCCACAAAACCAACCCCGAGTCCACAAATCCTTTTCAAAAGGAACTTCAGAGTCCCAGGTTTAGAAATATTTTATGACCCAAGAACTGCAGGGAGATGTTCTGGAGCCTTCCCAACCCCACCTGAGCTGTGCAGCCACATTTCCCCTATAAACTCACCCTGGTCAAGTCTCCACTTATTTCAGCATCTAAATATCCTTGAAAATCCTGCCCTGGGACTCTGAGCCTCAATGAAAATGCTCAGCCTGACTCAAAACCTTCTGAAAATTTTATTCTTATTTTCTCTTTCAGTTGAACACAGCGGAGATTTCATTTTTTCTCACCTCCACTGCAGACATCTGTAAAAATGACACAGATCATCTCAGCCCCCAACTGAAATTCAACTCAGAAAACAGAAGGTAATTTGATGAAAAAGTTTTTTCCCAGCGTCTGCAAATGGACTCTACTCATGAGCAGGATTTTTACTCAGTCTCATTTACAAGGTGCTAATTATTATCACCAAAACAAAATTTTTCAATTTGTATTTCAATTATTTTGCAGTAAAATAATATTTGCATTTAAATGGTTTATCCAGGGGGCTCAAAGGCATTTTCATCTCAGGTGTTAGGATTATCTCAAAAAAAGAAAATGAAACTTGAAGAAGGTGAATTTAGGTTCAAGGTGAAATCCATCCCAAGACACAGTGGAGCCAAAATTAAAGAATTCCTCAAGAAAATCTTTCATTATTGGTCCCCCCTTGTCATCCAAAACCAGCCTGAATTCCCTTTGCCACTGGAGCTCTGTGTCCAGCTGTAAAGTCCAACGTTCCCTCAAGGCCCAAGGGAGATCTTGGGCTCCAAATCCCATCTCCCTAAGAATTTCCAAGCCCTCAGCCCTTGGAATTCTCACAATATCCACAATTCCATCCTTTCCCTGATGGTTTAGAGAGAGCACAGCGGGGAGAGCTCCTTTACAATAAATCTGCACTAAGCTCTCAGGGAGTTCCAAGGTTTTTTTCTCTCCTCCCCACCATGTTCTGGATTCTAACTCAGATTTTCCACATCAATTCATTCACCAGGTTGTATTTTCATGCAATTTTTACTCCCTAAAAAGCCCGGAAGTGACACAAGTCCCATTTTGGAGCTTGCAGGGAGGCCACAGACCCTTCGGAGCCCCCAGGGAGCCAGAGCAGCTCTGCAGCAGCCAAAACAGGAGAAACCACTTCATCCACTGCCATCCCCAGCATCCCCCACCTCCAGGTCTGAAACAAATTAAAAACAACACTGGCAACAAGCAGAGACTGCACTTATTAAAAGCTCTTCACTCGTGCACCAGCATTCTCATCTCCCCACGCTCCGCAAAGTGAAATGTTCTGCGTGTTTACAAGTGCTCTGAGATCCTCCAGCAAACCCCTCTGCCAGGCAATTGTATTTCAGCAGCTCACACTTGTGTGATTGGATTTGAATTACAGAAAAAAAAAAAAAAAAAAAAGAGCCCAACAGAAAGCGATTTCTCCTGGGAATTTTTGTTAGGATACAAATCCAATTTTTACTTGATTCCGTTAACAGCACTTTCATATTCACTTCCTTTAAGTATTGCAGCACTTGATATTTATTACCTAATGCCTCCCTGTCACCTTGAGCAATCAATGAAAGTCACCTGGAGTTGACAGTACAGAGGAAAGTTAATAAATAAAAGTTAATAATTCACTTCACCCAATGAGCCAAAAAAACCCAAGCCCATCACATGCCCCGAACAATAATAGCTACAAAAGGCTCCTACCAGATTATCTGGAGAAAGAGGGAAACATTTCAATCATACTGAATTTTTCAGCCTGCTTGGACATGAATTTCACGTTTACAATGGCAAAACCTCGGCTGTGATTTCAGGGAATCGTGGAATGGTTTGGAAGGGATTTAAGGATCAGCTGTGGGCACTGTGAGCTCCATTCAGCAAGCAATGTTCCAAACAGAATTTGGTAACTGATGGATGCTCTGGTAACCCAAACCAGATTTTTTTCGTTCTGTTCTGACCCAATTTAGAAAAACTCCTGTGCCAGGCACTGATTTTTCAAGACCTGCACAATTTCCATGTCCTGTGACCTCTCCACCTCTGTATAACCACCAGAGAAACCCAGAACTCCCTTCTGTCAACACTACACTGTGTTTTATTTTTCTCTCACCTCCTCCATCCATTCAAAACCTCATTTTCACCCACAGACATATTCCACTTCATCTCAGTTTTCAATCCCCAAAGCAGATCAATACCTTTCTTCTTCAATCTACATAGCTCTCAATCAAGGAGCTAACGGGGGGGTGAATTGAATCGACTTGTACGTTCAAATTGGGGATTTTTTGTCAAAAGTCTCATTTGTTAACTGCACTTCATGGGGGAAAAAAAAGGCAAAAACCTCCCTGTAAGAGCCCTCAGAATTGGACTCCTGGGCAAAAAAAAAAAAAAAAGTTCATAATGTGTTCTCTAATTTAAGATTGGGAAGTGCTCCCAGGAGGAACAAATGACAGAGCCTCGCCAAAGCCGCTGGTTTAAATGCAGTGAAATGAACTTGCTCTTTTATAAAAAAATTAGCTAATTCAGTAGGAAGAAGTCCAGGTGTTTATGGAGAAGTGACAGCAGCAGGGACCTCACAGGGTTGGTTTTATACCTGAAATCTTGGCAAGGATCAGAACCAGCCCTGCTTGGGCCACTGGGGAAGGGTCCTGGGCCTGAGAGACGCCAGGGCAAAATTAAAAACAGGATCCTGGAATTGGGTGGGAATGACCTTAAATTTCATCCAACCCCACACCTTCCACCATCCCAGGGTGCTCCAAGCCCCATCCAAGGTGCCTTGGACACTTCCAGGGATGGAGCAGCCCTGGGGAATCCATTCCAGCCCCTCCCCACCCTCCCAGGGGAGAAATGCCCAGCACTGGGGATGCCTTTTGGGGCTACCTAAAAACACAGGCCAGACTAAATTAGGGAATAAAAAGCTGTTATATTTATTGAAGGGCTTTTGGTGCATTTAGGGCAGACAAAGCCCCCCAGGGGCTACCCCAAAAAATGGATGACAGATTTTCACACTTTCATAATTTTGGTCCATTTGGATATTGGGGGTGAATCTTCCAATTCCAGCTCCAGGGAATGAAGTCATTTACCCCAAGTTTGCTCTCCCCAACTCACTTTTGTTTCCATCTCTCAGGGCCTGGGACAGTCAGGGGTCCTTGATTGCCAGGCCTGGAGAGGAATTGTTGTGTCTGAGCAAAATGGGAGAGCAGCAGCTGACACTGGATATGGAGTTTAGAGTTCTGCACTAAAGAATTGCAGGATTAAAAATACATGAAAAATAGAAAAGCTCAAATCCTGAGGCATCACTGGGAAGAAAGTCCCCTCAGAACGAGGGACAAACTCCCCATCCTTCAAACCTTTCATCATTCCAGCAGGTGGATTTTATTTTAATATTAACAGCCCAAGTGGTGCTTGACTTTAGCGAGAGCCCCTGGGGAGCGCTGCTGACAGATGCCCAGTGTCCAGGATCCGTGCTAACCTTTCCCTAATGGAGACAAAACAACAATCCAGGCACATCAACAATATGCTGTGGGATGCAAGGAGCATCTTTAAAAATAGCATCACCTTTGGAAAAGCACCAGCTCCATTATGCTCCTGCAGGATGGGATATTCTGCTCCCCTTTCCGGGAGGAAATGTGTTTTTCTGGGTGTGATTATCTGCTGGATAAAGGGGAAAGGAACATTGAATTTGTGCCTTTGTCACAGGAGAAATGAGCTGCAATTTTCTGTACCCCCGACCCGAACAGCTCCCCAGAGCTTCTGCAGAGCCTCCAAGGAGAAGAGGGGAGGATCCTGCTGGGATTGATGGATTTAAAGACATGGAGAGGGAGGGTTGGGGACAGGATGTGACCCAGTGTAAGTCACTACACCCCGACACCTCATTCCCCACTGCAAAGCTCCTCAGCAAACTTTCTGTGCCTAAATTCCCCCTCCTCCATTTTTCCAGCTCCACCTCAGGCCATCTGACTCCAAAAGTAATGACACAAATGCCACAGGAAAAAAAAAATTCTTATTTCAGACTCTGCTTTCACTAAATTAACTGAACAAAATATTGATAAACCGCTGATAAATAACAGGAACCGTAACAAGGAAACAAGTTCTCCATTTGATCTCTGCCATCCTGCAGGCATTCATCTTCATAATTAATTAGATAATACTATTAGTACAGCACTATTTTCCCCCTCCATAGACAAGAAGCTGGAGCCCACATCATTTAAGCCACTGCTTCAAAGGCAGAGACTGTGGCAGGTTAAAATCAGAAGGTCCAGACCATCCTCCCTGCCAATATCTTGCTTTCCTGAAGACCAGGATCCAATTCCCTGATGCTTCTGGCAAATTCTCTGTGCAAAACTCCCACTTTTCCCATCTCTTGTGAGCACGCTTTGCTTCCAAAATCTGCAGTCTTTGCATAAAACATGGATCTAAACGTATAAAAACTGTAAAGGCAATTCTGCCCGAATTATGGGAGCTGTGCAAATCCTTCCTGCAACGAAACTGCGCCTGGCTTTCATTCCTGACTTTTTTTGACAATGCTCCTTGAAGTTCAGCAGCAGACAGACAACCTTCACCTCAAAATGTCACTCACAATTAATCCCGAATTGTACATGGAATGCTTGAATTCACTCCACGCAATCAAGGGAGAGAGGCAGGAGCACAGAGAAGTTGTGCAGTTAATCAACCTGGCGCAATTTGTACCTGCTGAAAGCTCCTCACAAGCAGCCCGAGACCTCTCTCTGCAGAATAAATCTGTAAATCATTCTGCACATTCTCTCTCTCCCTGTTTTAGGGATGGGGAAGGGAAGCAGAGTGAGCGAGGCTCACACCCCGCTGGATTCCCCAGGAAGCAGCAGGAACTGGGCTCTAACAACTCCTGCGAGTCAGGGGAGTGTGCAAATAACAGGAGAGCACTGGAGCAGCAAATCCCCAGTTGTGGTTAATTCTCTGCCTGTGATTAACTCATCTTTCTTGGCTATTCCAGCCCTTCTTGCACCTCCTAATGCAGCTGGGCTGGGATTATCAGGCTGTGACCGTGCTTTGGTCTACGCTGAAGCCACAGCTGAGGAACAGGCAAAATTCTACACTCAGAGAAATGCAGGTGGCACCAAGGCAGGTGGAGGAAACCCAAATAAAGCCATTTCACCAGGCCAGAAGAGACTTCCCATCCCAGAAGTCAAAGGAACAAACCTTCTCTTGCTTTTGTTTTGAAGTGTTCTGGATAAAGACACCTCTATTTGATATTCGCCGTTGTTTTATCTGTCTGGAAATGGGAATCGCAGACATTTTGATAAATGGACGCAGGAACTGTTCTGTCCTGGTGTAACCACTGTGAAATGCCTCAGCACAGACACAGCTCCAACCTCATCTGCAGCAGGAAGGCTTCTCAAAAACCACCTCAGGAGCAGCAGCATCACATCCCCGTGCTGGTGCTCGGCGAGCGATGACGCAGGAGTGACATCCAGGCTGCTGCTGCTCTGCTGGGTGACCTTGGCCAGGCCTTCCTGCTCCTGCCTGTGCCCCCCCACCTCCAGCACTCCTGGGGCACCCCCTGCTCTGCCCAGAACCCAACAGGAGTAGGAATTCCTTTTTTGTGAGGAAGGAAGGGGGAAACATTCACCAGCAGGAGATGGGATGCTGTGGGTTTCCTGCTGGCCATGGAAAGAGGAGCAGCCCTCCAAGGACACCCAGCATTACCAGAGGAAGGAGCTGAAACCCCAGCAAGGGTTGAGAATTCCTTTGGTGAGGACCTGGCTGCAGCTCCAGCCCTGCCCAGGTGGTGCCCACACAAACCAAGCCCTGGTGACAATGGTGGCCTTTTTTTTGTGTGCTGTCCTAAGGCAAACCCAGCTTGACTGGAAGAAAACCCCTCTGGATTTTGATTCCCACCTCTTTCACAGTCCCCAGCACTCCAGAATTACACACACCACTTGCTGATGGTTCAGAGTGTTCCCTCTGCCACACAAGGGCCACTCCAGGTGTATCCAGGAGGAATTTCCCCATGGAAAGGGCTGTCAGGCACTGGAACTGCCCGGGGAGGTTTGGAGTCACATCCCTGGAGGTGTCCACGGAAGGGCTGGAGGTGACACTCAGTGCTCTGGGCTGGGGACAAGGTGGGACTCAGCTTGGACTTGCTGGCCTTGGAGGGATTTTCCAGAGATTTTGGGATTCTGGGTGTTGACACCTCACACAACAGACAACTACACCCACACCAACACCACAGGTTGTTTCTGCTCCCTGTCCCACCTCCTTCAACCCTCTACAAACCTCAATCCCCAAAGACCTCAGGGTCATTTCTCAGCACATTTTTGAGGTCAACAATGGGGCAGGATTTGATTATTTTTTTTTTTAATTACTGCCCTATCCCACATCTCCCTGGCCACCAGAGCTGCTCCAGGCCTCTCGATTACCAGATCCACTTCCAGTGGGAATCAGAGCATCACATCTCCTTCCCCACGATTTTTTCAAGCAACACCAGCACCAGCAGGACTCTGAACAGCCTCAAGTTCCCTTCCCATCCATCAAACCATGGTGAGCACTCAAAACCAAGGAGTTCATTCCTGCAGGTGATGCCTGTGCCTCAGAAGGACAGGAAATTCCTGGGAAGAATAAAGAAACACCACACAAACCACTGGGAAGTGCCATTATAAAAACAGGGAAAACCACCCCAAAAACTCTCCTCCTTTTCTGTGCAAGGCAGGTGTAAAATCATTTCCATGCAAGCTCCCTGCAGGCTCCGTTCTGGCTGCGTCCATGGAGCCAAGACACTGAAACAGAGTTAATTTGATTCCTCTAATCAATGGGATTGTCCCAATTACACATCAACCACCACCAGCCCTGGCTGCCACTGCAGGGCATGGAGGCAGCACAGATTTTGCAGATTCCTGCACTGCCTCCTGTTTATTGCAAGTAGAGAACATCCATGTCCATGACTGCACTGGGCCTCACCCGCCCAGAAAAGCTGTGTGGACACAGAACTGTGGCTGCTGTGGGTTCATCTCCTACCCCAACTCCACTGAAAGCCATGGAAGTGCCTCCTCCTCGGAGCAGGAAATCACCTTGGAGCTGCACTGAAATCACCTCACAGCAAGGAGCCTCAGGTTCCTTGGTGGAGAACTGAGGAATAAACCAGGAAAAACCAGGTTGTGGTTAAGGCTGAGCTGCCCCAAACCCCCCAGAAAACCTCCTGCACATCCCTCATGAAGCAAATTATTCCATGGAGTGCTCTGTGCTGGAAGAAGCTCTGGAAACCAGGCTGAGGCATTTTTGAGGTTGCAGGGACACTGGGTGGGATCAGAGCCTCACCTGGGCTCCTTCCCTTCAGGATCTCCAGGACAAGGATGAACTGCTCACGCTGGAGCTCTCCCTAAACTGACCTCAGGGAAACATTTCGACGAGCAGAGAAAATTAAAAAGCTGAGCTGCACCATAAATCCTCAGCTCCCAGGCAGGATGGATGGTTCTCACCTCTTCCCAGGTGCAACAAGAGGCCTCACCTGGTTTAAACTCCCCTTAAAGCCTTTCCTTTTCCTTTCCCATCACTCCTCACTGGATATTGGAGCCAATCAATGGGATCCCATCACCTCTGACATTTCTGTGTACGTCAAAGAGACAGCTCAATGCTGCACTCAACAATTCCAGCAGTACAGAATCTTTACTACTTAATCATTTCTCTTTTTTTGTAGCCCTTAAAGTCTTATCTCTCCCCTTCCATTTGAATTTGCTCTATTTTCTGTTGGAGAAAAAAAAAAAAAAAGCCTAATTTAAATTTAGGCCTATTCATGGTGTTTCTGAGCTTCCCAATGCCTAGAAACATGGAGAAGAGTAAAGAAGTATTATTTAAAATCCACTCAGCTAAACAGAGCTTTGTTATAATTTCACTAAAGCCTCTGAAAAATTACTCCAGCCCTGTGTCTCAGGATACTCCTGATAAAAATGGAGTTAAAAGGACTTTCCTTGCAATGCTATGGGCTCAAAACCAGTTAAGGCTGCCTGACCTTGCCCCCAACTAACCCTCAGCATTATCATAACAATTTCCTCTGGTCAAGATCCAGGCCAGATTCTGGCAGGGCTTGGGGGGGCAGCAGCAGGAACAGAAGCACAGCTGTGAAATTTGGCATTTCCCAGCCAGCTGGGCTCTCGGAAACCAGAGAAGGGCAGCAATTCCAGGGCTGGAAATCCCTGGAGCGCCGGTGGAAGGAGCTCAGAGCAGCCTGGGGAGGGTGAGGAACCAGTCCCTGGGGGCAGAGCAGGGAGGAATTCTCAGCTGGGCATTGAGCACACATCCCTTACAGCACCAACATCCCTTAAACAACAGCTCGGCCACTCCTGGAGCACAAATCCATCCCTGGGATCTGTGGGATTGCCTGGATCCCACTCCCCACAGCCACCCTGCTGTCTGACAGGAGCTCCAGAGGAGGAAAAACCCAGCTCTGCTCCCTGCAGCTGCACCAGCATCCAGAATTTCCCTGGGAGGTATCCGAGGGACAGGCACAGCCCAGCAGCATCCAGAATTTCCCTGGGAGGCT
>JAHLSL010000112.1:4192296-4206799 GCA_025920805.1 Petroica traversi | reverse complement strand
GGGGAAAGGGGGGGAAAGGGGAACGGGGGAAAAAGGGGGAAAGGGGAAAAAAGGGGGAAAAGGAAAAAGGGGAAAGGAGGATCCCACCCTGGGATTGGCACCACAATGGAGCACACAGGGGTCCAACAGCCCCGCCTGGCACCGCTCTGGGTGAGCTCAGTGCCAGCTTTGGACAAGCCAAGGCTGCCCAGCCCTGCCCGTGCTCAGCCAAAACCCCACTCCCCCAGTGTGGAAACGCTGACTCGCCACCCCTGGAGCCTCCCTTCCATTTATTCTGCCTTGCTAAATGACCTAACAAATTAGGAAGAGGCTTGTGTGTGTCAGATGAGAGCTCTGTGATA
This sequence comes from Petroica traversi, assembly GCA_025920805.1. Classification (NCBI taxonomy): domain Eukaryota; kingdom Metazoa; phylum Chordata; class Aves; order Passeriformes; family Petroicidae; genus Petroica; species Petroica traversi. The sequence continues at coordinate 4,206,458 of JAHLSL010000112.1, read as the reverse complement.
ACGCCTTTAATGTTTTACTTTCATATTAAATTTAATTAGGGCGGCGAGGAGATGGGAGGGGAGGGAAAGGACTGAAACCTGGGAAGTGTCACCAGCACCACCAGTGTCACCCCAGGCAGCCCAAGGGAGTCCCAGGAGCCCAAATCTCAAACACACCCAGAACTCAGAGGCCTCAGAGCCTCCTGCCTGACCACAGCATGAGCCAGGCTCTCCTCGCTAAAGGATCATGGAATGGTTTGGGTTGGAAAGGACCTCAAAGCTCATCCAGTGTCACCCTCTGTCACAGCAGGGACACCTCCCACTATCCCAAGCTGGCCTGGTCCCCTCAGGGATTCTCTTTTAAAGGCACCTCATGTCCCCAGCCCATCAGAAACCAGAGGAGTTGCAGTGATAGCTGTTGCACATTACATTTACAGAGCCCTTTGTCCAAGGATTACAGACTTTCCAAAACTTAATTAATTAATCTGTAACCCCCCTGCCCTCCATAAGGTGCACTGAATTCTCTGTCAGCATTTCCAGACTAAAGCACTATTTTACAGCAGTTATTAATTGGCTGAAGGTTTCAAGTTCCTCACCCAGGGAAAGAGTCAGTTCCTGCCTTCTAAGCACAAAGCTCAAGTCAGGATTCTTGGGGCTTCTGGGTTTAGGTTCTGGCATTGTTTTGCTTTCCTGACATCAGACACAGCCAAATAAACAGGTCAAAACCTCCTCATTTCACAGCTGCCATCAGAAGAAGACAGAGAAATGCAGATCATTGGAGCAGTGGCTGTTTCACCCCGCACAGAAAATCCCATATATTGTGCACTCATTCTCCAGCTGAATCCAAAGGGGTTTGCACAGCTGAGAGAGCTCCTGCACCTCAGCACCAATAATCTATTGATTACACTGAATAATCTTCCAAAATATTCCCAGATCCAGAGGTGTGACGGGGTGTGTGTGTGGGTTTGTGTGACAGAAGCATTCCTTGTCCTCTGGACACAGCAGTGGGATTTTTGAGGGGATTTTTGGAACACAGGCACCTCTGGTTCTGTATTTATTTCATTTTCAGGCCTGGCTGGGAACTGAATTGGAATGCACAGATGCTGAAATGATCTCAGAGCAGAGCTGAGAGCACAGGGAGCAGTTTCCACTGGGAGCTGGACAAAACAGGACTGGGAAAGGACTGGGAACAGCTGGGAAGGGATTGGGTGGAGGAAAAGAAAAACACCCAAGTGAGAGAAAGCAGAACAAACCTCCCTCATCCTTCACCCAGCTGGTGCCACAGCAAGGGTGGCTCCAGGCCAGGGCACTGCACCAGGGAAAGGGGAAAATGGGGTCCCTGCTTTGCTCTGCCCCAGCCAAATCCCCCCCTTCCTTCTGAACCCCAGCTCCAGTCACTCCCTGCCACCACGGAGAAGAGGGTTATGGGCACAGGGTTTAAAAATAAATCAAATTCTGCACTGTTTTGGAAGCAATCTATGAAAGAGATTTGGTTGTAAAAGCTGTTTTATAAATGGAGGCACAATTATTGTTTGACAATAAAAAACCCAAACAGTTTTCTTATATTTGCAGGGAATAAAACCATTCTGCAGATGTCTTCAGACAGGCTTTTCAACTGCTTTCCGCATCTTAATTTTCCCTTTTAGGTTTTTATTACATTTAAATTAAACTGATGCCTGCAAACAGTCAAGGGCAACTTCTAACAAGTCTATCAGTGCTGAACTTTTCCCTGCTCAGATCTCTCACCTTTGCTCAGGAGCCTGTAAACAAAGCTCACCCCTTCTCCAATCCCCCTCCCCTTCCCTGCTGAGGCAGGAATGCTTTTCCAGCCCTTTGTGCATCCAAAAAACCTCCTGTTTTTCACTGTCAGTCACTGCTCTAATTACTCATCCCAACACAGCAGCCACAAGCCCTTCTGCATCTTTGCTTTTTAGGAAACAAACCCCGTCCCATGAGCTGGAAGAAAAGGAATGACACGAGGAGAGAAACAAAGGAAATTTTTTCACTGACCAGCTTAGACAGTGACAGAAAAACCAAAGCTAAAAAAAAACCCTCCTCTTCCCTGGGCAAAATTTTAGCTTGAATGGAGCTTGGAACAAGAAAAGGCTCCTTAAAATACCTTCAGAGAGAATCTTGAAGCAAGTGATGTGTGTTAATCAGGTTAGAACAGGAATTTGGCCAGGAATTCTGGTTACACCAGGAGAGGGGACCATCCCCACTCCCTCACCTGCTTTTCCCTTCAAGCCCCACTGCTCCTGCTGCCCTCCCCAGCACGATTTCAGCATCTCCTACTTCCCATTTTCTGAACACCAGAGCAGGGACTGCAGCACTGGGAAACATCCTCAGGAGAGGCAATAAATGCCTCAAAAGAGAGGAGATGGCTGGGCTGAGTTTCCCTGAGCTCAGTTTGCTCAGACCCTCCAAACAGAGACTAAAATTCCTGCTGTACCCCCAGGACCAGCCTGAACCTCCTCCAGCACAGAGAAAAGCACATTTCCACCCTGAGCACCGCTTTGAAGCAGCCTGAAACTGCTCTGCAACCCCTTTTAAAATGCAAACTGCACCTAAATAACCAAACCCGGGGAGAATTTCCAATGGGCAGCCCCTTCCTGCTCCTGCCCCTCTGTGTTGCAGAGATTTCCAGCTCTGGCAGGGCAGCTGTGGTTGCTGCAGGCTGGATTAATGTGGCGTGGCAGAGAGGAGCCCAGCACACCTGCTCAAAATAAAGATTTCACTTCTGTTGCTCTATTTATTCTTGTCTCACTCCGTCCAAAAGTAAATTCTACACAGGCTCCGAGCTGCTCTTTGCTTATGGGGAAACAAGGAGAGCCCCCAGGTACACCCAAAGCTCAGAATTAGGTAAATAATTAAGTTGCCTCAGATACTCTCAGTTAATTCCCATGGTTGGATTTAGTTCTTATTTTCTGGGTTGGATGTGTCTTGTTGCATTAGCTGGAACTGCTCCATTAAAGGAATCTTCAGATTGTTTGGGGGGGTTCTGTGGATTAATGAAGCTTCCTGCCATGGATTCTCCCAGGAAGAAGGGAGGATTTGTGTATTTAGCACTTTTGTTGGCTACAGATGCTCTGCCAGGTCTGTGGAGCCAGCAACACCTCGGTCCTGAGGACAAGCTCCCATAACAAAGGTTCCAACAGGTACAGGAAGCACATTTCACTCAGCACCTGGAAATTCAGGAGAGGTGCCTCCCAGTTTGTGCCCAGTCTGAAGCACAAACAGCATTTTCTGCCAGCACTGGGGGCATTTTCAGCCTCACCTGCACGGGGCAACCATAAAAAAACCCTTTCCCAGCTGTGCCCACCCAGGGCTGATCCCAAACCCACAGTGAGGAGCCCCTTGCTCTGCAGTATCTGCAATAATCTGCTTTCCTACCCTGACAAATCCTGACATGCATGAAGTGATAGCAGGAGGCTCAAAGTTTATCAGCAGCTCATGTAAAATTCCTTTTTCCCATCCTGAAGACAGGCAAGGACAAGCTGCTCCTGCCAGGGAGCACTCCACAATTCCTCACAGCCACCAGGAGCACTTCAGGCTGAGCCTTGTCCCTCACCCCTCTCCTCAAACCCCACTGTTTTTTCCTAAAGTGCCTTTGCCATTCACAGGAATCCCAGGGCTTCCCCCACATCCAAGTTCTGGTCACAAATGAATGAAACATCCCAGCTTCCCACAGAGATGCCGTGAGGATTTTTTGGGAATGTGTTTCTACATCACATCACCTCTTTTAAAGTTTTTAATGCCTGCTCCTAAACCTGTACCCAGCATCTCACAGCCACTGCTGGAATAAAAACATCAGCACAACCCTGCACACCCAGAGCAGCAGGATTTCCAAAATTTGAAAACACAATGTTGGTACCCGAGGTTTAAGCCACCCCAGGTACCCAGCAGATGTTGAGATGCAGCTCCAACAAAGTCAAATTCTCCATATGGCTCCAAAAACCACTTTATTTGCATGTTCCTGTGCAAGCTGCACAGCTCATCGGGGATTCTTGCAGGTGCTCACACCTTTCCTTCCCACAAGTCTCCACCAGCAGAATCAGCCAAACTGCACTGCTTTATTTCCTAATAAAAGTGGGGGAAATTTTGCTTCTCTTTCAACTCTCAGCCTAAACCAGAGCTCAGACGAGCAACACCTGAGCACAGAGAATTCCAGAGGCAGACTCAGCACCAGGCAGGTGCTGCAAAGCCTTTGAAGTTTGCTAATAAAATAAAAGAATTAAATTAGATTAATAAGGAAATCGGTAAGAAAAAAAAAAAACAAAAAACAAAACCAAGCACTAAATGAGTAAGGAAAATTAATTAGAAGAAGAAAATACCAACTCTCCAGGGCAGCTTCTCAGCACACCCAGCTCCTCAGGAGCTGATGCTGCTCCAAATTCGCTCCTGCCCACCTGAAGTTTGAAGATCTGGCTGCAAATCTTGGGGTGACAGGGACACTCCCCATGGGAGAACTCACCACACGCACCCATTACTGCCAAAACACCCCCTAACGTGAACCGAGGGGAAAGAACACACTTTCCCAAAGAGAAAACAGAACAAATGTACCTTAAAGTCAGGGGAGCAGAATCCCAAAGCTGCTGAGCTTCCAGGAGGGTGTGGAACCTTCTGGAATCCCCAGCCAGGCAAGGCATGGAGGTCCCTCCCCTTCCTTTTCCTTCCCCCTCCTTTTCCCTCCCCCTCTGTGCCCCACACCCCTCTGCCTGAAACTCAGGAATATTGGAAGTAATTCCTTTATTAATTTTTAATGAGTTTTTCTAAATTAATTGTGAGCAGTGCCCACTTGCAGCCAGCACCGGTTGGGTTTCCTCACAGGCTTTGTGGTTACTTTGGTCATTAAATCACCTTAAACCTTCATTTTGCTGAAACCAACCCTGAGCAGCTCCAACAAAATGAGCTGGAGGTGGAATTTGGGAATTTAAATTGATGGCACTTGGAGGATGTTGGAGTAACCAGGAGACACAGAGGAGATGGAGGCCTGGAAATCTGGGAAATGACTAAAGGATGAGGGCCAGATAAGCAGGAAGAGCAAGAAATCAATAATTAATAGAATGTTGATTGATGAAGAGAATTGTGTGGCTCAGAGCCAGTGAATGATAATTTCTTTGTTCGCTAAAAATGTCTAAATAAGTGGAGAAGTTTTGGATCAGGGTCAGAGTGGAGGCCAGAGCTTTGTCAGCCACACATCCAATAATAATAAAATAAAGAATAAAATAGTGCCAGGCTCACTGACACCACAAGGAATCTGATTTATCCCGAGGATTCTGGAGGATTTTGGGAACAATAACACAGCTCTGGTGGTCCCTGGCAGGGGGGGGCACCTGAGGAGAGGGACCCTGAGGGGGCTCCTCCAGTTTTTTGCTGATTCTACTGCCCAGTCACAAATCTATTTTTTTTTCCTTAAAAAAATTTATATTTATTTATTTATAATAAATTATGCCATCTAAATGAGAATATAAACTATTATAAATAATGATTTCCTCTGTAGCAGCCCTCTACTCACACCTCCAGCTAATTACAAAAAAGGGGGGTGCTCGAATCCCACCCAAATTCCAGCACAGCCCACACCTGTCTGGAATTCTTTATTTTTTTTATTTAATGCTCCATAATCCCATCCCTTTGTGGGTTGAGGGGTCTCAGCTCTCCCTCTACAGCAACTGAGCCTCCCCAAGAAGGAGGTAAGGCTTGGGGTGAGTCTGTGCAGCTCTTTTTGGGTTGTTAAGTCGTGGCTTTGGTGTAAAAGCTGTCCCAGAGTAGATCTTGCACATTCTTCAGTTTGCAAAAATCTTCATTCATAACCAGTTGGTTCTCAGCCCACGGATGGGAAGTTGTGAATCATGGATTAATTCCCAGTGCAGAGCTGAATGGAGAGCACAAGTCAGGTTTACTTCCCTGCTTTTACCCTGGTGGTTTTTTTGAGGTTTTTTTTACTGTGTGCAGTGTTCAGCTATTTCAGGAATTTGTTTAATTCCTATTTTTTTTTTTTGCTGGGCTGCCCAGGTAGGAGCAGTTTCTTGGTGTCCCACAGCACCTGGGGCTGATGGAGCCAGGAATGTCCTGGGGAGCAGAGACAGCACAGACAGCTCCCAGCACTGATGTGGAAAGAGAATAGAGGGGTTTTCTGAAAAAAAAAAAAAATAGAAATATTTGTGGTGTTTGTGCTCTGTTCTGAGTGGGGTGTCAGGGCCAGGCAGGAAAGGGGGCTCAGCCCCAGCTTGGAGCAGTTTGGGGTGGGGTCCCTGTGGGCTCTGGCTCAGCCTGGGACCAGCTGGAGGGACTGAAAGTTTAGGGAGAGTTGTGAGGGATGTAACATGGAATTATCACCCCCTGTACATGAGCAGAAATAGTGACCTGGAGCAGAAATGCCACAGGAGAGATTCTTTCCCAATTTCCAGCCACTTTTTCTGCCTCTGCCATTTCTTGTTGTGTTTCCAGGCTGCTCTGACCCTTCCAAGCCCCATTCCCACCTCTTCCCTTGACCAGGCTTTACAAACCCACTGCCCTGACCCACGTGGCACCTGAATTTTTCCCCCTCACACAGAATTCCTGGGACTCCTTCCCCTGAGTTTAAGATGAATGGGAACAGGGCAGCTCTGGTGAATCCCTGTGCTGCTGCACGCTGAGATTTCGGCGCCTGCTGCCCCCGGGTTTTTCCCCTCATGGGGAAATTCTGGGACTTTTTTCCCGAGTTTAAGATGAATGAAAAGCAAAGCAGCAGAGCTGCTGCACGGTGTGATTTCAGCACTCTGCAGCAGGGATTAGCTGCACAACTCCTGTTGCCATAGCTCTGCTCCCTCCGAGGCTTAAATGTGTCACATAAACTGAGCGAGGAACACAACCAAAGCAGAGGGGGGGGAAAGGTGGCAACAAAGGAGGGAGCTGCAGACAGAGCAGGGATCCTTCCCTTCCATCCCGGCCTCGTCGTGATTCAACATTTACGGTGGCAATAATTCCGAGCTGTGAACAAAAGCCCCGTGTGGGAGAGGGGGGGAAGGCTGAGCTTGGCAGAGCTGGCATTCCTTGAGATTGTGAGGAAAATGAATCCACAAACAGCCAAGGTTTGTGTCCAAAAAGGAGCCAGAGGAGTCCTGGGACTTTATTCCAATAAAGGGAGAGGCCATGGGGCATTTCCCCTGGGCTCTCTCAGATTTTTGGAGGTTGCAGCCTCCTTTTTATCCCAGTTTCCGTCCTGTCCCTCTCTCTTTCCCCATGGGCTGAGGGATTCCAGAAGCACAGACTTTCCGAAAACTCCTAATACCTAAGATCCCCCTCTAATTCCCCACACTTTGTCCTTCCCTTGTGTCACTCAGTGGAATTCCTTATGGAATTTATGGATCTTCTCATTGTTCCTTTCATCTTCCAATATTCAATTTTATTGATCTGCAGAGCTTTGGTTTGTTTGTAAATGCAAATTTCCCTCGTTCCATTCATCAATCAGTGGAATCCTCCCCATTGTTTCTTTTATCTCCGAGTGCTGGTTTTATCCACTGGCAAGACCCACAGTTTGTTTGTGAGGACAAGTTCCTTATTCCTTTCAAGATCACTCCTCAGGCCTCCTTCAAAGATTTTTGTGTTAATCAGGGACTCCTCGAGCACTGAGAAGTTTCCCAAAGGAAATTCCAGCTCCAGAACACACCAGCAGTCCCGTTTAGCCCCCTTGTGCAGTGAGTCTGGGTGGCAAAAGCTGGATTTCATTCCCAAATCCTGGAGTTCCTCACGGCAGCCCCAGTGCTCGCTGCTGGAGGAGGTGGCAATAAATGGGCAGGAGTTGGTTGGGTTTGTTTTCCTGCTTTCTGGAAATGGGGAAAAGTCACATTTCAGCCACAAAAGCTCCCCTGGGAGCCTTTCAGAGGAGTAATAAATAGTTCTGTGTGCCAGGGTTTAAGAGGTGCCAGTGCACACTTTTTGAATAAGCAGCTGCTCTGAGCTGCTGTCCCGAGGGCTTTGCTTTGCCTGGAATGAGGAGCCAACCACGGGAAAAGGCACAAAACAAATTGGGGTGGGACCTGAAGGAAAAATCCTGGTGATTCTGGATATATGGAATAGCTGTGACAACAGAAAAGGGCCGAATTTATTTGCCACCTGTTGCTTGTGTCAGTCTTTATACTTAAAAATCCGAAGTCCTTCAGTTCTAATTTGGAGACCGGTGCAAGGTGAAGCTCTGCTGTTGGAGGTTGTACCTGCCCTGCTCCAGCAGTTTTCCAACCACTTGGGTTTCTGGGAGCAGGGATGCATCCAGGGCTTGGATTGGGAGCTGAACTGTGGGGTTTGGCACGGAAAATCCCTTTGGTGAGCAGCAAGGACAGGAGGAGCGAGGCTGTGGGTCAGGGGAAGGCAGGGGATGGAGGCAGACTGGTGGGGGCACATTCCCAGTGTGCTGGAATTCCCTCTGGAGCTGTTTATTACGGATCCTGCCTCTCCACCTGTCCCCTCTGCCCTCTGCAGCTTAAGGACCTTCCCTTGAGTTCTCCTGCTGTGAGAAAACCTGTCAGAAAAGCTGTCTGAAAGCCCAAGGGTCAGAGGAGTTAAAAATCGGGAGTGTCTTTGGGGAAAAGAGAATAATGAAAGTGATGAGGCTCAATTGCCTTCCATCCATTTGGCTTTTAATTCCGTGATAATGGGCACCAATTAGCTTAAGGAAACACTCATCTTTGAAATATTCATTGGGACGCTGGGAAATTGGCTTCATCTTCCTGGGGAGGAATCCGAGGAAAGGCTCGTGTTGGGGTTTGTAATCTCAAAGAAAAGGAGAGGCGGATTTTAGTGCCATCTTTCCACTGTTCCAAATATATTTGTCCCGAAATCAGTGTCATCTTTTGTAAATGCTGCTTCCCTTCCGGGATGGCTCCATCCCAAGGCAAAGTAGCCCGGTTTCTTGGCAGTGTGGGCGTGGAGTTGGGAGCTTTATTTATCTGCTTTGCTGCAGGACCCCGGAATGTGGAGCAGAGGAGGACAAACGGAGTTTTAAAAGCCTCATTTCCAGCACTCCCGGGTGAGCTGCCTTTGGAAAGGGGTGTCCGGTGCTTGACTTGGGCAGGTAGCACAGAGCTTCTGGTCTGGTTCCTTTTTCCCTTTCCAAAATCAAAGTCTGCTGGGGAAATATCCTTCCAAAGGCTTTCAGCTGCCGGGCTCGAGTGACTTCTCATCTTAGTGCTGCAGACAGCTTGGACATTCAACAGCAGCTGCCTGAGTTCAGCTCTCGGCTGTGACATTTTCAGACAAACCTGGGAGGGTCCACCTGGGGCAGGATTTGTTCCTCCCCTTCAGCAAAAGCCGTGGCTGGCCAGCAGAAAATGTCACTGTGAGAGGGTGCAGAACCAACTGCCTCATTCCTGAACAGCAGAGCAGCTCCTGAACCTCACCTGAGTGACTCTGATATATTTTATTGTGTTTTCCATACAATTTTCTAATTTGGCTCCCTGCAGCCTTGGGCTGCTCTCCTTATTACGGTATTTAATTGAAATAAAGGATGTGCAGCACCTGTTCTGCTTGGACTCTCACCTGGGGGTCTCTCGATAGAAATAACAACAATAACTGCAAATCGTGGTTTGGAGTGACTGGCTTTGCACTCCTGCAGGGCTGGGAGGGGTTGATTAGCTGGGATTGGGAGAGCTGATCACACAGATTAATTTTGGTTTTATTAGGATGGTGCAGCTGCACAAAGGAAATGTCAGTGTTCACCCACAGCTCCTTCACGTCTTTGCCAAAAGGGCTTTCATTTGCTGCCGTGGTCAGGGTCAGGTTGTGACCTGGGATATCTGAGGGAATGTCAGGCCCCTGTGCTGGGCTGGGATTTTGTGTTCCCATCTCCTGAGGGTGTCGAGGCAGGAGTTGGGGGCAGCTGTGGGAAATGCTGGGACATTCCCTGTGCTGGGATCAGTGAGTGCTGCTGTGTCTCCAGGGAGGAGATTGTTGGAATGCCAGTACAGTTTAAACTCGTGCCCCTTTTTTGCTCCAAAATTTGCATTTCTGTCCCAGAGATGAGCTGTTTGTAGCCCTGAGCCTTCACTGTCATCTCCTGTCCTTTGTCTTCTCATCTCGTGTCTCTTCTCTTCTCCACTGCACGGTGTGTCCCGTTTTTGAGGTGCCTGCTCTAATGCTGTGTCCCTCCGGAGTCACCACTGCCAAAACCTTTTACAGGGGCGTGTCAGGACAAGGGGAAACGGCTTTAAACTGAGAGAGGGCAGAGTTAGATGGGATTTTGGGCAGGAATTGTTCCTGGGAGGGTGGGCAGGCCCTGGCACGGGGTGCCCAGAGAAGCTGTGGCTGCCCCTGGATCCCTGGCAGTGCCCAAGGCCAGGCTGGATGGGGCTTGGAGCGCCCTGGGACAGTGGAAATGTCCCTGCCCTCCAGGGGGTGGCACTGAGTGAGTTTTAATGTCTTTTCCAACCCAAACCATCTGGGATTTTAATCTCCCCTGCTGTTCCAGCCTTTGGAAGTGAAGCTGTCACTGCCAGAGGGGCAGCTGTGACCAAGGGAGGGGGGAACAGGGACCTCACTCCAATCCTCCCCCTCAGAGCACATCCCAGCCTGGGCAAACAGTCCCTGTCCCAATTGAAAACTTGTTTTTCCCTTCATTTCCAGGCAGCAGAGCCAGCCCAGGACCTGCAGCAGGTGCACATTTACACCTTGTCCTCATCCCAGCTCCTTGAGGCCGAGGTAAATGCAGGAAAGGGAGGTGATAATGGAGCTCCTGATTACCCAGCCCCGGGTGAGCGACTGAGGGACGGGCTGGGTGGAACAGAGACGCTTCCCCCACCTCCCCCTTCCAAATCATATATTTCTCAAGTTCACATCAATTACTTCTGTTTCCAACTGGATAAACTTGAATGAGACGCCTTTCTGTAATCTGCTGACAAGACAGTGAAGCATTTTTTGTTAGCACCTCCTGATGCCATCTAAATTGGGTGTTTGCAGGGAAGAAATGTAGCGTGGAGTTAGGGAAGATGAAAAAGCAGAGAAAGGAAAGGAAGGGGAGATGTTATTTCGAGCCTGTGTTAAGGTGGGAGTGCTGGGCTGCGCTGCAGAAAACACGAGGCTACAGCTGGGTGAGGTGAGGAGGTGAAACAAAGGTGGCTGAGGGTTTGTCTGGCTGCTTTTTGTGAAATTCCCCTGAGGATTGGAAGGGCCAAAGGGAATGTTCTTGCTGACAGGAGTGGTGGAGGTGTCTGCACCTTGCTCTGGCGCTGTGTGGGTACCACAAACTGAACAACCACCACAAATGTGGGACATACACAACACACCTGGATTTAGGCAGGTGTCCATGAAGAGTTTCCTTCTTAACCTAAATTCATAGTGGGTAAGGGAGGGAAAAAAGCTTAATCCAAACTGTTGGAATCTGCATCCTTAACTTTGTGCTGAAGATAAAGATTTGGCAGGGGGTGTGTTTGTAACGTATTTTCAGTGCTTTTCTCCAAAAATTATGCAGAGCTGCCTGTGCTGGGTGTGGAATGCTGGGGGGGGAGCAGGACAGGGAGCTGTGCAGGGCATTCCCTCACTGAGCAGCTCCGTGGTGGAGATGGCACCTCTGGGGGCAGGAAAGAGAGAGGAGAAGTTAAAATCCCGGCAAAGCGTTGCTACAACAACCTCCCTCTGCAGCAGAGATTTGCCATAGCAATAAACTTTAACAAGAGGGATTTGGGATTGGTGTGTTCCTCGTAAATCCTCTCGGGCTGGCTGTTTGTGCCGGGCTTTGGGGAGGCTGAGTGATAAAACATCTCCCGTGGTCTCAGGGAGCAGCTGCACAGACCCCATGGCTGAGGGGAGAACCTGAAATCCCAAAATCAGAGCAGCTGGAGGGTGAGTGCAGCCACTGCCAGCACCCCTGCTCTGCCTCCTGGAGAACGTGGGGAAAAAGGTAATGTTTGGGAGAAAACTCAGCATAATTCTGGCCATCCAAGCTCCTTTACAAGGCTCCTCATCACATCCCATTCATTTTCATTCATAACATCCCTTGTGTGCAGAGCCTTTAATATAAGGAGAGCATGTGACCTCACCCCAGCCCAGTTTTAAGTAGTGAGAGCTGCCAAAAATCCTTCTGTGTGCTCTTTTTTGGGGGGTGTAGGGGTTGCTATCAGTGACTGGCAAATTAAGGAAAGCTTTTTGAGTCACCCAGCTGAGAAATCTGAGTTGAGCAGCAGCATCTCTATGGGTGTTTAACCAAACTCTGGCTCCTGCATGGAGCTGAAAGGCTTCTCAGTGGAACTAATGATGCTTGTTAGGCCTGACACAGTCACTTTTATAATGCTGAACAAATAGCAGTGAGATTTTAATTTTCTTGCCCAATTATGATTATGATACTGGAAAACTTAATCCAGGTTTGTTTATCCAGAAGGAGCTCAAGTATGGCGAGGACATGAGCAGCAATCAGAGCACCAGCAGCACTTTTAGCTGGGAAAGCTGCACTCTGTCCCTCAGGGTTTGGAGGGTGAGGTGAAAACGCTTTGGGAGCTGATTTCTTGGCAATAGGATTGGTTTTTATTCCTGTTTCTTCAGGGGTTTTCCCAGTGTCTGGGTTTGCTGTGAATTCCAAGTTGGAGTCTCCGACTGATTGATGGATTGGAGCCGATGCTGATGGAACAATCACTGGAGAGTTTAGAACAGTTTTCCTCTTTCTTTGCAGCCACCCAAGGCCTGGAAGAGAATCTGTTGCCTGAAAGGAGGAGTGTTTTGTGTTTTATCTGTCTCAACAACCTCCCATCGAGCTGCTCTTTTGTGATTTCAAGCTGCAGCTGAGCTGGGAAACTTTGCAGCAGTTCCATGCAAATCCATCCTCCACTCTTCTCCCAGGGCTTATGGAAATAGCAGAGGAATTGTCACAGTCCCAGGAAGGCAGAGCTGCTCAGCAGCCCCGATGTTCTCAGGGAGAAAAGTGAAGTGGGAATTCAGGAAGCCCTTGAAGAAGTTGGGATGGGCTGTTGGATGGTGCTGCTTTGCTTTTGGACTCCCCACACAGAGCTTCCCACCTTTCCTGCATGTTTAATTTGAAAATGGAGAATCTGTGGAAGGAGCTGGAAGGGGACTGTGGGAAGGGCTGATCCCACAGCTGACATCAACCAAATTCAGGAATGCCACTTCAGCCACTGCTGGGTGATGTCCTCAGGGTCAGGGACAAGGAAAACCTGAGGGGATCAATCCCAAACTCAATTCAGGGAAAGGAGGAGGGCTGAGGAGTTTCAGGGTTTGCTGTTTTTCCGCTGCTGGTCGAGGCAGTGGTGCTGCTTCCAGTGCAAAGGGTGATCCTGGGATTCCCAGCCTTGCTCCTGCTCCCTTCGCTTTTCCTCCCACACTCCCCGTGCAGCGCTGAGGAGGAAAACACGAGGTGAAAAACACATGAAAAATTCAAGGATTATTTTATTGATCATCAGAATAAATCCCTATAAGTTTACAGGGTTGTTAGAAGCAAACAGCTGCAGCAGCTCCGAGCTGAGGGAGAGGTGGGGATGTGGAGCTGAAATCCCTCTCCAGAGCAGTGCAGGGGAAGACAAGGGAGTTGTGCCAAATCTTGCGGAGATTTGTGGCTGCACACCTTGGGTGTCTTGGGTGTGTGAACAGCGCCTGCCTCGGTGTCTGTGCCCTCTGTGCCCTCCTGTAACAACCCTGAGCTCTGAGAGGGTGAGCTCAGGGTGAGACGTGGGGCACCCACCAAATCCATTCTCTCACTCCCCTCCCCAGCTGGACAGGGCAGAGAAAATTGAATGAAGGCTTCGTGGGTTGAGATAAGGACCAGGAGAGGTCACTCAACATGGGCAAAACAGGCTCACATTGGAGATAGGAAGAGAATTTATTGCTAAAATCAGAGCAGGATGAGAGGTAAAATGAACCCTTAAAAACACCTATGGATCTCCACAACCTGCAGGGGGATCTCTGCATCCCTGTCGATCTCCGGAGGCTGCAGGTGGATCTCTGCATTCCCCATGGATCTCCCAAGGCTCTGGAGGGATCTCTGCATTCCCTGTGGATCTCCAGGGGCTATGGGGGGGATCTCTTCATTCCCCATGGATCTCCCAGAGCTGTGGGTGGATCTCTGCATTCCTCATGGAGCTCCAAGGGCTGTGGGGGGAATCTCCACATTCCCATGGATCTGCACAACCTGCAGGTGGATCTCTGCATTCCCTGTGGATCTCCACAACCTGCAGGTGGATCTCTGCATCCCCATGGATCTCCAGGGG
>JAHLSL010000112.1:4158357-4169742 GCA_025920805.1 Petroica traversi | reverse complement strand
ATGAATTTGGGGATGAATTTGGGGATGAATTTGGGGATGAATTTGGGGTGAGTTTGGGGATGAGTTTGGGATGAGTTTGGGGTGAGTTTCCCCCTTGGAAGGGGATATTTGGAGTTCCCACCCCTGGAGGTGTCCGGGGAAGGGCTGGCGGTGGCACTCAGAGCTCAGGGCTGGGGACAAGGTGGGGATGGGGCAGAGCTTGGGTTGATGATCTTTTCCAGCCTCACTGATCCTGTGCCACCTCTCCATTCCTGGCACTCCCTCCCTGCTGCACCAGCTCCTCACAGGCGCCTGGAGAGTTTTCTGCCAAACTTTCAAACAGAACAAACACCAAGATTCTGGGATTTCTCTCCTCAGAAGTTTTTATTTTCACAGAAATTCAAGAGGAGATTGAACTTTTTTTTTTTTCTTCTTCTTCCAGTGTCAGATTAAAAGTAGAATTTTGCTGCTGGCCTATTTTTAGCTGTGGGTGTTGCAGGGAAGAGCAGGAGCTGATCTCAGGGTGTTTGGCAGGCGTTTTACCTTAGAAAAATCTGTGTAGAATGGGATGTTTCTTGTGCTGGTGAGTCCAGGAGATGGAGATTGAGAGTGAGAGTGTCCTTGTGCAAGAAATGCAAATTCAATTATCCAGCTTCCCCCCAAAACAAACAATCATCCCAGTGGCTCTTGGGGGCTGACACACAACAAAAAACAAGAAAATAAATGAACCTGACGGGGGCATTACTACAAATCACATGAAAAATAACCTCAAGGCCTCAACCCCCCCCCAAAATCCCAAATAAAACCAACCAAAGCTACATCCACACCACTGCTGTCAACAAAAAAGTTACATAATGAGGTAATTTCAGTTGGATTTAGGCTTTGATTTTTGCATCTTGGTGTGAATCTCATCAGTGTTTATAAAAAACGGTCTTTTTTTGTGTTCACAACACAGAGAACCTTCAAAGCAGTTGCAGGGAAAAGGGAGTTGTTATTTTTGATAAATTATGCACGGAGGAAAGGGTAAGGAGTAGCTCAATCTGTCCTTCCTCTCTTAGGACTTAAACCCAAAAGGAAAATGAGATTGAAGCTTTTGAATGTTCACTCAGTGACAGAGACAGCACACAGGTGCTTTTAAGTGACATTAAGGTCACTGAACCTCCCCAGAGAAAGGGACACACCACATGGCACTTGCTGATTTAATTTGATTTTTTTTCCCCAACTCTTTTTTCCCTGTGCATTTCTCTTTCCCCACATTTTATTCCAGTTCCCATTTCCCCCATGCTTTGACCCACAGCCATTTTCAGGCAAACATTTCCTTCCAGTGTTGCCTTTTCCTTGTGCTCCAAGCTCCATTTTTCAGGAATTAAATCCTGTAATCACAGAATGGGGGGAAGGTTTCAGGTGCATCCCTGTGAATGTGCTGGGGATGTCCCCAAAACTTCCATCCTTGCCTGTGGCCCTTGGGAGTTGGGTTGGGTGGCAGTGGCAAATCCCAGGAAAGGATTTGTAATTAAGGCTGGAGAGAAATCACTAAATCTTCATGGAAATCAGAAAGGTTTGGAAAATCAGAAGAGTTTGGAGTCATAGCTCCAGCAGGATGTGAAATTCTGGTGGGATGGAGAAAAACTCTGGTGGGTGTTCCATGCCCAGGGAGTCTGGTGGGGAATCGCAGTGCTGGGGGTGGAGATTTCATCCCCAATCCTCCAGGTTTTCATCTGGGCAGGTCAGAAATGGGGTGAAAGTGGCCCAGAAGAAGAGAGAGCAAAATTCCAGTCCTGAATTGAGGAACTGAATCCCTGCTGGGTTCCTGAAGCTGCAGGGGCTGCCAGGGCTGGAGCAAGGGATGGGCACTGAGAGCCTGGGCAGGGAGCTCTGAACCAGGGAAGGGTCTGATTGTAATTAATGAAAGAGCTGCAGAAACACTGCAAAAATCAGTAATTCCTAGAACATCCTCTAAAAATAGCCCTGTGAGCCAGAAAATCTCCACTGCCCCATCCCTGGAAGTGTCCAAGGCAGGATGGACAGGGCTTGGAGGAACCTGGACAGTGGGAGGTGTCCCTGTTTGTGGCAGGGGGTGGGACTGGATTTAAGGCCTCTCCAAACCCAAACCATTCTGGAATTCTATGAAAATATTCTTGAAAAAAAAAACCCCCACAGCCATAAAGCAAAAAAAAACCCCCAAAAAACCAAAAAAACCCCAAAAAACCACAAAACAAAATCACAAACAAACAAATCAAAAAAACAAAACAAAACAAAACAAAAAACAAAATACCAAAAAACCCCCCAAAAATCCCCAAAACAAAAAACAAAACAAAAACCCCCCAAAAAACCACAAATAAAAAACAAACAAACAACCCCCCAAAAAACAACAACAAAAAAAAAAACAAAACAAAACAAAACAAAAAAAACAAAAGCAACCAAACAAAAAAAACCCAAAAAACCAAAAACCCAAACAAATAGCAACAAAACAAGACCAAAAAACCCCACAAACAAACAGAAAAATCAACCAACTCTACGGTAGAGGGAAAAGATAATTCAATTCTCAATTCCTTGTTGCAAGGACAGTCCTGAGAGCCCTTTAGTGCCCAACAGACAGGGAAAGGGCTAAGCAGGAAAACGTTGGCCAAAATGCAGCCCAGGGTTCCAAACATCCCCCCTGGGAGCACAAATCCAATTTCCCAGGTGGGAAATGTTCACTGGAGCTGTGCTGGGTGTTGAATTCCTCTGGAGAGATCCAATCTCCACCTGGATCTGGACAATTCAGTGTCACCCTCAAACTGCTCTGCAGGATTTCCCTGGGTTCTGCTCAGGCAGCTGGGATGTGCTGATAAATCCTCTGCTAACCCGGTTTGTGGGGTTGGTTTGGAGATGCCAAAGAAAAGTGGGTTTTTTTGGGGTGAGTATTAAACAATCAGAGAAAAATGAGGGAGTTTTTGCCTCTTTCTGAGCCCCTGAAAGAATGTTCTGAGTAGATCAGAGCCAGCTTTGGAAGGGCATGGACTGATAGTTGTGTGGTTAAATAAATCTGAGCAGCAATCTGATCTGTTAGTGACACACAAAAATTGGGATTAGCAGGAATGGCTGAAAGTTGCTGGCTGAACTGTTTTCAAAGTGTTTGTCCAAAGCAAAATACAGAGGGGTCAGGGGAAGAGACAAAGCACAGCTCAGCAACCACACGAGTGCTGCAGGGCAGGGAAAATCTGCTTTTATTAAATGATGCTGGCACAAACAAAAAACATTTCCTTCCCCTCTTGACTTAATTTTTCTCTGCTTGTGCTTTGCATAATGAGCCTGGAGATCCCCTGCTGGTTCAGGCCAGACTGAGGGGCACTTTCTCCTTTTCCTCCTCGTGTTTCTGGGCATGGAGAGGGCACTTGAAGCCAACCCTGGGGGGCTCAGGCTGCACCTCCTGGCTGAGAACTGCTGGGTTTGGAGTGGTGTTTGTGCCTGGGGTGAGCTCCTGGCTCTGCCCCGTGCAAATCCAGCTTTGTTCCCCATCCCTGGGTGGGGAAAAATCTCTTTAGTGATCTCCAAGCAGAAGGGATCACTTGGGGAAGCCTCTCCTTGTGCTGCAGCCGAGCCTTCCTTGAGTGGATGGAGCTGCTCCTGCTTGATTTCCCTGGCTGTGGGGTGGGGGAAGGACTGCTGGAAGGATTTTGCATCTCCAAGTGAAATATTGTTGGGATCCCTCCCGTTTTCCCTTTGATTTCTGTGTCACAGAAGCTTTCACTGCCCACCCATGTGCCTCTCTCAGGCCGTGCCCTCAGAGGAGCAGGAGGAACCTCCCCTGTGTTTGATGTCCTTGGTGTCACCTTCTGCAGCCCCATCCCAGCTTCCTGCTGCTTTGGAGCTCTGATTTGTGCTGGGAAAAGGCTCTCAGGGAGTCTCGGTTGCACTGGAGATCTCTGCAGGAAAGGGGAAGATTCTTCTGTTTTCTAAACCCAGCTGGAGGTGCAGGCCCTGAAGTCAGAGCAGGGAGGGGGTGCTGAGAAACCAGAACCCCACGGATCGATTTCCTGAGCACCAGCAAACTGGAGGGAAGAGTAATGAGGTGAGGGGAAACCAGGAGATGGTGCCCAGCCAGCTGGAAACCCTCCAGACCTGAAAATGAGCCAGAAAAAGCTGATTTGTGGGTCTGGGGTTGTGGTGTGCAGCGTGTCCTTCTCCAAAGGAACCCCAGAAGGGCTGGAAGGGACCTTAAAGCCCATCCTGTCCCATCCCTGGCATGTGAGGGACATTTCCACTGTCCCAGGTGGCTCCAAGGCCTGTCCAACCTGGCCTTGGGCACTTCAGAGATCCAGGGGCAGCCACAGCAAATCTGAGAAATCCATTTCACCCCTTCCCCACCCTCACAGGGAAGAATTCCTTCCCAATATCCCACCCAAATCTCCCTTTTTCCCGTCTGAAGCCACTCCCCATCTCTTATCCAAAGTCTCTCTCCATCTTTCCTGTGGGTTCCTTTAGGCACTGGACAGGACAATTAGGTCACCACAAGAGGTTTTGGGGTTTTTTTTTCCAGGCTGGACAATCCCAGCCCTCCCAGTCCCCCCCCAGTTCCAGAGGTTCAGAGCCCAGTGTGAGCAGAGCCACAGCCCAGCCCAGGGAGGTTTCCTTGCCAGGGCTTTTAATGATTTAAAAATGGATTTTCCTTTTCAGATTTACTATTTTTCAAGCAGCTTGGGTGTGAAAACCCTGCCCAGTAAATAATATGAATTAAAAGGGAGAGCTTCAACTTGTGAAGTTCTCCAAAAGAGAGCCCAAAAGGGATCAATTGTGATATATGGTGTCCCAGTGTAGGTGTGAGAGCCAGAAAATACGGGCCAGGGTTTCAAAACCCCTCCAAAATGAGAAACTTTCCTTTAAAAAGCAAGTTCAGACACATTTGCTGCCCTCCCAGTGAGTAACAAGTGGGGCTGTGCTGGCCCTGCCTGTCCCTGTCACTCTGCTGTCCCCTCCCTGCTCGGCCTCTGCAGGGCTGGGGTTCTTTGCCAAGTGCAGGAGCCGGGGATAAACAAATTCCTTCTGTAAGTGCTCAGTGGCCAGGAATTGTGATGATTTCTGACTCCTGCTGTCTGAGCAGAGCCGTGGACGGGGGCCAGGGAAGGTGCCTGCAGGAGCCAGTGGCTTTCCTTCATTCCAGGACACGGCTGACATTGCAAATAAACTCCCAGGGCTGAGATCTGTGGCTCGGGGAAATTGCTGTGACTCTCGGAGCTGGGCTGGAGCACTGAAAGGTTCATTTGGCGTCAAAAGCTGAATTGTAATAGCAAAGTGCTTAATGAGGGCTCTGGGTGATGCCCTGAGCTGCGGGGCCAGGACAGACAGAGGCCACCAGCAGCAGGCACAGGTGTCACTTAGGACCTGTCAGAGAAACCTGGCAGGTTCATCAGGGACAGATGAAAGGAATAAGGAACTTGTCCTCACAAACAAACTGTGGGTCTTGCCAGTAGATAAAATCAGCACTGAGAGATAAAAGAAACAATGGGGAGGATTCCGCTGATTGATGAATGGAACGAGGGAAATTTGCATTTACAAACAAACCAAAGGTCTGCTGAGAAATAAAACTGAATATTGGAAGATGAGAGGAACAATGAGAAGATCCATAAATTCCATCAGGAATGTCACTGAGTGACACAAGGGAAGGACAAAAGGGGGGGATTTATACATTAGAGGGGGGGTCTCAGGTATTGGGTGTTCTGGGAAGTCTGAGCCTCTCAAATACCTCAGCCCATGGGGAAAGAGAGAGGGACAGGCAGGAAATTGGGATAAAGAGGAGGCTGCGTCCTCCAAAAATCTGAGAGACCCCAGGGGAAACGCCCCATGGGCTCTCCCTTTATTCCAGTAAAGTTCCAGGACTCCTCTGGCTCTTTTTTGGACATGAACCCCTGGTGTTTGTGAATTCATTTCCTCACACAGATAATGATGCTGAGCTGCATTTCTGTGTTTTTCTTCCTGCTGCATCCTGAATTTCCAGTTACAAGGCTGGGTTTAGATCTGTTGCTGTTGGGAGCAGCTTTATTTGAGAGCCTTGCTCAGGTTCTCAGCTGCCTGGGACAGGTGGGTGTCACTGCCTGGCAATGAAGAAGTTCAAAGCATTTTTTTCCTGCTTGAATGAGCTGCACTTCCCGGCCATTCCCAGAGCTCCAGGGGCTGCTGCTCATTAACCACTGCTCTTCATTTACTTGGCAATCAAAAGGACGATTATGGGCAGGCATTTGAGTTTGTGAAGCACCGGCAGAGCAAGGAGATGCTATCTTGGTGCAAAATGATTTTATTTTTAAAAGCTCTTTTTGTTTAAATATGCCTCATCTCAGGGGTAGTTTGAAGTGCATAATAGTCCACAGAACAGTTGTGCAGACTCGATGCATTATGATATTTTTATGTAGTGTTTGAAAAATCACAAAGGGAAAGGTTTACTTGCTTTAAAACACATTCCACTAAAAAGCCACACAGCTCCATCCAACACCAGCGATTGTTATGAATAATAGAAAATTGGGAGTGAGAAGTGTGACGTGACTCGCTGATGTTTTGATGTTACCTTGTCCCAAAGCACTTATCGAGGCTGTTGGGAGGGTTTGGAATTGATGATTGACATTATTGGAATTAATGATTGACATTTTGGAAATGCAGTGATTGTGTCAGGTTGGGAACAGCCCTGGGGAGAAGAGGGCTCTGGGGTGAAGGGGTTGGGGATGTTGGGGGATGAGAACATGCCCAGAACCCCTGTGCTGGGCTGATCCCACAACTTTGGGGTGACCTCAGTGCCTGAAGGAGCTGACAGGAAACATGGAGAGACTTTGGACAGGGGATGGATGCCAGGACACAGGGAATGGCTCCAGACTGGCAAAGGGCAGGGTTAGATGGGATAATTGGTAAGGAATTGTTCCCTGTGAGGGTGCCCAGATTTGCTGTGGCTGCCCATGGATCCCTGGCAGTGCCCAAGGCCAGGCTGGACATTGGGGATTTGAGCCACCTTGAACAGTGGGAAGTGTTCCTGGGTGCTGCCCCCTGGAAACAGGGGCACCACAGGGTGATGTGGCTGCTGAGGGAAAACATCACATCCATAAAACCCCTGAGCATCTGCTGGGTGGGCTGGGCCAGGTGCTGCCAGAGATGGCTCAGGATTTTATATTTTTCATGTATTTGTAACCCTGCAATTATTGAGTGCAGAACTCTAAACTCCATATCCAGTGTCAGCTGCTGCTCTCCCATTTTGCTCAGACACAACAATTCCTCTCCAGGCCTGGCAATCAAGGACCCCTGACTGTCCCAGGCCCTGAGAGATGGAAACAAAAGTGAGTTGGGGGGAGCAAACTTGGGGTGAATGACTTCATGACCTGAAGCTGGAATTGGAAGATGAACCTTCAATATGCAAATGGGCCAAACTTATAAAAGTGTGAAATCTGTCATCTGTTTTTTTTGGCTGTAGCCCCTGGGGGGCTTCGTCTGCCCTAAGTGTACCTGAAGGCCCTTAAATAAATATAATAAATATAGTAAATATAATAAATATATAAATATATAAATATATAAATACATAAATACATAAATACATAAATATATAAATATATAAATATATAAATATATAAATATATAAATATAATAAATATAATAAATATAATAAATATAATAAATATAATAAATATGCCTCCTTTTTATTCCCTTAATTTAGTCTGGCCTCTGTTTTTAGGTAACCCAAAAAGGCATCACCATCCGCTCCTCCACTCCTTCCCATGGATTCTCCAGGCTGGGCACAGAGCTTGGCCCCTGGCCAGGGAGTTGTGCCTTTGGTCAGGTGAGCTGATTCCCTGGGACAGGTGAGACCTGGTGGAACAGCAGAGCTGCTCCCTCCTGCTGCATGTCCAGCACGGGGGAAGGAGGGATTGAGGTTCCTGTGGTCTGAGCAGAAGGTGAATCCACAGGAGGATGAAGCTCAGCCCCAGCCAGGAGCTGACCCCTTGTTTTCAGCACCATGGAGACACCTTTTGCCTCTCTGCTCATTTCTCGGTGTTGGGCATTAGTGAAGCTTCCTGAAATTCCAATATTTGTATTTGCTCCGAGGTCTGGGTGTGCAGCACTGTGGATGAGGAGGTTTTAGAGCTCCTGGAATTCTGAGCCCAGAGCTCAGGACAAGTTGGGATTTTCTGGCAAGGTTTTGGGGTCTGTGCCATCCCTGGCTGTGATGCTCTGGCCTTCCCCAGCTCAGATCCTTTAGGAAGAAGGAATTGCTGGATTTTAGAAGGCACCAAGCCCCTGCTGAGCTCTTTTTGCTGCGTGGCTGTGTCAGAACCAAACTGTGACATTCTAACCCTAAACAAGTTGTCCTTTGTCACCTTTCTGTCCCTGGGTCAGCCTGAGGCCTCCCTGGCTCAGCATTAACGAGGAGCAGAGGGATGCAGGGATGACAATCCCAATATCCCACCGGAGATGCTCTGCAGTGCTGGGAAAAGGGCTGGGCAGGCTGGGAAGGAGCTGGGTGATAAAGCTGAGATTGTCTCTCCTCTCCTTTCATTTAAACTCCCCCGAAGGCTCAGCGTGAACAAATGTCATGGGACAGGCTCAGCAGCCTGGGCTGGGAGGAGTCTGTGCCTCACAGCGCCGTTTATGCAGAAGAGACCAAATAAATGAGGCCCTGTGATATTTGTGCAGCCAAAGATGGGATTTGGCCATGCAGAGCCACTTGTTACTCACTGGGAGGGCAGCAAATGTGTCTGAACTTGCTCTTTAAAGGAAAGTTTCTCATTTTGGAGGGGTTTTGAAATCCTCGCCTGTATTTTCTGGCTCTCACACCTGCACTGGGACACCATATATCACAATTGATCCCTTTGGGCTCTCTTTTGGAGAACTTCACAAGTTGAAGCTCTCCCTTTTAATTCATATTACTTACTGGGCAGGGTTTTCACATCCAAGCTGCTTGAAAAATAGTAAATCTGAAAAGAAAAATCCATTTTTAAATCATTAAAAGCATTAAAAGTGACCTTTACCTGCTGCAAACATAATCCGTTAATAATGTGTCTTGTGCTGCACAGATAATGGGGATCTTCCACCCAGGGATTAAAGGATTGTGCAAAATCAGCTGCTGATTTCCTGAGGGAAAAAAGTGCTTTTGGGAATCACAGGTGGGACCCCACCTGGATTAGGGCTTCCATCCCATGCCTCTCCCAGATTGCAAAAAGTGCCCAAGTTTCTGTTAAAATAAGTCTGAAAATTTGGGATCTCTGAGCAAGGGTTGCATTTTGCCTCAGAATAATCTCTGGAGCAGGGATTAGGCTGTGAGTGCTCCTGGGACAGATTTAGGCTGGCTTAAATTCAGGTTGCTGGTTGAACTCACCTTGCTCTCCTCTGTTCTAAAGGAAGGAAACCCAAGCAGAAATGAGGTGTATGAATATTTTTAGCTGTAATCAGTGTACAGGGCTTGGACAATCCTTGTGCCTGGTGGGACCCTCCCTGGAAAATCTCAGCTGTTGCATTCACACAGAACACAAGTGAGTCCCTTGCAGCTCTTGCACAAAGTAGGAGCGAGAAGCTGCTCTGGAATTCTCCCTGGCACCACTCAGAGCTGTTTTCCTGCTGGGAATATCACCCAGATTCCCAGGGGACACTGGGGTGGCCGTGCTGATGCCTTTTTCCTGGTGTTGTGAAAATGAAGCCAGACACGGTTAAAGGGGTTGGGGTCTTTACCTCAGTATTTTAATCAGGATCCTGTTTGATGCATCCACTTCACCCAGGTGCCAGCGTGGCAAATGCACCCCCGTCAGTCACACACACCAGTTCTAGACTTTACACAGCCCAGATCCAACAAGGGGGCCCAATAATGAGGTTGGTAAACCCCGAGTTTACAGAATCCTCCTGTCAGGAGACCTTGGCTTCCTGAGCCAGCAGAATGTTTGGTGTCCCTGGCTCTGCAGCTCTGGGCTGTTCAGTCTCAGGGCCTGCAGAACACTTACAAAACACTGAGCACTAAACTAAGTAAAAGGTTGCAAGTGTGCTGCTGATACTTGTGGATACAGAGAACTGTGTAAAAAGGATATAAAAGAAAAGACAAAAATCATTCCGGCATCAATGCCAAGAGGATTTCTGCTTGCATTTTGGGTTTAAAATGCACATTTTTGCCCCAGCCGTGCGTCTGGAGTGCTGGGAAAGCTCTGTCAGCCAGCACAGAGCTCCTGGCTTGGCATGGCTGGGGACAGGAGGGAGGTGTTGGCACTGTCACCCTCATCCATCCCTGTCCCCGTGCCTGAGTCACCGCTGCAAAGGGAAGTGGAAGGCTGGGAATGTTCCGAGCGGCGCGGACAAAACCTCGCGCAGATCCCGCATGGCCCAGGCGGGGCCTGGGAGGTGTCAGTGTCATTTATCACTCATCTTCTGCAGCAAATGAACAGCCTGGTGGCAGAACAGAGCCTTCTCCACTGAAGAGCCATGGGTTTGCCAAGGAGATGGCCCTGGGAGAGGATCAGAGCTGCCAGGAGCCTCGCACCGAGCTTGTTCCTGCGACAGCAAATGGCTCTGGCTGTGTTCCCTGAGTGGGAATGAAAGGAGAATGACATGGAAAGGGACCAAGGAGCAGCTGCTCTGAGTAGAAGCCTCATTTACAGAGCTCACACAGCAGGTGAGGGCGTCCAGGCCTTGAGAGTGACCCCTCAGGGGACACTTCTCTGCTTGGACAGACTTTTAATGGGGTCTTCCATGGGGTCTGCACCATGGAGGTGTCCAAGGAAGGCCTGGACATGGCCCTCAGTGTCCAGGGCTTGGGAGTGACCCCTCAGGGGACACTTCTGTGCTTGGACAGACCTTTCATGGTGTCTTCCATGGGGTCTGCACTGTGAGGTGGAGTCCCCATCACTGGAAGTGTCCAAGGAATACCTGGACATGGCACTCAGTGTCCAAGTCTGGGGAATGACCCCTCAGGGGACTGTTCTCTGCTTGGACAGACCTTTCATGGGGTCTTCCATGGGGTGTGCACCATGGAGGTGTCCAAGGAAGGCCTGGATGTGGCACTCAGTGCTCTGGGCTGGAGACAACGTGGAGATGGGGCCCAGCTTGGACTTGATGCTCTTGGAGGACTTTTCTGACCTAAATTCCGGGGCTCTGTGACTTTGCTTGGGACAGGTGGGAGTGTGAGCCCACAGGGCATCAGCCCATCGTGTCCTGCCCCATGAGAAGCAGGGTTTGGATCCCCTGGGAACCCTTCCTGAAGGCAGGAGAGACAGGAGGAGCTTCAGCCAGGGTGTGGCAGGGGGAAGATTGGCCTGGCCCAGCCTAGCCTGGTGTTTCTGACTCTGGTGTGACACCAGGTGAATTCTTTTGCCTTTTCTCCTTTGGCCTTTTCTCCTTTGGCCTTTTCTCCTTTGGCCTTTTCTCCTTTTGCCTTTTCTCCTTTTGCCTTTTCTCCTTTTGCCTTTTCTC
>JAHLSL010000112.1:4146836-4158347 GCA_025920805.1 Petroica traversi | reverse complement strand
TCCTTTTGCCTTTTCTCCTTTTGCCTTTTCTCCTTTTGCCTTTTCTCTTTTGGCCTTTTCTCCTTTTGCCTTTTCTCTTTTGGCCTTTTCTCCTTTTGCCTTTTCTCCTTTGGCCTTTTCTCCTTCGCCTTTCCTTTCTGCCTGTGCTGAGATGGGATTGCTGGGGCTGATCCCGTCGCTCACTTCAGCTGTGCCCCCCATGAGTGCCCTGTTTGCACTTCCCTGCTGCTCTGTGGGACCTGGAGAGGCACAATTCCATCCCACTGTGCCCCTTCAGCTGAAGCTCAGCCCTGGGCCTGCTCCCCTTGGAAAATAACAATATTGAGGTGCTCTGCTGCTTAGAGAAGGCCAGGGATCTGCAGCCACCACCAACAGCCAGCGCTGGGCTCTGGAATCCTGGGCTGTTCCAGAGCCTGGACTGTTTTCCCCATGGGAAAACTGGGATAGAGTGGTGAAAGGGGCTCAGCCACACCTCAGATGAGCTGGGAGCAGAGCAGGAGGGAAACCCAAGGGTTTGGTGGGGTCTCCTGGACTTTCTGGTGCTCTCACAGGACCTGGGGCTGGGATGAGAGAGAGAAGAGCATTTTTGCAGCCGGAGCAGCTGCGGCTTTTCCTGCTTCCCAAACATCCAGCGGGATCCACGCGAACCCCACGGTGCCCTGATTGTCAGGAGGGATTTCCTAGGCAGCCTAAGTGCTTAAATCTCATTAAAATCCAGCAGGAGCTGGGCTTTGCCTTTGAAAAAAACCAAACCTTGCCTTCCTTGTCTTTAAGGAGTTTTCCCTCTGGACGGAGCAGGCTGCAGTAGCTTGGACTCCGTGTAGTCCTCACCTCTGCATTTCAAAGCTGCTCACAAGGTGCATCCGGGCTGCTCCAGCCCATTATTTAGGGAGCGTGGAGCAGGGGATGAGTCAGGGAAGTGATTATGCCAGGAATGGATGGGGCAATAAACATCTCCCTGCTCATAACCCAGCAGCTCTGAAGAGCTACTGCCGGGCTGCTCCGCTGCTGCCGAGCGGCTCCGCGCTCCGATTGCAATTAGGTTGTGAATTAAATTTAAGAAATAAATAAATAAATAAACAAAACGGTGGAGCTGGGCTGTGCTGTAACTCACTGAAGGTGAAGTTCACCCCTGTTCTGCAGTGCTGGCTGCTGGAAAGCTTCTCCCTGTTTTTTTTCATGGTGTTTGCAACACTGACACGTTGCTTCTGTCCACGGAGAGTCGTGGAGCCACAGGATGGCTTGGGTTGGAAGGGACCTTAAAAATCACCTCATTTCACAGCCCTGCCGTGTGCCAGGACACTTTCCACTGTCCCAGATTGCTCCAAGCCCTGTCCAAGGTGGTCTTGGGCACTTCCAGGCATGGGACATCTCCACCCTGGGCAGAACTTGGCCTCCATGAGCACCAGGCTTTGACTGCATTCCAGCCAGACCTCTTGTGTTTGCAGGCTGTGGAGTTTTGGGCATTTAATTTTAGCTCCTGGAAGTGCAGCCCCTGTGCAGAGGGGAGGCTGTGCTTTGTGGTGACCCTGGGTATCCAAACACCCCAAACTGCACTCCAGAGGAAGCTGATTCACTCCTTGAGCCCCAAGAGCTCGAGCTGAATTCCAATTCCGCTCAGCACGGCTGGAGCAGTCCCTACACTGAAAGTTGGTCCCAGTCAGAAGCACCCTTTAAAATGCAGGTCAGCCTTGCTCCAAGTGTGACCTCTCCTCTCAGCTCCTGGGTTTTGAACACTGGCACTGGAGTTACATTTCCAAGACTTTTCTTCAAAGGCCCGAGGATGGGAAGCTGAATTTTTGTTCTGCGCTTTTGAAGGCTGAGCGTCTCATGAAATAACATTACAGCAGGAACTGGGAGCACGAAAATTAACATGATCAAAGGTGGCAGAGTCTGTTAGATTTGGCAAATGCCTTATTTGATTTGTATCTGCAGCAGTGGCCACACCGCTGAGTCCTCAGAGCCTCCCACATCTGAGAGCTCTGCTTCCCCCGACTTTGTGAGTAATGTACACTTGCAGCTTATTGTGAGAGGGGAAAAAAAAAAACCCAGTCAAATCCTCTCACAGGCTTTAAACCCTTCTTTTATTTTTTTTTAATTGAATGAGTGCTGTCCCAGGTGGGCAGAATGAGGATGAGCCACACAAGTCTGACTCAAACAGGTGAGTTAAGCATCCCTGGGTGCTGCTCTTTTCCACAGCCACCAGTGGCCTGCCCTTGCTTTGGCACATCAGTCCCCTCACCCGTCCTGCCGGGCTCCCAGCTGCATTCCTGCCCTGCAATCAAAAGGGAAATTTAATTAAGAGCTGGTCATTTGGAATTCATGACTCTGGGATGATTCCAGGGAGTCTCTGGGGCTCACAGCCCACCCTGGGGCTGCCACAGAGCCAGGCCTGATCAGCTTTCCTGGCTTTTTGTGCAGCAGAGAGGTCACCGCCAGTTACCCCAGTTCAGCCCAGTTTGGCACAGGGCTTATAAATACAATTAATGCAGGAAACCTTTTCCCTCTGTCCATGAAATGAAGAAAAGGCCATGAGGAAGCTTTTGTCACGTGGCAATAGCCAGTTCCACCTCCAGCTCAGGTCCCAGCCTGGTGATGGGTAGAGAACTTCATAAATCTTAAATGCTTCCAGAGAATAGAAACATTTTGTTATTTCTCCTGGAAAAAAAAAAGAAAAAAGAAAAAGAAAAAGAAAAAAAAGTTCCTTCCCTGTTTGGCAGCAGCGGTTTTTGTTGTTTGTGTTTGTTGGTGTTTCTCTGTCTCCCTCATCCCTCACCTCGGCAGGCTGGGAGCTGTTTTTGCTGAGAACTTCTCCCAGCTCTGGCTGATTCCCTGGGCACGCCTGGGAGAGCTCCAGCAGGAGGAAAAGGTCACAGGGAAAGATGTGAGAGGAAAGAGGAGAAAGTGGAGGAGACAGGAGGAGGTTTTGCTGTCTTGCACAAGGAATAACATGAGCGAGCTGAGGGAGCTCAAAACAGGAGGGAAATGTGGTGTGAGAGTGAAAAGGAAAGGGAGAGCAAGATGTGGAGCAAGGAAAAGAGCATGGAGGTAAAAGGGAGTTTGAAAGAAAGATGGAGGAGAATGGAGGCTTCCCATGGTGAGCTCTGGGCTGTTCTTTCAGCTGGAAACCATCTCCACCAGCTGGGAATGAATCCTGGGCTGTTCCAGAGCCTGGGCTGTTATCCCCATGGGAAAACTGGGATAGAGTGGTGAAAGGGGCTCAGCCACACCTCAGATGAGCTGGGAGCAGAGCAGGAGGGAAATCCAAGGGTTTGGTGGGGTCTTCTGGACTTTCTAGTGCCCTCACAGGACCTGGGGCTGGGCTGGGTCCTGTGGGATCTCAGATGGGAATGAAGGGTCTTCACCAACTGGGAATGAAGGGTCTCCCTCAGCTGGGAATGCAGGATTTCCCTCAGCTGGGAATGCAGGATTTCCCTCAGATGGGAATGAAGGGTCTCCCTCAGTTGGGAATGAAGGATCTCATCCAGCTGAGAATGCAGGATCTCCCTCAGATGGGAATGAAGGGTCTCCCTCAGATGGGAATGAAGGGTCTCCCTTGGATGGGAATGCAGGATCTCCCCCGGATGGGCATGAAGGATCCCCTCAGGTGGAAATGAAGGATCTCCCTCAGCTGGGAATGCAGGATCTCCCCCAGCTGAGAATGCAGGATCTCCCCCCTGGGGCTCTCATCCCTCACTTCAATCCACCCCTGGGCTGGCATTGCCTTTCCTGCCCGGGAATGGAGATCTGGCCTTGGCTTTGGAGAACAGAGGAGATCCAGTGAACCAGCCAGGCTCGTGCTCCAACTGGGGTTTGCTGGAGGGCCCCCAGGACATCCCGTCCCTTCCCAGGGCTCTGGATCATGGATTGTGTGGCTGGAGGCCCCTGTGGCTGCAGGAGATTTGTGGCCTCCTTTCCAGAGCCTCCCCATCATCCCCAGTGCTCCCAAGAGCTTCTGGCCATGCCACGGTGGGGCCTTGGCTCAGCAAGTCCAGCTGGGGTTGGATTTGATCTTGGAGGTGTTTTCCAGCCTTAAAGATTCAAGAATTCTGTAATTCTCGGCCTTGTGAGAAAAACTGAAGCTCTGGGAGGAGAAATAAGTAGCCAAACCAGGGAGTGTTAAACAGAGACATTAAATAAAGTGTAACAGCCCCTGCTCTGGAACAGCAGCCTGGAAAGGGCTGAGGCAATGAGCTGATTTAATAAATTTAATAAAAAATGTGATCAGTTCTGTTCTCCATCAACCTGCCCGGACCCTCCAGTGCAAGCCAGAGGTGTTGCAGCGCTGAATTTTGTGGGATTCCCTCTCTTTTTGCTGCTGGAAAGGAGCAAAATCCCTTTTCCAGTGAGCTGGGCTGCTTTTCCTCCTCCTTGGCTGTGGCAATTCCTTGGCAGCACCGCTTGGGCTGAGCTGCTTCTCGCTGGGGAAGGAGTTAAGACAAACTCAAATGCATTAAGGCCTCTTTAATTCAGGGGAGGAGGGTTTGTGTCATAGTCTCACACAGTTTAACTAATCTACTTTAAAATTAATTTGGTTTAATTTTCCTTAGGGCCCCCATGTGGATATACCCTTAAATACCTAGAATAAATAACAGGTAACTCGGCTGTAAATCACCACAAGTAATTGTGTACCTACTTCCCTGTTGTAAATCAGCAATAACTCCAGAGGGGCTGATTCTCTCCGTGTATACCTGCAATAAATGAGGAGTAACCTGCTGTAAGTCAATAAAGGTAATTTTCTTCCTCTTTTCCTGGGCTAAAACAACAGTAAGGAGCTCGGCTGAGAGGAATTCAGAGCAAGAGGGTGAATATTTTTGCTTCTGAGGATAATTAATGACAGAACAACTGACCAGGCTCGTAATGGACTCTGTGGGACTGCAGACTCCTTTTGTCAAGCTCAGCTCACTCCCTGAGCCTGCCCTTGTTCAAGCAGGGATGAGCAGGGACGAAGGTCCCTGGCCTGTGGTCGGCAGAGCATCATCCCAAATGAGCATTATTTACTCCTTGCACACAAAACTCCTGCCTTGTAAACCCTGGGACGCTCTGGGAAGGGCAGGAGAGCTCTGGAAAGTTCCAGGTGGCTGAGAAGGAGGCACAGAAAGGGCCAGGAAAGGCTGGGGCAGGGTTATCCCCTCTCTCTTGGATCCCGGGATTGCTGCAGCCAGGCTCTGGCTCAGGGGGAGCACTGAGTGTGGCAAAGGAAGGGATTCATTCCTGCCCCCCCACCCCTGCACGAAAGTAAAGTCAGCACTCATGGAATTGTGGAATAAGGGACATTAAAGGTTTGTCCCATCCCTGCCATGGGCAGGGACACCTCCCACTGTCCCAGGCTGCTCCAAGCCCTGTCCAGCCGGGCCTTGGGCACTGCCAGGGATCCAGGGGCAGCCACAGCTGCTCTGGAAAATCCATTTCAGGTCCTCACCACCCTCCCAGCCAGGAATTTGTCCCCAATATCCCAACTAACCCTGTCCTTCTTCAGCTTAAGGCCATTCCCCCTTGTCCTGCCACTCCAGGCCCCGGTGAAGGGACAGAACTTTCCAGATTGCCCTTCCCAGGTCCTGCATCAACCCAACACAGCTCAGTGAGGCTTCCAATGCCTGCCAGGGAGAAGAAGTGGGAATTTAGATCAGCTGGAGCTGTTGTGGCCACCAATGCTCGGTGCTCAACCTGGCACACCCCTGCACTGTGCAGTGACCGAGTTTTGTCACACCCTGGAGCCTGAGCCAAGGTGAACCTGCAGTGGTGGCACCTAAAAATCCAAATTTGCACAAAAATACTCGGTGGGAATAGCAAAAGGTTCTGTCAGTAAAACCTCAGGGTACTTCCCTGCTGCCTGACACCATGAACTCGTTCTTTGCTTCCCCTGTTTGTCCATCTCTGCAAACCCAAATGGGATTCATGACTTAGGACTCTGCAAAAACAACTCCTCACAGTAACTCTGGCAGATCATATGTTAGATTTTTTTTCCCCCTCTCCTGACAAAACAGCCTCTGGCAAATTTTCCACTCAAGTCTAAAAATTGTGTGCTGCTTGCCGGAGCCGAGCCCTTCTCCTGCTGCACCGAGGAGCGATGACAGACGAACGTAATTAGCAAAGTGAGTAGAAACCCCATCTGATGTTGTGGCATTTCACACCCTATTTACAGAGGAATTAACACCTTCGCTGTCGCACTCGGGACAGCGCCTTTCGCTCTGCTCGGGAGGATTTGTCTTGAGGGAGAAAATTGATTTATTCACGTGGTCCTTGCTGCCTCCGTGAGGGGTCTGTGGGGCTCTGTTGGCCTCCAGTCCCCAGATGGAAAATTTTTATTATTTTCTTACCAATTTGGTTCAGCCTTGTACTGGTGTCCTGAATTCCTGGCTGTGACTCAGAACTGAGCTCCCAACTCTCACAAATGTTTATTTGTGTGGATGAAGCTGGTCCTGCTCTCATCAGCAACGCCAGATGCTCTCCAGCCTGGATCCTTCAGGAGCGGGGTTTGGATCCTTTCCCTTTGCACACAGAGATTGGGAGGACCCAAAATTCAGCAGGAGAGTGAAAAAGGGTCAGATCCCACTGATCAGAGCTTGACTCTGCACCACTTAGAGCTGCTGAAGTGGAACAAAACCATGGAATAAGGGACAACTGCTGAATCCAGTGGGAATCTTTCATTTCCATAGTGAGTCAGGGACATGAACAGATCACCCACGCATTTACATCTCACCTACAAAGAGTATTTGGGTTTGGAAAAATCTGGAAATGTCTTTGTGTGTTTTGTGTTTGTGTTGCCATAACAGATCTGCTGTCGGAAGGAATCCACTCCTGAAGAGGAGCTGGATGGGTGAATGCGTGAGCAGAGGCCTGGCCTGCATGGAAATGGGAAAACTCCATCTCTTATGCCAAGTGGGAGAAGATAGACTGTGCTTTTTGTGGCTCACGGGGAGGAGCACTGGGAAGCTCACCCAAGACCAAAGGTTGGGGGAAAAAACCCAATCCAAAAGGTTTGGGGAGAAAACCTAATCCCAAAGATTTGGGAAGAGAACTGAATCCCAAAGGTTTGGGAGAGAGCCGAATCCCAAAGGTTTGGGGAGAAACCCCAATCCCAATGATTTAGGGAAAAAACCCCAATTCCAAGGTTTGGGGAAAGAACCAAATCCCAAAGTTTTGGGGAGCAAAGTTAATCTCAAAGGTTTGGGGAGAAAACCCAGTCCCAAAGGTTTACAGAGAAAGTCCAGTCCCAAAGGTCTGGGGGAAAAAAACCCAAAGGTTTGGGGAGAAAGCCCAGTTCCTGAGGGCAGGCTCAGGAGGAATCTCTTTTTGGGGTGTCATTATCTGGCTCATAAGAGGCACTTTAAGTTCTTCAGCTGGATTCTCTTGCCATTTCCCTTGCCATAAGCCCAGGCTTTCCTTCTCCCATTTATATTTGTCCAAATCTCTGTTTTTCCACTCCTTTCTCCCCACTCTGTGCCTGTTCCCTCACTCCCCAGGGACTCCTGTTCCCAGAGGGGCTTTGCAGCAGGCTCTGTGTGAGACACTGCAGAGGAGTGAGTTAAAACCACGACTGAAATTTCCATGGAAGAAGTGACTGGAGAATTAAGGAAATGGGACTCAGCAGACTCCTAAAATCACCTGCCAGGCTGATTCCTTGGCTGGGAGCCCTTTTCCAGCCCCGCTCCCTCCCCTTCCTGGGCAGAGGAGATTCTGTTTGACAGGGCTGATCCTCGGAGTTAAAAGTTTATTCCTCCATCAGCACATTAATGAAAAGAGAAACGTAGCTCGGGGAGGAAGGCTTATGAAACAAGAATCAAACTAAATCTATCAATTCCCCATTCTGAATAAATGAATCTATTACGGTGGGGTGAGATGCCTGGCAGATAAGGGGTGTTCCACGGAAAATCAGGAGTGAAACCCCAGGCAGCCCTGTGCAAACGCGGCGCTGAGCACCAGGATTGTCTCCTGTGTGCTGTCGGTTTTCCCATCTGAGCCACAATTTTCCACTTGCTGCCTGCGAGGGGAACGCTCCTTGTCTGGGCTCGGCTTAGGGGAAGTGAACGGGAAGAAATGCCAATAGATGGCGCTTGGGAATACATGGAGGAGGGAACAGGTTCGGTGGGAGCGGCGGAGAGAACGTTCCTCGATGGGGTTGCTGTTCCCGGGAAGCACGGGGAGATGAGGACGCTCCTCCTGCCATCCCTGCCCATCCTGCCCGGTCCTGCCTCGCCTCTTGTTCCCCGGTTGGATTTTAAACCAGACAAACCCTCCGGAGATGAGATAAGCGGGGCTGGCAAAGCCGGGTCGCCGAGGGGCTGGCCCGGGTACATCGTGGGTAAATCACGGCTCTACCTGCAGTGACAGCAGTAATTTATCTCGGGCTGGAAAAAGCTGCAGCGTCCCTTCCTGGGCTCTGAGGGTCATTCATCACTTTTTGTTATTTTTATAACAGAAGGGAGAGTGCTGCCTCCCTCCCCCATCGCCTCCAGCCGCTCCCTGGGGACAAATTAGCTGCTCTGAAAATGGATGAGCTCAGGGGCTGTTTTCAGTTATGTTTTTAATCGTGTAACCAAAGCCCTCGGACCTGCAGTGCTCCCCTGAGCGGGGGCAGATGGAGGAAGGCTCTGGAACTCTGCCCGGGAGAGGAGGTGGCTTTTGGGTCCTGCTGCTGAGGTGGCAGCTGGTGGCATCCCAAGGCCTCGTGGTGCCTCAGAATCCAGCACAGCATCCCAGGCCTGGGGTTCCTGCCAAGGTTTGTGGGGTGAGGAGGATTTTGGGGTTTCTCTGCAGGCCTCGCTGCTGGAAAGAAGGGCTGAGTGTGCTCCTGGAGCCTCCTCTTGTCTGCTCTCTGATCCTGAGCCAGACTCAGCCATTCCGGGGCCGTAGAAATGCTCAGCTCTGTTTCCTTGAGCTCTGCCCAACCACAGGTTCTGTGTGCAGGCACAAACAGGTTCAGGTTCTATCTCTGCTGCTTTGCTTGGATATATAAATATATCTTCAATAAGTTATTTTGAGAGAGATCTGCTGGACACTTGTGCCCGGAGAAGCTGTGGCTGCCCCACACCTGGAGGTGTCCAAGGCCAGCTTGGATGGGCTTGGAGCAGCCTGGGATAGTGGAAGGTGTTTTTAAGGTCCCTTCCCACCCAAACCATTCCATGGCAATTCTGTG
The DNA here is from genome assembly GCA_025920805.1 of Petroica traversi. NCBI lineage: Eukaryota > Metazoa > Chordata > Aves > Passeriformes > Petroicidae > Petroica > Petroica traversi. Next base: position 4,149,208 of record JAHLSL010000112.1, on the reverse strand, counting down.
ATTTATTTCCAGCCGTTGTTCTCCTGCTGTGGGATGAGGCTTTGGGGATTTTTCTCTTTGGGCACCGAGGAGCTGTGCCCAGGCAGCAGGAGAGGGAAGGTTGGACACGGAGTCCTCGGGGATGGCACAGGTGCTCCAGGACGCCTTTCTCAGCGAGGGGACATTGCTTCAATGACTCTGCCAATCACTGTCCCTCAGCCTGTCTGTCACTTGTCGTGCACCTGGGGAATTCACTTCACTGAGTGGCCAAAAGTGGCAGATTTTCGTGTCTGGAAGGAGCTGTTTTGCATAACTCTGGGCACCAGGGAACAGAGCCTGCGAGGTGTCATCCCCAGCCCCATTTCCATGGAAATTTCCCTGCAGGCAGGGAGGCCCTGGATGCTTTCACTTCTGGGGACATTGCAGATGGGCACATTTTCCTTGTAGTGCTGGAAATTGCTTTTGTGTCTGACACCGTGTGGAGCCTGAGCAGAGCAAGGGCAGCAAGGACAAAGGGATGGGGGTGGCTCCTGCTCCCTCCTCTCTGCCTTCCCCCACTTCAGGGGAAGCTTCTGGAGCTGCGAGCTGCGATGGAGATCACAGAATTTTGGGGTGGTCTGGGTTCAAAGGGACCTTAAAGCTCATCCCCTCCCACACCCTGCTGATGCCTTAGTATTTTAGCTTTTCTATTTTTCATGTATTTGTAACCCTGCAATTCTTCAGTGCAGAACTCTAAACTCCACACCCAGTGTCAGCTGCTGCTCTCCCATTTTGCTCAGACACAACAATTCCTCTCCAGGCCTGGCAATCAAGGACCCCTGACTGTCCCAGGCCCTGAGAGATGGAAACAAAAGTTACTTGCGGGGAGCAAACTTTGGGTAAATGACTTCATTCCCTGGAGCTGGAATTGGAAGATTCACCCCCAATATGCAAATGGCCCAAACTTATAAAAGTGTGAAACCCATGACCCATCATCCATTTTTGGGTGTAGCCTCTGAGGGGCTTTGTCTGCCCAAAATGTACCTGAAGGCCCTTCAATAAATATAATAAATATAATAAATATAATAAATATAATAAATATAATAAATATAATAAATATAATAAATATAATAAACAACAGCTTTTTATTCCCTTAATTTAGTCTGGCCTGTGTTTTTAGGTAGCCCCAAAGGCATCACTGCCATGGCAGGGCTGCAGCTGCAGGCAGATGTTGTTGTTGTCTCCTGGTCCCTGGTGGAGACTGGAGAGGCTGTGCTGGGGGTAACCTTGCAGGGCAGATTTGGATGCTCCTTTTGGGTTCTGTTGTGTTCTTTTTTTCTCCTTTTCTTCCCTCCCCCTGTTGATTGCACAATGCATAACCTCGGCTGCCTTGGCTGTGACAGGGTGGTGATTATTTATTGTCATTTGCAATGACTCGGGGACAAGCACAGACCGTGTACAGCCATTAAAAGCTTTTTTGGAAAACTCAGGAGGGGCCAGGCCCTCTGGGGACGCAAAGTGGCCCCGTGCCCTTGGCTGCAGGAGCAGCAGAGCCTCGTGCTCACCGTGGCCATGGTTCAGGGCTCCTCCACAGCCTCCCTAATTGATCCATTTGTCTCCCCAAATGCTCACCGGCCTCACTGAAGGTTTGTGGGTTCTCTGCATTATTAGTATCATTAATTTTGATTTAGGCAGAACGGATGGCCCTGTCCACGGAAGTTGAGCTGAAGTTGTGTGTGCAAAATGCACTTGGGGGCTGGTGGGGATGGAGAGCCCAGGGCTGGGGGCTGTGCCCTGCCCTGGGGGTGACCTGGGCCACAGCCACAGCCACAGGGCCACGTTTCTTTGGGAAAGGAGCTCGTGTAACCTGGAGGTGACAGAAGGGCGTGTGGGTGGGATTTAGGCCATCTAAATTTTGCTCCAAAGAGACACAAAACTTCCTGCCCATCAGTTTTCTGTCATCTTCTCCTTTTTCTGAGGGTCTTGTGGGCAGAATCCCCACCCAGGCAATGTGGAGAGGTCATTTCACAGGCAAAGAACAAAACCTGAATGTCTTGGATGATTTTTGCCCTGTTCTCCCTGGAGAGAAGTCACGTTGCTCTTGCAGGTGTTGCTGGTCCAGGAGGGGACCTCTCCCTGCTGAGCCCAGCTGGGGCCGAGGCCTGGGCAGCAGAGCTGAGGGCAGGCACCTGCATGTGCTCATCTGCACCCTTCCCTTGCCAAAAATCAACATTTCCACCTTCTCATAAATCCGGGGGCTCCTGGAGGTCAGGACCTGGCTGTGGCTCCTGTCCTTGCTGGGACAGCCCTGGAAGAGGAGGAAGAGGAGGAGGAAGAGGAGGAAGAGGAGGAAGAGAAGAAGGATGCGGAAGAGGAGGAAGAAGAGGAGGAAGAAGAGGAGGAAGAAGAGGAGG
>JAHLSL010000112.1:4123408-4146826 GCA_025920805.1 Petroica traversi | reverse complement strand
GAGGAGGAAGAAGAGGAGGAAGAAGAGGAGGAAGAGGATGCGGAAGAAGAGGAGGAAGAGGATGAGGAGGAAGAGGAGGAAGAGGAGGAAGAGGAGAAAAAGGAGGAAGAAGAGGAAGAGGAGAAAGAGGAGGAAGAGGATGCGGAAGGAGAGGAGGAAGAGGAAGAAGAGGAGGAAGAGGAGGAGGAAGAGGAGGAAGAGGACGATTCAACCCCCAGTGCCTGCAGTTGTGCGGAGCCATTTCTGTGCTGGGAACCTTGGCTGCCACTTGGTTTTTTGTTGTGTTGTTTTTTTTTTTTAAATTCACTCTTCCACTTAAACTCTTCATTACGCTGCCACTCGCTGGGCCCGCCAGCTGCTAACAAACACCAAGGGATTGCAGGCAGCTTTGCAGGCTGCCTCAGGCAAAGCCTGGAACGCATCAAACATGAAAATAACCTTTGTGTTCGCTGGCAGCCTCACACCCTCCGTCCTCCCTGGGGCGGGGAGTGATAGGTGAGGCTCGCATCCAGCAGGTGGAGGTGGCTCTGTGCTGCAAGGAGCTGGGATTCAGTTTGGGGCTGTGCTTTTGTTATTTTTAGGGAATGTTGCAGGCCCTGGGTTGGGACAGTGGCCTCGTTCAGTTGGTGCCCCAACTGAAGGCAAAGCTGATGTGGCCCATCATGTGTGATAAAGAAATGAGGCACTGCAGGTCCTGGCAGCGTTTCACCCTCACTCTGTCGGGCAGCTCAGTGGTGACATTTTTGAAGGACAGCTTTTTGTTGAGCTATTCAAGCACTGACCCCCAGTTTGGATAGGGCTGACCAACCTGGGCTGGTGGGAGCTGTCCCTGCCCATCCCAACGAGATGATCTTCAAGGTTCCTTTGAATCCAAACCCATCTGGGATTCTGCATTTCCCCTTTTTTTCTTGATTTCCCGGGATGAGGGGGGAAGAGCATCTCCATCCCTCTCTTGCTTCACCCTCAGCCTCTGAGCAGCAACTCCAGGCTCTGCTGGTGCAGGGTTTGCTTGGAGCTCCCTGAGATTCTGGTCTCTGGCTCTGAGACTGTTAAATTGTGCTGGTCAGGTTTATCCTTCCTTAATCCTGCTTTATTCAAATGTTCTGCTCTGTCTTTCATGTTCAGCAAACAGACAAACAAAACCCCTTAGGAAGCAAAGTCCTGATTTGCTGATTAGACCCAGCCCTGCTGGAATCTCATCCTAAAATCCACCCGAGTGCATCTGGAAGGCTCCCCTGGAGAACTGCAGCATTTGGAGCCTTCAAGGGCTGGCTTGAAGTGCATTTGCATTCGAGTGCAGATCAGAAGGGCCCGCAGACAACGAGCCCAGGTCAGCTGTGTGAGGCCAGCCCTGCTGGGTGGGTGTGAAGAGGTTGGAAAAGAGGCTTTCTGCAGGGAAGGGAAAAGAGCAGCTCTGGTAGGGTGTGCTTGCTGCTGTCAGTTATTAGCAGTTAAAACACTGCCGTGCTCCTGACACCTTGTAGGGTTTAGCCAGGAATGAAAAGAGAGGATGTGACTTGCAGGGTAAAAAAAATTTAAAAAAAATAATTTAAAAAATAGGAAGTGCAGGATAAAAAAAGGGTTTCTTCCTTCCATGCATAATGTGGAGAATGGGAGAGAGACAACACCAGGCAGGTAAATGTTCCATTCTGCCTGGCCTTGGGTCTGCACTGGGGGAGAGAGGGACAGCAGAAAACTTGGGCACAAACTCCTGAATTCCTGAATTCCTGGATTCCTGAATTCCTTTGCAGTCTTTGCGTTCTGCTCCTGCTAGAGCTTTACAGAAAACGTGCCTCACTTTCTCCTGGTTTAACTCAAGAGCTCTCCCTGCCTTTTCCAAGCCCTGTGTTGCAATATTGGGAAAAGCAGCCCTGTGACCTCAAGGTGAGATTCCTGCCTCTGGAGCAGGAACTGGAGGTTCTGGGAAGCCCTTCCCTGTTCCTTCTCTGTCCCCGGGGATTTTGAAGTGAGATGAGGCAAAGGCTGCTTGGTGATCCCCTGCTCACTGAACACATGATCTGTTTATTGTTTTCCCTTTCCAATCTCCCCCATTCCAGGCTGCTGTTTCATGATTAATTTGCCTTTTGCTCCTTCCAAGTGGGTGCACATTTTTAATTGTGCGAAGTTGGTCTCCTTAATTCCCTCCGTTTTCCCTTTCTTCAGTGAAAGTTGTCCCAATTGTGGGTGCCCACAGAGATGAAATAACAGCCACTGCAGCCCTGGGAGATGTTCCCTTCCTGCTGGTCCTGCCCAGGATAAAACCATCCCTCTCCTGTCTCTCCTCAGGACGTGCATCCTCGCCTGATGCTCAGCTTAACATATTCCCTGCACACTTTTGTCCCATTATTCCTGGTTAAACTCTCCTGGATCACCCGGAGCATGAGGAATGAGCAGCAGCTCCCCACAGCACAGCATAATTAGCTGCTTCAAAAACTACCTGCAAAGAGTGATGCCCTCATTATGCCGAGCAGGGGAAGCTTTGGTGGCCGAGATGTCTCCAGGAAGGAGATGCATTTCTCTGCAGAGCAAGAGCAAGAGGCAGCTCTGGCCCTCCTGCTGTTCCCCTAAGCACTGCCTTCCTCATGTGAGGAAAATCAATCCACAAACACCCGAGGGTTGTGTCCAAAAAGGAGACAGAGGAGTCCTGGGACTTTATTGGAATAAAGGGAGAGCCCATGGGGCATTTCCCCTGGGGTCTCTCAGATTTTTGGAGGAGACAGCCTCCTTTTTATCCCAATTTCCTGCCCGTCCCTCTCTCTTTCCCCATGGGCTGAGGGATTTGAGAGGCACAGACTTTCCAAAAACGCCTGATACCTGAGACCCCCCTCTATCCCCCTCCCTTGTCCTTCCCCTGGGTCACTCAGTGGAATTCCTTATGGAATTTATGGATCTTCTCATTGTTCCTTTCATCTTCCAATATTCAGTTTTATTTGTCAGCAGACCTTTGGTTTGTTTGTAAATGCAAATTTCCCTCGTTCCATTCATCAATCAGTGGAATCCCCCCCATTGTTTCTTTTATCTCTCAGCGCTGATTTTATCTCCTGGCAAGACCCACAGTTTGTTTGTGAGGACAAATTCCTTATTCCTTTCACTCAGGAGCCTGAAGGCACCTGGCAGAGCCCAGGATGGAAACAAACACTTGGAGCATCCATTAGTGCCTGGTGATTGGAGTGAAGCCTCGTGGCTGCAGGAAATGAGCCAAGAAATGGCCACAAAGTTTGTTTAAAATCGCTTATTTTTTTTTGCAGTTTTGCTCCAAATCAGGCCTGGGGGTGCTGCTTTAGCCAGCCCTGGTGGTGGAGCTGACGGGGAGCCCATCCCTTCCCAGCCACCCTGGGCTGGAATCCTTCCCTGCTGCCGTGGGTGGAACAAACCCGGCTCATCCCTCCTTCCTTGTTCTCTGATAAAACAAAGGAGGCGGCCTTGGGCTGAGAGCTGGCCTTGAGTCGTTCCCACTTTGTTCCTGGAATCCAGAGCTGGCCGAGGAGTCTCCAGTGCCTGCCTGTGTGATCACAACAGCCCTTGATGTTCCTGCAGGGCTCCTGGTCGAGGATCTCCGAGTGCTCTGCAAATAAAACCTCACTAAGCCTCCCGTGAGCCCTCTGGGGTGGGCATTATGCTCCTGCCTCAGCAGATGAGCAAACAAAGGCACAGCAGCTCGAGTTTCCCGTGCTCAGTGCATTTTGTCAATATTTCCTGATGAATCCTCACATGGTCCTCGGGTGGGGAGCGTTGGGTTCCTTCAGGGGCAAAGTCACCAAGGGGAATGAGGTGGTGCCTTTTTCCTGGTGTTGGAAAATGAAGCCAGACACGGTTATAGGGTTGGGGCCTTTCCCTCAGTATTTGAATCAGGATCCTGTTTGATGCATCCACTTCACCCAGGTGACAGCGTGGCAAATGCACCCCCGTCAGTCACACACACCAGTTCTAGACTTTACACAGCACAGATCCAACAAGGGAGCCCAATGCTGGGGCTGGGCTGGGCTCAGCTCGAGTTTCCAGAATCTGTCCTGCCAGGGGCCCTTGGCTTCCTGAGCCAGCAGAATGTTTGGTGTCCCTGGCTCTGCAGCTCTGGGCTCTTCAGGCTCAGGGCCTGCAGGGCACTCACAAAACACTGAGCACTGAACTAAGTGAAGGGTTACAAGTGTGCTGCTGATGCTTGTGGATACACAGAACTGTGTAAAAGGGATATAAAAGAAAAGGAAAAAAAACATTCCGGCATCAGAGCAGTGCCCTGAGTGCCACCACGCTGAGTAACGGGGTGGTGGCAGCTGAGCCACGGGTCAGGGAATCATGGAATAGCCAGGGACCATCCAGTGCAGCTCCTGGCCCTGCACAGGACACCCCAATCCCACCCTGGGCCTTGGAGCAGGACTGAGCTGGGCTGCTGGGACCTTGGATCCTTTAATTCCCTGCCAGGCTCTTCCCTTGGAGCTTCTTCAAAGCCCAGACTTGGGGTTTAGGACATTTTCAACAAGATTTGGGGGCAGGGGATGATCGTGGTAGTTCTGATTCTTGAGGGATGGCACAGGAAATCAATCTATCAATCAATCAATTACAGAATTGATACCAAACAGGGAAGGTTTCTTGTCCAGGCGAGGGGGTGGCCTGGTTCCCCCTGCTCGTGGCTCTTCTGTGAGTGCCACCTTCTCCAAGGACAGTCCCTGTGCTCTGTTCCAGTGCAGGACATGGAAATGGGAGTATTTCACAGCTCTTTTCCTAATCGTGGCAACCCCTGAATGTTTTAATGCTCCTCCAGTAGCTGAACAAATACTCCACACTGGCTGTTAGTCAGAGAGGGGCTTTTTTCTCCTGCTCTGTGATCTGAGAACAGCTCAGCTCTTTGATGTGAGTAGGATGGTGCTGATCCTCAGGACAGAGGTTTTGCTGCTGTTCAGGCCCCGTTTGCTGCAGCCGAGGATGTTCCTGGCATTGCTGGGAGTGTTTGGGGATCAGAGAATCAGAAGGCTCAGGGCAAGTGCAGTGTTTTCCTGCCCAGCAGCTCCTGGGAGCTTTGCAATGCTGCTGCAGGCAGCTCTGAGCAGGGGTCTGGCTGCTCTCAGTTCAGCAATTACAGCCCCGGGCTTGTTACTGACTCAGTGAGGATTCAGGGCTCGGATTCTCCCCCTCCTCGGCTGCTTTTGGCCAAGTCAAATCATTCTCCAGCAGCTCCAGTCATGAGGCAGTGAGTGAGGTAACTTAAATGTGCCTTTTTGCACAGCAATCCATGAGGTTTGCAAAAGGGCTCTGGGTAAAACCAGAGTGTGAGAGCTAAGGGCTGCATGTGAGAGCTGTGGGATGGTTTGGTTGGAAGGGACATTAAAGATCATCCAGTGCCACCCCCTGCAATGGGCAGGGACACCTCCCACTGTCCCAGGTGGCTCCAAGCCCTGTCCAGCCTGGCCTTGGGCACTGCCAGGGATCCAGGGACAGCCACAGATTCCCTATGCCAGGGCCGTGCCACCCTCACAGGAACAATTCCTTCCCCAAATCCCACCAAAATCTCTGTTTTTCCAGTCTGGAGCCATTCCCTGTGTCCTGTCACTCCAGGCCCTTGTAAACAGAGTCTTTCCATCTTTCCTGTCAGTTCCCTTTGGGTCCTGGAAGGTCACAGTGATCTCATCCCTGCTCTCCTCTCCAGGCTGAGCCATCCCAGCTCTGCCAGCCTTTCCCACAGCAGAGCTGCTCCACCCTCTGCTCACCCTGGATGTCCAACAGGTCATGTGTGACTCTATGTGGCCAGGAAATGTCCCCGTGTGGCTCCCTGAGGTGACAGAGCCCAGGGGAGCTCTGCAGGCCTCCTCGAGTGGCTGGGCTCATCCCAGGAGCTTTTAGAGCGCAGATCCAGAGAAGCACTGAAACATTTTATTAGCCTTTAACAAGACAGAGTTATATCAAGTTTGTTCAGCATTAATTATACTTTCTGCAGCGTTCTACCTACACCATCAATTATTAATTAATCTCACTCTGTATTTTTAGCTGTTACCTGTCCCTAATCACCTTGCTGCTGTAACTTCCTGGTCTCGTGCCAGCGTGTGTTGCCAGACCAGTTGAAGACATGAGTAGGGATGTAATTACCTCGTTACTGTTGTGGGGCTTTGCTCAGACACCTCAGAGACATTAGGGATGGGGAGGGAAAGGCATTTTTCCTTGGATGTGTTTCATGCTGGGAGCTGTTCCCTCACTCCAAGGCAGGAGAGTGACCCCGCTGTGACAGTGCCACAGGTCCCCTGACACCGTGAGCTGGACACTGTGAGCTGGACACTGTGACCCAGCTGGACACTGTGACCCAGCTCTGAACTGTGCCAGTGCCAGCTGAGGCTGTGGCCACCCAGTGCCCTGCAGGCAGAAGCTCCTGCTGCTGCTGGGGATCACTGAGGGAGGTGTCCAGTGCTGGGGGTCACTGTGGGATCTCCTCAGTGCTGGGGGTCATTTCAGCATCTCTGGAGTGCTTGGGGTCACTGTGGGATCTCCCCAGACTGGTTGGTGTCATTGCGGGAGCTCCCTGGTGTTGGGGGTCACTGTGGGAAGTGTCCAGTGTTGATGGGGGTCACTGTGGGATCTCCTCAGTGTTGGGGTCACTCTGCTATCTCCACAGTGCTGGGGGTCATTTCAGCATCTCCCCAGTGCTGGGGTCACTCTGGGATCTCCTCAGTGCTTGGGGTCACTCTGGGATCTCCTCAGTGCTGGGGTCACAGTGGGATCTCCTCAGTGCTGGGTCACTGTGGGATCTCCCCAGTGCTGGGGTCACTGTGGGATCTCCCCAGTGCTGGGGTCACTGTGGGATCTCTCAAGTGTTGGTGTGGGGTCATGGTGGGATCTCCCAGCACTGCTGGAGGTCACTGTGGGAGGTGTCCAATGCTGGGGGTCATTGTGGGGACTCCCTGGTGCTGGGGTCGCTGTGGGATCTCCTCAGTGCTGGTTGGTATCATTGTGGGAGCTCCCCAGTGCAAGGTAGGATCTCCCCAGTGCTGATGGGAGTCACTGTGGGATTTCCTCAGTGCTTGCGGTCATTGTGGGAGCTCCCCAGTGTTGGGGGTCACTGTGGGAGCTCCCCAGTGCTGGGGTCACTCTGGGATCTCCCCAGTGCTGGGGGTCACTGTGGGAGCTCCCCAGTGCTGGGGTCACTCAGGTCCCCAGGCCCACAGCTCTCCTGAGCTCTGGAGACAGCCTTTGGTCACTTGTGGCCGCTGTGTCTCCTCGAGCCTTGGCTCTGATCCATCAGCGGTTCAGGCAGCGTTTTCATCAGGAAATTGCTGCAGGTGAGGGCTCTCCTGCTGCCTGCTTTCTGCAGCTGTCACTTTGTCACATCCGCGTTACACGACAATGTCAAACTGCGGGAGCAGAGGGGACAGCAGCTCCCTGCTCTCTGCTTTAAGGGATTGCAGTTCATCCTGAGTCTGTGCCAAGTTCCCTTCGCCTCTTCCATCCCAGTTATCACGTCCTGCTGTTGCCACAAGCCTTCCCTCAGAACTGCCCCGGGAAAACAAACACCCAGCTCCTGCTCTGTGCCTGGTAAAGCCTCCCCACCCAACTTTGTGTGCTCAGGCATGTCCAGGGCTGCAGGGTTCCAGGCTCAGGATAAAACCCTGCCAGCCACAAAGCTTCCCAGCCAAGCTTTCCCTCCTGCTTTTCCGTGGTGTGGGTGTGTGGATGAACAAATGTCAGCACAGCTGGGCTGCTGTGGCCACTGGAGGAGACACCACTGATCTCCATCCCTGCTGAAGCCCAAAAGCCCTTCCCAAAGGCCTCACCCAGCTTTGGGAAGGGAAAGGCTGAATTGTGAGGCCAAATTTATTCCCTCGTGGAAGGCTGGAAGGGCTGTGCTTGGAGCTGTCCGCCCATTGATGTGTGGGGAGGGAGTGGTTTTGGGGGAATAACTGCAAAAGGAGACAGTTTTTCTTGGAAAAGAGAAGTGGGAAGGAGTGCTGAGGTAATCCAGAGCAGGATTATTAAAAAACCCCTCATACATCCATAGCCCAGACATGAGCTCCGAACATTGGGGTATTTGTGTTCCTCGCAGCTGGGCAAATATTTGGGATGCTCCTCCTGGGTGTTCATCTTTAATTCACCCAGCCAAGATATTTGTGTAAGAAAGTGGCAGATCAGGGAAAGTGGAATACAAGTCCTTGACCTGCAGGTCCAGAGGCCTCCACTCCAATGAATCACATGTTGGATGGGGTTGGATAAGTGGTCAAAAAGCAGAAAGGAAGGAGAGCAAAGCCATTAACTGAACACAACCATAAGGACCTCGGTGTCCCTGCCTGTGACAGGGGTTGGAACTGGAGCACCTTTAAGTTCCCTTCCAAAAAAGCCATTCTGTGATTCTAAAGATCAACCCAGAGCAAATGCAAAGTGTCCAACAACCACTCTGGGGGGAAAGCTGGGAACATCCAGCATGAAAATCGACTGCAATTACTGTGACCCAGCAAATCCCTGCCAGGATCATCCCAGCAGCCATGCCCAGGTCAGGCTGGCAGTTCTGCCCCCCAGTCTGTGCTGCTGCAGGCAGGAACTGGCAGGAGCTGCAAGAGAAAGACAAAGTGCACGAAAAATGCAAAACATGAGGAGCTGGCTGTCAGCTGGCACAAACCAGCCCAGGGTTTTTGGACATCAGTGGAATTAAAACTTGCACTGGATAAAGCCTGGCCTGCTCTTCCTGCAGGGGCTCTGATTGCTAATTTGACTTTGGGGTCCGAGTGCTGCTTTGGGTTCATCACAGCAGCTGATCCTGGGCTGGGAACGGAGCTTTGCTAAAGTGGAGCTGCTGCGTTTCCACTCAGAATTTGCCAATTTGACAAATCTGCTGTGGATCTGGAGGGCTGCAGCAGCCGTGGCACAGGTTGTTGGCACTTTTACCCTGCCTACCTCTGCTTTGGAGCCCGAGCTCCTGCCCAGCAGCTCTGCTTGCTGAAAGGCTGGAAGTGGCTGGATCTGGCTCCCAGCTCTGCTGTCCCATCTGCTGCTCCTCAGGATGGCAGTGCCCGCTCCAGTTCCCACTGAAGGAAAAACATTTCCTCTGCCCAAAGCAGGAGTCGTTCCCCATCAGCTCCAGCGTGGATTCCTTCGTGCTCCACAGGGCTCCTGCTGCTGGGTTTTGTCCAGGTTTTGTACAGGTTTTGTACAGCTCAGCACGTTCCGTGCAGCTGGAGAATTTCCACGCTTGAGAGATGTGGTGGAGAGGAAATTCCAGCCAAGTGCCAGATCCAAGGAGCCTGCGAGGACACAGGGATGCCCAGGGCTGGTTTGGATTTTTCCAAATTTACATCTCCATGTGCCACCTATCAAAATATTTCCTCAAAAATCCTGTTTGGTTTTGGTTGTTTGGGGTTTTTTTTCCAAGTGTGAAATGCATGAAGCTGGGGATTTTCCAGGGAAAGGGCATTCCCACCCATCATCAAAGCTTGTCATGTTTACTGTGGAACATTAAGATCCCTAAATTCTCAGCAGCTGCTCTGCTGTCTCTGTGTTTATTTTTTCTCTCCTGTCAGGAGTTAAATTTGGAGGGCACAAAGCACTCCTGTGAATGGGAATGGTGCAGAAGGCTGGAAGAATAAAGGAGAATAAGGACAAAGTGATGTTTATTTTCCCCTGCTTAGAGCTTTAAATTGGCAAAGCCTGGACTCTCCCTGCCCAGTTCCTCATCCCCACAGGTGTTCTCTCAATTCAGAGTGATTTCATGGCAAACAAGTGAAAAACAACCAGAGAAAAATCCCTTTTCCTGGAGAGGCATCCACACAAGCTGGAGTCATTTGGGCAGGTACCTTCTGTGCTCGGCTGCTTTCACTGGGCAGAACTGCAGAGTGTGGTGGTAAAACCACTAAAAATTTGGGAAAGATGCCCAAAACAAAGAAGGAAAAGTGTGGCAGTAACTCCCCTGGCCTCAGGAATGATGGTGAAATGTAGAGGTTGTTTATTCCATGGGCTGGAAAGTGCAGTGGCACCTCTTGGGCTTATTCCCTGATTTTTTTTGGCCAAAGTTGTTAAATGTGAAGTGAGCTTGAAAGTGTGGCCCTGTTACGAGAGCCTCCACTCAAACCCTGGGAGCAGTGGAAGACGTCCCAGGGACAGCTTTGAGCTCCCTTCCAACATAAACCATCCTGTGATTCCATGAAAATGGGCAAATTCGCTCTGAGACTCCGGATGTTAAGAGGAGAAGAGAACCCTGAGTTCCTGAGAACAGGAGGCTGGGAAGAGCAGATTTCTAAGCTCAGCTCTAAATCACCTTTTCATCTCTTCAGCTGGGTTTTGTTCTGGTCTGACCCTGCCTGTTGTGAGTGTCAGAACTGATTCTGGTGTCCTGGTTTAGGGCAAATCTGGCAGGAAAAGGCAAACACAGGACAGATGGAACAGTGAGGGTGATTGCTCTGTGTTCCAGGGAGCAGTGGTGAGGATTTCAGCACCTGGCAGTCAGGAATGATTCCCTGGATTGCAGGGAGAAGATCTACCTGCTTTTAAATCTGAGTTTTAAATCTTGACCTGGCTCGTGCCTTACCCAAAACTTAGATAAATATGAACCAATACATCCTTCAGTGAAAATCCATATCCCAATAAGTAATACCAAAGTGGGAATTCAGATGGTTCTGTTTCAGCACTGGAGTTTCCCAGCCTCTGAGTGATAACATTTTGAATCTTCTTCTTTCTTACAGTTCTAGGTGATCTTTTTTTGTCTTTTGCTAAAGCTTAATATAACCCAGCACGGATCCATGGCTTAAAACAGTCAGCAGAACTTTTGACAGCAGTGGGGCCCATGGGATAAACCACCCCGGTGCCAGTGAACTCTGATTCTTTCCTCATTATATAACAATGCAAATGTAATAATTTCTTCTCTGCTCCAGTTGTTACTCAATCCCCGATTAATTCAGAAATGGGCCAGTAGTGAATATACAATTGCAACTGCCAGCAGAGTTTAATATGAAGTTTGGGTTATTGTCACACTGCTATTAATAACACTCGTGATTAGGCACTGGCTTGTCCCTGAGCTGTTGAAATGTCACCGCCGGAATCAGAGGGGTGAAAGGAATTTAATCTCTTTTCCCCAACCCTCAGCCTCTGTATCACAGGAACTTGGAAATGTGTGGTTTTTCCTATTGTTCTCCAGTCTATTGTAGAAGTGCTGCAGTGACTAATTCCTGCATAAATCATTGCCATGACAACACCTGTAATATCTCCTGTCAGACAGCCTGAGCTGCGGCTCCTTCTGGGGCTAAAGAGGTGCAGATGGGGTGAGGAGAGTGCACAGAGCTGTTCTGGGAGTGCAGGGTGGCCTTTGGGATCCTCTCCCTGCCTTCCTGCCTTCCTCCCCGTGCCCCTGGGAGCTGATGAAGCCACCAATCAGGGATGAATTGATCTGAAATTAGCAGAGCGAGTGCTCAAAGGTGCTCTTGGGGAGTCTCTCCAGCTCCTGGTGTTGGTTGCGTTGGAGCAAACTCCAGCTGGGTCTCACCAGGGCTCCTGAGCCCCTCTGGAACCCACAGGGTGGACAACTCACAGCAGCACAACACCAAGCTCCTTCTTTCTGCATTAAAGATAAAATATTGATCCCCTCCACCGGGGAAACAGGCAAAGGTGGGTGTTGTGTTTAATTAAGGACTTTAAAAGAAGGACTTGTAAGGTGATCAATATTTATTAGGACGGAGTAATCTTGTGACTTCTCAGCTTGGTGGGTTTGATGAGCCAGCAGCAGGGCTGGGGATGGGGAGAAGTGAGATGTGCTTTGCTCTGGGGAGCAGCTTTGACGATAACCCCGAGCCAAGCTCGGCTTTAATGGCAAAATACATCAGCCCATTTTTCTGCTGTTCCTGCGAGCTCTTCTTTATTCCCCCTCAAAAGGAGGCCTGTGAAGGAAGAATGGAGCAGAGAGGTTACTGATTGCTATCTCCAGCCTTGTCACAAAGGAAGATTTACTAACACCGGGTAAAATAGGAGCGACTGCGTTGAGCGGATTCCATCGGAAGTGCTTTACGGGCAGGACTGGATGAAAAATGAGGTTTGACTTTTAATGCCAATACAGAATCCATCTGTTTAGGCCCATCTCCTTTTTTCTTCTCCTTTATTCATCCCTATTGTGCGTGAAGTCTCCTGTGATATGTGAAGATCTCAGTTTCACCTCAGATCAAAGGCGAGGCTTCTCTTTGGGCAGTGCTCCCTGCTCTGGCACAAAGGGGAGGAGGGATGGAGAGCTTGGTCCCTGCAGTGACAGCACTCTGGGGTCCCTCTTGAAGAGCCCTCCCATGGAGTGACTTTATTTATCCAGAGTTGTGCCTCTTGACCTGGTTTTCTGCTCCTCAGTGTCTCCCGTGCTCGCTGCCATCGGGGCATTGCTGTTCCAGTTCCTCTGCCCTGGTGGGAATGGAGGTTCAGCATTGGAATTTTGGTTACTGCAACCCAGTGAAGTAATTTTCCCCTTGTCTAAGCTGTGCTTAACGTTCTCCTCTTTGGAAATTTGTGGGGCCTCCCCAGGTAAAGGTGAAATGGTGAATAAAATATGAGAAGGGCTCAGCTGCATTGCCCAAGAGAGAGGTGGGCAGAGTTTGCTGCCTGCTCCTCAGCCCCTGGGCTGTCCCTCGCTGATTTATCTCTGTGCTTGAGTGTCCTGAGAGTTGCAATGTTTTACCTCCAGCCCAACCATAAATCTCCCTGTGTGGATGGGGATGCTGGGCACAGGTTCACCTGCGGCAGCACCCAGGAGAGGCACTGAACTGTAAACTGAATTTTCTCTTCCAATTCCACGCCTGCATTCTGGATTGTTGTTCTGCTTCATCCACTGAGAAGGATTGAGGAAAAAGAATCTGGATTTGTGTGATGCTTTGGCTGAGCCAGAGCTGTGATTCTTGAGGAAGGAGAGAAGTGCAGACAGCCCTCCTGACACCAGCACTGCCCGAAAATGCTCCCTCCCTCCCCTTTTCAGTTCCAAGAGAATAAATCCCAAATTAAACTCTTTGTTTTGCCCAGCAGGAGCAGGCAGGCTGGTGGCTCAGTGGCAGCAGCACACCTGGCTGATTTGGGTGACAAAGAGTTTTCCTCACCAGAAATGCAGTTTTGGAGTGGAAGAGGCAAAACTGTCTGTGAATTTGGGTCAGATTCAGCAAACAGTTTCTGCCAAAAAAAAAAAAAAAAAAAAGACAAAATTCTCCCTTTTTTTTGCTTTTCCAGATAATCCAAATAATTCATTTTATAATTCCCAAGAAGCAGCAAAGTAAAAACAGAGCAAGAATTAACATTTTCTTCTCACATGGGAATATCCCACACTGAAAAATACAGACAAGCACTGACATTTGCCCAGGTAAACCATTTCATTTAACAAAACCCGCTGGTTTTCACAGGAAAACACCTGCGTGGCTGTGGTGCAGGTGGCACACGAGTTCCTCCCTCTCGGATTGCCTGCGGTGTCACTCGCCTGTGAATAGAAATAAAACCAGCAGATGGTGCTGGAGAATGTCCACCTTGGGTCCTGCAGGTCTGATCCCACCCCCGGAGGGTGTCCTGGGCTGGGATATCCCCCGGGACCAGGGGCTGATGGGGAGGAGGATGGAAAGGAGGAAAATTGGGCATCTCCAGGCCTGCTCCTGCCTGGTGAGCACGGGTTGGGCTCGCCCTGCTCTGGCTGGAGATGGGATTGATGAAGGTGTGGTGGAAGAAGGTGTGAGGAAGGTGTGAGGAAGCTCTGCCTTTCCCTGGTGTCTCTCCCTCCCCAGCCCTGCTCTTGGCTGCTCCCCAGGTGCAGCACTTACCAACATCTCCCTGCTCCACAGGTCTGGCGCGTCAGCAGAGGCCTCAGGGAGTGCCAGCCTGGCTTTAGGGTTTGTTTTTTAGATTTTCAGTGAAGAGTTTAGGGTATCTCTCTATCTCTCTATCTCTCTATCTCTCTATCTAATCTATCTATCTATTTATCTATCTATCTATCTATCTATCTATCTATCTATCTATCTATCTATTTATCTATCTATCTATCTATCTATCTATCTATTCATTTATTTATTCATCTATCTATCTATTGATCTATCTATTCATTTATTTATTCATCTATCTATCTATCTATCTATTCATTTATCTATCTATCTATCTATCTATCTATTATCTACTATTTATCTAGTTATCTATCTTTTTATCTATCTATCTATCTATGTATTCATTTATTTATTTATCTAGTTATCTATCTGTTTATCTATCTATCTGTTATCTTTCTGTCTATTCATCTATCTATCTATCTATTCATTCATTTATTTATTTTCTGGCTGAGGTAACCCAGCAGCGATGGACAGAGCTCTCTTGTGTTCACCCTCTGGGGCTCACAAGGTTGGTTTGGTTCAGAGGAAGAGCAGATCCCATGGATTCTCCTCACTCCTTATTCCCTTTAGGGCAAAACCGGAATTGATCTGGGGATCTGTGTGGTCTGTGCTGGAATGGCTGGGGCGAGGGGCAGCAGAGTCACCCCAGTTCCACGAGGGCACGAGTTTTGTGTCCCTGTCCCCGTGTCACAGCCTGGTGACAGCAGCCTGGCACCCGGTGACAATCCCCATGCTGACAGCTCATCATCTCTCAGAGCTGTCTCGCCAGACTGAGAAGCCTCTGAATTTTTTTCCCCCCTCTCATTTCCAGCCTGGGAAGGGAGCTGGGAGCTGGGAGCTGGAGCTGGGAGATGGAGCTTGGAGCTGGAGCTGGGAGCTGGGAGCTGGAGCTGGAGCTGGAGCTGGAGCTGGGAGCTGGAGATGGAGCTGGGAGATGGAGCTGGGAGCTGGAGATGGAGATGGAGCTGGAGATGGAGATGGAGCTGGGAGATGGAGCTGGGAGCTGCTCCCTCCTCTCGTCAGAGTGTGAACAGAGCCCAGAGGAAGCAGAGACGCTGCCACATCTGTGCTGCTGCTGTGCCCAGGCTGCCAGGCTGTGCTGGGGCTGTCACACTCAGTGAGCCTGGGGACACCTGGGGCTGCCATCGCTGTGGCTGCAAATGAATCCTCGGGAAATGCTTGAGGGTGAAACT
Source organism: Petroica traversi (assembly GCA_025920805.1). Classification (NCBI taxonomy): domain Eukaryota; kingdom Metazoa; phylum Chordata; class Aves; order Passeriformes; family Petroicidae; genus Petroica; species Petroica traversi. The sequence continues at coordinate 4,131,843 of JAHLSL010000112.1, read as the reverse complement.
CCTCAGGACAGCAGGGACAGGGAGCTCCTGGTGAGTTCCCTGAGGAAGGGCCTGGAGCAGCTCCGTGCCCAGGAAAGGCTGAGGGAGCTGGGGCTGAGGAGATGCTGAGAGGGGCCCTCAGCCCTGGGTGTCCCTGGGTGTCCCTGGGTGTCTGTGGGTGTCCCTGGGTGTCCCTGTGGGTCCTGAGTGTCCCTGTGGGTCCCTGGGTGTCCTTGGGTGTCCCTGTCCATTCCTGTCTGTCCCCAAGTGTCTCTAGGTGTCCCTGTGGGTCCCTGTGTGTCTCTGTGGGTCCCTGGCTATCCCTGGGTTGTTTCTGGATGTCCCTGGGTGTCCCTGTGGGTCCCTGAGTGTCCCTGTCCATCCCAGTCCATCCCTGTCCATCCCAGTCCATCCCTGTCCATCCCAGTCCATCCCAGTCCATCCCTGTCCATCCCAGTCCATTCCTGTCCATCCCTGTCCATCCCTATGTGTCCTTGTGTGCAGGGAGGGTCAAAGCAGGGTCCAGACTCTGCTCCAGCAATGGCACCAGAGGAACAGACAGGAGCTGATCCCAAGAAGCTCCACAGAAGTTTGGACAGGGCTTGGAGCCCCTTGGCCCAGTGCAGGGTGTCCCTTTAAGGTCCCTTCCAACCCCAAGCATTCCTTGACCCTGTGATTTCAGAGTCTGGAGCTGATCTCTTGTTCAGCTCTGCTGGCTCAGAGCCCTCGAGTGGAGCTGGGGTCTCCCACCCGTCACCCTCAGCCCCTCTGCTGCTTTCTGCTGCAGCAAATCCTCTTGTCTTTGCTTTTCTGGGAGGCCTGGAGAGGCCTCGTTTGCTATTGCCACACATTTGCCTGTCATTGATGTCTTGTTAGGTTCGGGTTTCCCCCTCTCCCACCTTCTGCAGGCCAGGCAAAAAAGAGCCAGCTGAATGAGCACTGAAACACAGCAAACAGTGGCTTCCAGGGCCACCTGATCATTGTTTTCTTGCTAAAAAATACATGGTGCCTCTTTCAGTTAAAGAAAATAACAGTTTGAGAAGCAGGGAGCTGCCTCCAGCCCCAGCAGAGTGGAAATGAGCCCAGTGATGGTCACACAGGGTGCAGAGGGCCTGGCTTTGCCATGGAGACCCCCAAATTCTCCAGATCTTGTTCCAGCACAAAGAACTCCCTCATTTGTGTGTGATGGCCAGAGCCGCCAGCAAAGCTGAAAATGCTCTGCTGGGACTGCAGCCTGCGGGCAGAAAGGGGCATTTTTAAGGCTCTTCCTGAAGTAAGATGGAAATTAAAAAGATATTTTTGTCCCAAGGCCAGCCCTTGAGTAAGTGTAATTTGGCTCTGACGACTCCGGAGGAGCAGTGCCAGTTTCTCCAGCTGAAGACCCATCTATGATATTAAGAAAAAACAAACCTCATTTATTCAGTGTCCTTGTTGGCATCACAATCAGCTATTAGAAAAAATGAACACATTGCAGAGCAGTCCTGCCATCGTGAAGTGGGTACACACCAGGGCAGTTCAAATGAACAGAAGGAATTGTTTGTTTTAATATTTTTTTTCTTTTTTTCTTTTTTTGGCCTTGAGGGATTCTGTTCCCACGTTCACTTTGTAAACAGAAAGGTGAAGGAATGTTTCTACTGCTGGAGTGCAAATGTGGGTGGGGAAGAAATGCTTTCCAAAAAAAGCATTGCATTGTGAGGCTGAGAGTCCTGAATTTTCATAGAAAATTGGTTTTGATTGGAAGGACCTTAAAGATTATCCAGATTATCCATGGGCAGGGACACTTCCACTGTCCCAGGGTGCTCCAGCCTGGCCTTGGACACTCCCAGGGATCCAGGGGCAGCCACAGCTTCTCTGGGAATCCCATCCCAGCCCCTCCCCACCCTCTCAGGCAAGAATTTCCCAGAAGAAACAAGGCAGAAACAGAATTTCTCTGCAGCCCCTTGTCCCTGTCCCCCCACCCAAACCCGCTCTGGTGTCACCTACACCAGGCAGGGCTGTGCTCACAAACATTGGAATTAATTATTTGTCAAGTGCTCTGAAATAGTCAGATTAAACCTGCCAGAGCCTTCTGTGCTTTTTTTTCTCACCCACTCCAGCCCGAGGAGGACGAGGGAGTCAAACTCCTGTCAGGCTCTGGGTGACAACTGGGGCTCAGCTGGCCCAGCAGCACCAGCACCGAGCCACAAACACTCATACGAGGTTTGCTTCCTCCCCAGTCTGCTCAGTCACAGCTAATTTACAGCTCGCTCCTAAAGAGGGGATTTTAATGGCTTTTTCTTTCACAAGTGTTACTTATAAATGTGCTGGAGCCGGTGTAAAAGTGTCTGCAGGCACAGAAATCATCATCACCAGTGACTGCTAAAGACTGATACACACAGAGAAGGAAATTTATATTCTCTCCAGAGTGGGAAGCAGACTGTAAATTGAATTTGTCAATAAATATGGAAATGGTTCCTGTTTTCCTTGTCTTCCCTGCACTGGGAAATCTGGTTTTGTGCCACTGGTTTGGCAAGAGAGATTTCCAGCTCCTGCCCTGCCTGTGGCTGAGGGGCCCCAGTGCCAGAGATTTGTTGTCACTTCTTCAGGTCAGTGGTATAAACAACACAAATCCTTTAGGAACAGAGTCTGGAAGGAGATAATTGTATTTAAGGAACTCAGAAAGATGTTATGGACAATTTGTCTTCCTGGAAATGTGCAACAACCATTGGGCTTCGCTCCATGCAAGTGCTCAGTGATCCTCAGGTGAAATTCCACATTCTGGTGCCTGTGGAAATTCCCATTTCAGTCCTAATGGTCCCAGAGCTCCTGAGAGACACTGAGTGTAAATTGTCACCTGAATTTTGGGTGGCAGAGGTGAGTTTGAGGTGGATGTGATGGAGGGAGAGCTGGGTTTGGATTTTCCTGTGGATACTGCACTTCCATGGCTCACCTGCCCCTTGGAGAGACAGTTCCTTGCTTAGGAACCAGGGCAGTGGCACTGGAGCTGTGGCTCTGTCCTGTGTCCCTTCAGCTCATGGTTTTGGCTTTAAATGTCTCTTGGATGAAAGGATTTGCAGCTCAGAGTTTGCAGAGTGCCTGCTCAGCCATCACCTGCTGGTGCTGGGAGTTGGATTTAAGAGAAGGCAGTTCCTAGAAGGAGGAAGGTGAACTTTAAAGATGTGAAACTGAGTTATAAGGCAGCCCTTAGACCCTCAGGTCCTCCCAGAGAGGCCAAAAAACTCCAACCTATCAAAACTGCAATGAGAGCCCATCACTTTGATAAGTGGAAAAAGTCACCCCAGCATCAGAAGAGAGAGATAATTTCATTTTATCACTCCAGGGTCGTTAGCCCGGGGAGCAGAGACGCCTTGCTGGGAGCTGTGATCCCATCAATCCTGACTGGTATTTTGGTTTAGTGGAGTTCGGGGGATTTTTATTCCTTGGTTCATCAAAACCCCTGGCACAGCTGTCCTTGCCCTTAGCACACACCTGGCTGCCAGGTGAGCAGTGGCTGCTCCTCGTGTGTGGTGTTTGCAGGGTGTCTCTGCCAGGGAAAGGCCTTGGGGAGGTTCTGCTGTTCTCTCCCCTCTCCAGGTGAACTCCCAGCTCGGTTTGGGGGCTCTCAGGGGCTGCTGTGAGCTCCCTGTGCCAGCAGCAGGCTGGCAGTCCCTTGGGGACAGGGATGTTCATGGTGACAGACATTCCCTGGTGCCAGACACTCTTCTGGTGACAGACTTTCTCCTAGTGACAGACTCTCTCCTGGTGACACACTCACACTCATTTTGCTCTGCAGAGCTCCCAGGAGGTGGAGGAGCAGCTCTGAGCCCCTCAGGACATTGCTGTCTCTGATTTTGTGGCTCTCAGCTCATGTGTCCCCCTCAGTGTCCCCCAGCTGCTCAGCACCTCTGCAGTTCACCAAGCCATGTTTAAAACTCACCCTATTTATGGATTTCTGCATCCTCCCCCACCCCAAAAGCCTGTGCCTCCTGCCAGCTGCTCACCTCTCTCTGCACAGATCCAGCCCTTTCCTTTCCCCTTGTCACCAATTCATCATTGATCTTCTCGTGGTTGGATTTAGGGACAAACCCAAGTCTCTGAAAGCTCCTCCTGACATCAGCGAGGCTGAGTCAAATCAAACCTGATGGAAATCCCAGGCTGGGGGGGGACCCTCCAGGGCTCAGCTGGGGAATGCTCAGGGTCAGGGAGAAGCTGCATCAGGAATGAGAGTGGGTTCTGTGGGAATCATGGGTTGAAAGGGACCTTAAGGATCATCCAGTGCCATGGGCAGGGACACCTTCCACTGTCCCAGGCTGCTCCCAGCGCTGTCCAGCCTGGCCTTGGGCACTGCCAGGGATCCAGGGGCAGCCACAGCTTCTCTGGGCACCTGTGCCAGGGCCTCACTGCCCTCTCAGGGAACAATTCCTTCCCATTATCCCACCTAAACCACTCTCAGGCAGTGGGAAGCCATTCCCTGTATCCCATCACTCCAAACCCTTGTCCAGAGTCTCTCTCCATGTTTCTTGTTGTCTCCTTTGGCTCCTGCAAGTCTCAATCAGATCACCCTGGAGTCTTCTTTTCTCCAGGCCAAACAATCCCAACTCTCCCAGCCTTTCCTCATGGGAAGCTTCTCCATCCCTCTGATCCCCTTGGTGTCCCTCCTCAAGGATCCTGGGCTGTGACCTGGCCTCCCCCTACACTGAAAATTCGGGGTTTGTTCCCCTTGCACAGTGAATTTTACAGAATCCAGGCTTTGGCTGAACCCACAGGAGCTGAGCCCAGCCCGTGGCGTTGTGGACAGCTCAGCTTTATCAGAGGAGTGTCAGGCTTCCCCTGGCTGTGACTGCTATCAGTAATTAGCACACCCCACCGAGCTGCTGCTCCACACAAATGCTGCTTTGTCATCAAAGTACAGTAGCTTGTAACTAATTACATCCCCGCTTTATCTGGGCCCATTCTTCCTTTTAAATACACTTAATAACTCTGCCTTTGAAGGTTCCAGGAATAAAAATAACCACTTCAAATAATCTCCTGGAGACACATGGCACATTAGGTGTGGGGCTGGAGTGGGTACCTTGGATTATCTGAGCAAAACAAGAGGCCTGGGTCCCTGCTGGGCTGGGATGGAGAGCCCGAGGTCTGGGATGCCTTTTTGGGCTACTAAAAACAGAGACCAGGATAAATTAAGGGAATAAAAAGCTGTTCTATTTATTGAAGGACTTTCAGGTACGTTTGAGGCAAATGAAGCCCCTCAGGGCCCAAAATGGGTCACTGGTTTCACACTTTTAGAAGTTTGGTTCATTTGCATATTGGGGGTGAATCTTCCAATTCCAGCTTCAGGTAATTAAGTCATTTACCCCAAGTTTGCTCTCCCCAACTCACTTTTGTTTCCATCTCTCAGGGCCTGGGACAGTCAGGGGTCCTTGATTGCCAGGCCTGGAGAGGAATTGTTGTGTCTGAGCAAAATGGGAGAGCAGCAGCTGACACTGGATATGGAGTTTAGAGTTCTGTACTAAAGAATTGCAGGGTTACAAGTACATGAAAAATAGAAAAGTTCAAATCCTAAGGCATCATCTGGAGTGCTCTGGGGAGGAAGAGTTTGTGTTTTCCAGGAGTCCTGTGCTGACATTGTCATCAAAGATGTGAGGAAGGACAAGGGGACTGTGCCAAAAGAGCTGTGATTTCACTGGCAGCCACTGACCTGGGTGGAAAGACTAACAAATACAGAGCTGAAATTCAGCCTAGTCCCTCCCCCCTGACCTGAACCCATCCACTTCTCTTCCTAAATCATGTTTAGACATTCCCAGTGGCGCTGGATTCACAATTCTGTCTTCTGTCATCCTCTCCCTGACCCCTTCAAAAGAAGGACCAAAGAAAACATTTTGTTTCCCTGATTTTGGAAGTTCCTGTGGGATGGGAAACACCTTTGCAGAAGGAAGGGCTGCTGACACAGTGTGGAAGTCAGTGGGGAACCAGGATTCATGGACCTGGAGCCAGCAAGTCTCCCCTGGTTTATTTAATAACCCTCTGCTGTCACTGAAGCCGTTCTGTGAGGTCTGGGTGCCATAATGAGGCACTAAAATATCCCATAGGGCAGGATCAATTTTTGTTATGGCCGAGTATTTTTGGTGTGTATTTTTTATTATTACCTAATTTCCTCCTGTACAGTGAGCCCATAAACTCCAACGATGCTTGGGATAGATGGGAACGTGCCAGTGCCTGACAGCAGCTTCTGTGTCTTTGAGTTAGGGGGAAAAAAGGCGGAAAATTAAAAAAAAAAAATCCATGTCAGGACCTGGACAGGAGGGAGGACCAGAGGAGAGACAGCAGTTCCTTATCCCAAAGTGATCCAAGCAAAAGGAACGGGCAGCGCAGTGAAAATGTCGTTGCTGCAAAGCACTGAGGAGGAAATCAACTTTAAGAGGCAGCAGAAGGCGAGTAGATTATGGCACTTCTAAATTAAAGGTGTTCGGGGGATTCCTGGAGGGAAGAGGCTGGGAGATAGGAGGAATTCATTACAGACAGAGGGATTGCACTGGTGAATCAGCTGCCCATTAAACCTGTCCTCCACTGCCCTTGGAGCGGGGTCATCATTGGGGTCAGTGAGAGCCTCTTTGTCTGCTCCTAAGTGACTTTTAGCCAAGGAGGCTCTGTGGGCAGGATGAGCCCTCCCAGCTCTGGCATTTCCCCCCCCTTTTTCCCCCTAATTGCAGCTCCAGGTGTGTGTGGTCCTGCCTGGTGCTGGGAGGGAGGGACTGAGCCAGGGGCAGGTGGCTTTAAGGGCATCATTGGCTGCCAAATTGACAGTGGTGCTTTGTCTCATTTGAAATGAAAATGCAGGGGAGGGGAGAGCTGTGAGCGTGAAGTGGAGGGACAGAGTGCCAGGATTTCAGAGGACTTTGTTCTCCAAGGGCCTGTCTTTTATTCAGGGTAAAATTCAGGATCAGTCCCAGGACTGGAGCACGGCTCCTCGTCTGTGGTGTGAACTGGGAGCAGCTTTAATTGAGCTGTTGTGGATTTATGTCCGACCCAACCCCGCAAGAGTCACTCCACATTTGCATCTCAGCTCTGCCAGGCTGGACCATCTCCAAGACGCTTCCTTGGCTTTGCTGGATCGTTTTTCTCCAGCCATTTCAAGTGCAGTTATTAATGGATACCTCCAGAGAAAATAAAATGAGTAAATTCAGTGCTTGTGGAGAATGAGAAATTGCAAGGATTGAGCTGGGCTGACGTTCCCTCCCCTCCTGCAGCTCCTGCTCTGCCACCAGCCCTGCAAAGTCCATTCCCGAGGGCCCTTTGCAGATGTCCTTCCCCTGTGGCTGGGCTGCCACCTTCTCCTTGGCAAGGAGGGTGACAAAGGACTGCTGAGAACAAGGGAGGTGACCACAGCTCATGGGCTTCCCCAGCCCTCTCAGTGAATCCTCACCTGCATTAAACCCTGAATTGTGCACAGGGTGACTTTCAGTGTCCCCAAAGAGCCCTGTCCCTCTCAGATTTGTCTGATTTGTTCTGAGAGCAGGAGGAGTGAGGTGTGTCAGTTCTCAGCTCCGGACAGACTTGGCGATTTGCACAATTTGCCACCAAAAAAACAGAGGTGGTTTTGTCACCACTCCCATATGGTGGCTCATTCAGCTGTGCCAGGACTCAATTAATTATTGGAGGTGGCTGTTTATCTGTCAGAGCACTGGAAGGAGAAGTTTGGGCTGTATTGTTTGTTTGATCTATAGTGGCTTTTGTTTGCTTCCGAAGAGTCGATATCTTTTCAATTTTTTCCTTTTTCTTATCTTAGCCATTTCTAAAGCTTTAATTCCTATAATCCAAACGCTGTCTTTCTTTTCATTGCTGCTGATCAGTTATCACAGAGACAGAAAATCATGGACTGGTTTGGGTTGAGAATGGAGTTTAAAGATTTGTCCCACCCCTGTCATGGGCAGGGACACCTTCCACTATCCCAGGCTGCTCCCAGCCCTGTCCAAGATGCCCTTGGACACTTCCAGGGATGGGGCAGCCACGGGAAAGAATTTTTGCCTCTCAACCTCCTGTCAGTGTGCAGCAATTCCCCCTTGTCCTTGTAAATATTATCCACGGGGGAGTGAATCCTCTCGGGTGGGAGATGTGACACTCAGCTGGGCTGGGAGTGTGGGCTCATCCCGGCTCCTCATCAGCAGCGGGATCAGCAGGGAGTGAAAGTCAGGGAAAAAACCCTGCCTGGGGTGACTCAGCCCTGAGTCAGTGTCTGGCTGGCTCACGGGGACAATTCCTGACTGAATCCTGCCCGTGGGCAGGGACGGGCACCCGGAGCTCAGGGCAGGGATGGATCCTGCCAGAGTCCTGGCTCCAGGGACATGAGGAGCAGCAGAGTGAAGGGGTGACTCCCTCTGGTGAGGTGCCAGGAGCTCAGGAAAGCTGCCCACCACCATCACCCACCCCAGTGGTGGCACTGAGGTGTCCCAGCAGCTCATCTGCCCCTCTCCACAGTG